>JANAVB010010794.1:9868301-10183580 GCA_029216955.1 Iris pallida | reverse complement strand
AACATAAATAACTGAAAATGAGTTCTGTTTTCCTATTTTATAAAATAACAAGCACTTAATCATGCTGGAAAAAATACTAATTGTCTAAATTAACATAGTATTTAAATACAATTTTTCCCAGATTTCTACAGCAATTAAATATATATAATTCAAAAACAACAAGTAACACTTTCTGGAAAAATTAATTAATTATTTACTATTTTTGTCCATGTTTCGAATTGAACCGAAGTCCAAATACTGGACCCAGCCATGAATCAAGTCCAATATACTTGTACAGACTCTGAATGTGTTAGACACAATCGATCCCAAAAATCCATGCTAGGCTTGGACATCAATTGGTCATAAACAATAAAAAGCAGCAATTTAATTACATAATATATTCTTAAAGTGCTATAATATACAAGTCATAATTTAAATAATAAAAATGACTGGGAATTTATGCACATTAATATTTGTACAAAGTAGAATTTGAAATACCTATATAAATGTACAACAACAATATTTATTTATATACATGTAAATATATATATATATATATATATATATATATATATATATATATATATACATTATATATAACATACATATATATATAAGAAATATTAAAAATATAAAATATATATATATATACAAATACTGTATACATATACATAATATAATATATATCATATATATACATATATATATATATATATATATATATTATATTATATATATATATATAATAAAATACTAAATATAGATATATGTATTTTTTTTTTAAACAACCGTTACCTTTATTGATAAGAGGGTAATGAGTACATCCAACCTATATATATATTATATAATATATATATATATATATATATATATATATATATATACACGAGTAGTACGTAGGTAAGCCTGGACACGTCCGACTCGACTCGTGCATGTCGTGCATGGCCAGGACACTCGGACTCGATAGTTTTTTCGTGTCCTTAACTGTCAGACACGAAACTGTGCTATCGGGTTTAAACCCGTTAACCTAAAACCTAATAACACTAGCCCTAACCTAAACTCTAACATATGGCTCGGGCTGACCCCCTGGCCAGCCCGACAGCACCCAAGAACCCGACCCCTCCGGGCCGAGTTCGAGCCCCCTTCTCTGTGTTATTTTTCTTTTCCTTTTGTTTTGTTTTTGTTTTATTTTATTATATATGTATATATGTATATATCTATTTATATATATGTGTATTACGTATTTATGTTATATATTTATATATATATATATTATAATATTTTATTATATAATATATATATATATATATATATATATAAATATATATATATATATATATCTACATATATTTGTATATATATATAACAGTATATATATATAAATAATATATACATAAATACATATACACATATATATATAAATACATATATACATATATACATATATAATAAAATAAACAAAAACAAAACAAAGGAAAAAGAAAAATAACACAGAGAAGGGGGCTCGAACTCGGCCCGGAGGGTCGGGTTCTTGGGTGCGGTCGGCTAGCCAGGGGGTCAGCCCGAGCCATTTTGTTAGAGTTTAGGTTAGGGCTAGTGTTATTAGGTTTTAGGTTAACGGGTTTAAACCCGATAGCACAGTTTCGTGTCTTGACAGTTAAGGACACGAAAAAACTATCGAGTCCGAGTGTCCTGGCCATGCACGACATGCACGAGTCGAGTCGGACGTGTCCAGGCTTACCTACGTACTGCTCGTGTCCTGGCGAGTCATATATGTGAAGACGAGACACGTACGACACGAAAATACGGTTGACACGTACGTGTCCGTCGAACTGGGGGTCGTGGAGGGTGCTGACGGCGGCTAGAGGCGTCGTCGTCGGGGCGCTCTGGTGGCACTGGACTTGCCTCAGCGCGACGAACTCTTCGGTGGTGGTTGTGGGTGGTGTTGGCGGCTGTGGAGGTGGCGCTGCACTTGCCGGAGTTAGGGTTAGGGTTAGGTTCTCGTCGGGAAAGAAGGGGTCGGGGTGGTCGTGGTGGTGCTAGAGTTTGGGTTTGGTCTGGGGGTCGTATTTATAGGGGGGAGAGGTCGGTTGTGGTCTGGGGTCGGCCGGGAATGGTGGGGGAAGTCGGTGGTCGTCGACAGCTGGCCGGTCGCGGGGATGGTTGGGTGAGAGGAGAGAGACGTGGGGGTAGGGTAGGTTTGCAGTAAGGTCCCCAGAGATTGGGGACTTGCACAAAGACCCCAATCCCAAATTTGCAAATTTTATTTGCAAACTCCTATTAAAACAATTATTTATTTACAAAATGATATTAAAACAAATTTAAATATTACATAATGATATTAAAATTTTCAGTTAATTACAAAATGATATACTTTAACTTAAAAACTATTTTAAAAATTATCTAAAAATTCTAGAAAAATTCCTAAAAATCATAATAAATCATTTTAAAGCTAAATAGGTCATTAGCAACTAATTTACACTAATTAAACCAAATTTGAAAAACAGGGGCTAACACACATAACAGCTTCTTGCCCGTCTTTCTTTTAATATAGGTCTAAAACTCTTTGAAAGTATGCAGCACATGATCCTTGGTCTTTAAGGCATAAACCCAAATCTTTTTGGAACAATCATCAATAAACGTCACAAAATAAGAGCATCACCAATAGATTTTACCTTCATAGGACCGCAGACATCCGTGTGTATCAACTCGAGCAACGCCGACTTTATCAAACTTGGGCGACTTTGGAAATATACCATATTTTGCTTTTCCACTAAACAGTACGTGCACTTCTCAATTTTGTAGACTTTAACCCTGGAATCACCTTCCTGTTTAGCAAGTTTTTCATTTCCTTCTCGCTGATATGGCCGAGCCGCCTGTGCCATAACTCGGTAGACGCATCAGTAGCTGCATTTACCTCATGTATCCTCTGTGTGCTTTCCTCTAAATAGTAGAGTCCAAACTTCTTGCTTCCTCTGGCAATCACTATCGAACATCTGGAAAGCTTCCACTGACCGTTCCCGAAGAGATTGAACAAGCCCTTGTCATCTAACATTCTAATCGACACGGTTAAAATATATTCGGGACATGATGAACATCTTTGAGAACAAGAATCGCACCCGTCTTCGTCCTCACATAAACATCTCCAATGGTAACCGCCTTCGACACATCTCCGTTATCCATCTTCAACACTCCACAGTCATCCGTCGTGTAAGTGGCAAATAGTGCCCTATTGTGAGATACGTGCGATGAAGCACCCGAGTCCACCAGCCAAAAATTATTATCGCAGGCGAGCTTCATGACAACCTCATCACCTACGACGATCACATCGCCTCCTTGTGCCGAGGCCGCCATTGTAGTGTTCTTACTTTGCTTTTCCTTGTTGCCCTTCTTCTCTCTCTTCCAAATGAAACAGTTCTGCTTAATGTTTCCCTTCTTGCCACAATGGTAACACTCCAAGTCCTCGTACCGACCCTCGGACATACCTCTGCTCTTGTCTCTACCACCACCTGAATTTCTGCTTTTGTCCCTTCCGTGACTCTCTGAAACTAGCACCTCTGAGTGGGATGTGGATGAAGTGCCCTGATGTAACGCTCCAGTCCCAAAATACGTAGGACTAAGTGCGTAGACATGCCAGCTGTATACATACAAGTACAGGGGCCTTGTATGTATACATAAGCTGTAAAATGCAGTAAACCACAACTAACTAATCTCATCCACAAGATAAGGGAATAAAAAATATCATATAATAAATTGTTCTGATACAATATGTTGGGTGGAGACACATCTACTACCAACCAAAATAAAAAGAAGAAGTACATGATATATAAAAGAACTAAGTGAAGTAGCAAGGAGGAACCAAGTCACGTCATCTTCGAATAAATAGAGAAGACCACGATCCCGGCTAGGATACCTGCGGAAGACATGAACACACACCTGGGGAATAACCAGGTCCTCAGAGGGACGTAGCAAGATACAGGAAGAACATGCTAATATGAACTGTAAAAATATAATAATATGCAAGACTCTCCTAGACACCAATATGCAAAGGAAATTCTAACTGCCTAATGTACAATTTAGAGGACAACTTTCATGCGCATGGGTGGGATTTTAGGCTACATGTACGTAACTGGCATCCAGTCATCCGTATCCGTCCGTAACGTCCAAAATGTCAGAGGGCATCTGCAAATATAAATCGCCACAGTTCCATCCGGAGATGGTGGTTTACCTGTTTGGATTTCCATACGCACTAGCGACTGTCCTCCCCTAATATTTTCCACGCTGACCAAGTCATGTCCATGACCCGCCAAGTTTTGTAACTGCTCGAGTCTCTATACCCTAATCGTAGCAGTTACGATCTATCCGTCACACGACAACAGAGATGGCCAATCTAAGTCGTGTCCCTAGCAAAATGTCTCAAACCGTGTAGTATGAGTGTCATGGCCCAAGAAGATATAAGGATATCCCCCAACAAGAAGGTAGTCCGCTAAAACTAAGTTAACATGCATATAGTAAAGTAAAACGACTAATAAAATCGCTTGCACCCAAGTGTGGCTTGGATGCACAATTTATAACAAAGGAAACTAACAATAAGAAACAAAGTAAATAATACAGAAAATAGATAATATGACAGTAAATTAGCAAGGTATACTTGCCTGGTAGCGACGCATGGTGTACTGCGACAATCAATATGGCACGAACCATGACTCCGGGTAACAACTACACAATGTGACCTCTGATGGTGGCACGGACAGTTCCATTGGGTCCAGAAGGGTCAAATTAGTTAGGATAGACATATGGAAGTATAGAATTGGTGAGAAAACGGGAATAATAGGGCTGGTCATGGACGGAAGAATAAAGGAATTGAATAATAATTATATAATTTTTAGAAAAGTAATCATAATACTAAAAATGGTTTTCTTTTATAAGTCGAGAAAAACATATGAAAAATATTTTAAGAGTCAAGAAAATCTTAAGAAAATCTGTTTTGGCTAAAGATATTAAGTTCAAAAAATTTATTTTTTGACAGAAACGATATTTCAGAAAAATACTTATAATCTTTGAAAAATATTCTATTAACCGAAAATATATCGGTAGTTATATATAAAATTATTTTTTTAGGCAAAATATTCTAAGTAAAAAAAAATACATTTTTAAGTCGGAAAAACTATATCTTACTTGTTAAGAATTATTTGATAAATATTAACAAAGAAAATAGATTTTTGGTTAAAACCCAAATTTGGAATTACATAGATAGCTCTAACCCCTATATTATATATATATATATTGAAAATTTATAATATAAGAATTCCCCAAAATAAAACTATTCTAATAATATTCATAAATCATAAGTTTACAAATTTTAAACTGTTTATTACAATAAAATAAACTAACTAATAATAATATAATATAATAATTAATAAGAATAGCAATAGAACTCCTAAATAGCAGTATCACTGCTATTCCCCTTTTTTTCGAGTGAGCAAGAAAACAGAAAGAGAGAAAGAGCGGAGAGGATAGAGAGAGAGCGGAGGATGGGGAGAGCGGAAGAGAGAGGGTTTCACGGAGCTCGGCCATGGCGGTTCCAGGCGGTGTTGCGAGCGCACAGGGCTCAACTGAGCCGCGGAGGAGGCGGGCAAGGGTTCGGGCGGTGAGGATGCGACCGCTAGCTCGTGGGCGGAGATGGCGCGCACGCGACGGCGGCGGCTCGCCATCACGTGGCGGCGGCGGAGAGATCGGGAAGTGAGGGCTCCGGCGGAAGTACTCGAGCGGAGAGGCCAGTGGCGGAGGAGCGCCTACCCGGGGTTACCGATCCTGAGCTCGGGAGTGGGGGGGTTGGGCGAGGAGTGGCCGCGGAGTCAGGGTACGGCGACGCGCCGGTGGCCGTGCTCACGGAAACCGCGGCGGAGGTGAGTGGTTTGGTTATTTTGGGGAAATTTGGTTTCTTTTGGTGGTGACGCCCCGGCGATGGCCGTGGTGGCGGTGGTGTTTTGGGTGGAGAACGGTGGTGGTGGTGTGGCTGGATTTGTGGCAGTGGTGGTTGTGATAATGGCGATGGTGGTGGCGGTATGGTTGAGTGGCTGGGCTGACGGTAGTGGTATGGTCGGGTGGCTGTGCAGAGCGGGGTCTGGCATGGTACGTGTTGACAGCGGTGCGGGCAATGTCGGGGTGGTTGCGGTGGTGGAAAGTTGGCCGGGTTCTTGGCCAGCAGGTGTAATGATCCGCTCCGCCCTAGTGGAACTCCGATTCAAACGGCAAGTGCAACGACTCAAACGAGCCGTCGACCCGAAGAGTTGGCATCGACCTGATGAAGAATCGATGCAAGGCTTACATTGGCCCGTCAAAGATGAATCCAGACTTAGACTTTCAAAGGCGCGCTCAGAGTATCGCTCGCCGATGCGAACATCGCTAAGGTGGGTGGATCCGATGAACCCGTCTTTGCTTAGCCTAGACACATAATAATACGGACACAAATGTTAGAATCGCTAGGCGATAACACCGCGCATGCTAATAAATGACTCAACGCACCTAGCTAAGGAAATAATCCCATCTTGTATGCTTGTATAGAATATGGAAAAGAACATGGAAAATATGAGAACTCTCGCACCGCGCTCCACGCTCGTGCTAAGGTACAAGCTTACGTGCAAGTCCCTTATTCGTTCAACAATGAAACAATGAATGGTTTACAACAATGAAACGGAAGACTATCAACATAGTCGTTCCGAGTAGAGTATAGCAAATTGAAAGACTATGGGACCGATGGGTCGCCAAGGCGACTCCTAAGGGGAGTTGCAAAAATGTATGAATGAATGAATGAACGAATAAGTGAATGAATGAATCGACGAATGAATAAATGAATATGTAAATGAATAAATGAACAAACGGACAAGTGAAAGAAAAGAAAGAAAGAATGAATAAAAGATAAGAAATAAAGGAATGGTTAGCGACAGGTATGACGGGCACGTGCAACGGGGCTCGCTACCCGCGCTCCACGGATGCCAACTTGGTCGATAACGCATTATGGCTAAGGGTTAGCCTACGGCTCGGACAGCCGTTAAGTTAAAAAGGACAAATAATACGAAATGGTCGTGGACAATCCCCTATACGGGAGGTGGAAGATATAAGGGATTTTTGCGGCATGATCAAAGGGAGGATCGTGGCCGGCCTAGACGGAAATCAAAGGGGGCTTACGGGTTGCCTGGGTGTAGGCTTGGTCACCCGGGGGTCGTAAGTGCAGGGTATTTCAAGACACTATCAACGTGTACCAACCCGCACGCTCTGAATAGTTACAAAATACCAAAGGAAAAAGGGTCCAAAATGGCTTGTGATGCCAGCGACGGTGCATATAGAATTAAGTGGGCTTTGCTGGTGGCAATCCACGTACAAGTCCTTACATTGAACAAAGTGGTCTAAGTTAACTAAATGAGGCACCTTCTGAATAGGCTTGAATATACACAAAATGATCAAGAGTACTTCGAGCAAACGAGTTAGAAAACACGCCTACGACGTGCTAGGACCTGAGGCAGGGACACGCCCTTGACATTGAATGTTTACGTGAATTACATTAAGTTGATATATGCGAATTGTTAACTAACTTGGTTTACTTTGGACAGGGAAGGCCGGATGGTATGTATGGGTAAGTCGTGCTTGTATTTCTATGTAACATATTGAATTTGGCAACACGAGATAGGTTATGAAATATGCATGAAACGGATCCTAAGGCAAGATTAGAAAGACAATGAATGATAGACGGTGCACGAAAGTAAATAGAACGTGTTTGGTAATGATAGCATTGTGGGCGAGCTAGCCTCCCCACCAGTGCATAACAATGTACTGATAACCCCACAGTCTTGCTTGCAGGATGCAGGAGACGTCATCGGGTGCGGAGCTTTCCTCGAACGTGCTAAGGCGCGGAGCTATCTCTGGAGCCTTGGAGCGTTGCTAGGAGCTGGAGCACCATATACAGGGCATAATATATCGGAACATCGTCATGAATCATTCCATGTTGTAAGCCACTTGGCACGCCTTTTATGTTTTCAGAGAGAGAGAGCTTGAGCGATTTGTAATATCGGTCTAGCGCCGCTTGTAAACTTCTTGAATATCAATAAAGAGTTGAATTTGCTTCAATTTGTGTTCATTTACTTTTTGCTGCAAATGGGGACACTCTGTGCGACTCTGTGGCCTAGCTCAAATCGGCCGTTTATGAACTTAGCCTTGCACGGGCACAACCTAGGCCCGTGCGGCATCACGCCTTAGCGAGAACGATCGCTCCTGCGGGAGCAGGGCATGACAGATTGGTATCAGAGCACGGCTTTACGTCCTTGGACTTCATTTCGATTCTTTCAGTTTTGAAAGCTCGTTTTGAAAACAAAAGAAGTGTACGCTCTCTCTCGTTGTGCCTTGGGATATTCCATACAATAAGTCTAATATTTTCAAAAGCTCGTACAAGTACTCGGTTGAACGGGATCGATAGGCAAAGGCCTTTGTGCCGAAACGCGACGGACTCGAGTTGGAAGGAACGCATGCTAAAAGTTAGCAAACGCAGTGCATACTTGAATAAACTTACGCTGAAAGTAGCGAACGTATACGCGAGACTGAAGTATAGTTCGAACGGAATGATTATGCACGCAGCCTTTTGGCTAAGCTATGTAGAGTATCGTGCACCTATAGACCTTCTGGTGCGAACGAGTTTGCGAGCGAGATCGACTATCGCTCGAACGAAAGTAAGTGAGACTTAGAACGTATGTCGATAGGGACGCTACTTGACCGGCGCTAAAGCGAACACGAGAAATAGTTCTTAGATTTTGAGGAAACGAGCGAACGCACATTTCAACATGTCGATTGGGAATCGAATGACCTTTTGAGGAAATCGTAGAATGACTTGACTCCGAGTGGTGTATGTGATAGCTTCGAGGAAGAATAAGAATGAGTGTCAACGACTAGTCAAGTGGCTCGAACCCTGAGTGGTGTATAGACGACATAGAAATTGTTCGAGCGAGACTAAAGGATATACGGATAGAACGAGTAACGCTTAGTTGGTTTTTACTTTGAGAGTCTCAGACAGATGTTGTTCGGACGAGTTAAGAATGCGTAGTACAAAGTTACGAAACGGTTGAATAGAGAGTCGGAACGATGAAAATGGAGGTCTTGGTCGAGGAAACATAGAAGATCGGGCATGCATTTTAAATTTAGTCGAAGGGATTGAAACTTGAGTTAAGGTAAAATACCCATGGACGAGATCGAAGATAGCACGATCGGAAGATAGCATGCAGGGGAAACGTTGATTTGGGATACGAGAATGACTAAGGAATTGAAATTGATGTTGCTCGACGACGAGTTAGCACGAGACAATACGGATTGAGGAATTAAGTTGCACGACTAGGAATTCTTTGTAAAAGGAAGATCGTCAGGTTATGTACATCATCGATGGTATTGAGGCGTATCAAAAGATCGATGTACAATAACTCGGGGGTACTCTGATTCGACGAAGGATGATCGTGTTAGAAGCCAATGTGTTAAAGGATGCTATGTTGGGGATTGACCTGATTGTTCGGTGATAACCCAACGAAAACGATCTTGTCTTGTGCGAGCGCAACTCTAGCCTCGCACATCTACGTCGGATTTAGGACGATCATTCCGCGTAAATATTGGCATGGTGATTCATGTCTATCGGGAATGGTCGAACTCGAAATACCTTGACATGGTAAATTTGATTGCTTCGACTTGTGTTTGAAGCGAAGGCGAATTGGAGGATTGATCGAACTTATGATGGACGACGAAGTAAAGTTGAGGATTGAGTAGGCCCAATCCGCGTATCGAAAATGAGTAAGTCTAGATGCAACGCAAGAGTTACGTCCCGATGAGGATGATTATTCTGCGAAAAATGTGGCATGGTGATTCATGTCCGCCGTGGAAAGTCAGACTTGCGTGAGATCGGGTCGCGACATATTGTAAGGCTAGACGACCTTGTGATCGACTACGTAGATTGGATAGGATAAATAGATGAATTGTATCAAAACATACTTGAAGAGATAGACTACAAAATTGCTAGTGTGGACATACGATAATAACATGTCGAGGATTTGGTTGAGTACAACCTATCGTAGCATGACTTTCCTAAACGAGCTCGGACTTGGAACGGAGAATGTGTTGATGCGAATAGGGTGAACGCTGCTTGATGTTTAGAAATTTGAGTGAAGCGAACTTGGGTAGAAACTTCCGTGCAAACGAACAAATGGTTTGACCAAAGGATTTGGGGCGAGCGTCGTACAACGACCTTGCACGATGAACCGAGAACTTGACTTGTAACTATAACCTTGTGAGCTGACCTAGCGGATAGACGGACAACCCTATGTCGAATGATTGAACCTGTGCGATAGCATTTACAGTATCGTCTGGACGGACGATAGACTTGGGGCAACAAGACTTAGAGTAGGACGGAAAACAGGGAGTGTGCGTGAAAGACGACGAGATTGGCCCCAAACAAAGCGAATGATAGGAATGGATGATGCACAAGTAAAGTTAGGGATAACGAATTGAATCATTGATAGGAAGACGTACTCGATGATAGTGCAATACTTGGTCTTGAATCGGACGAAAGGTACTTAAGACTTGGTCAACTCCGCTAAGAAGAAGAAATCGTATTGATTTCGTAAACAAGAACGCTTGAGAAATGAATCGGATCATCTCGAGGATCAAGATAAACGATAGTGAGATGCACGCAAGTTCGGTTTTAAATCGAAGTTAGTGAAACGATCGGTAAATCAAAACTATCACGAGTAGCTTGTCCGACTTCGTTAATCGCTAAGCCTGGTTGAAATGTACGTATTCGGGGGACGCCTTGAATATGTGCACAGACCCCACGCAGCGATATGATGAAGTCGAATGCAAGTGCAAGTGGGTGTTGAGATACGCATGAATGACAATTGAATAAGTACCATCAAGTCTAAAATGTATGGACAGTCATTCCATAAAATTCACCAAACTCATGCAACATAAAACTTGAAAGGATAACCGAGCAAAATTCGATGCCATCAAACGATAGAGCCGTTCGATAGAAATTGTCTAAGAAACACGACGACACGAGCTAAAGGAATAGTAGGATGACCTGCACTCAGGAAGTCTCGAGGACGAGACTTGTTTTGAGTGGTGTATTATGTAATGACCCGCTCCGCCCTAGCGGAACGCCGATTCAAACGGCAAGTGTAACGACTCAAACGAGCCGTCGATCCGAAGAGTTGGCATCGACCTGATGAAGAATCGATGCAAGGCTTACATTGGCCCGTCAAAGATGAATCCAGACTTAGACTTTCAAAGGCGCGCTCGGAGTATCGCTCGGCCGATGCGAACATTGCTAAGGTGGGTAGTTCCGATGAACCCGTCTTTGCATAGCCTAGACACATAATAATACGGACACAAATGTTAGAATCGCTAGGCGATAACACCGCGCATGCTAATAAATGACTCAATGCACCTAGCTAAGGGAATAATTCCATCTTGTATTCTTGTATAGAATATGGAAAAGAACATGAAAAATATGAGAACTCTCGCACCGCGCTCCACGCTCGTGCTAAGGCACAAGCTTACGTGCAATTCCCTTATGCGTTCAACAATGAAACAATGAATGGTTTACAACAATGAAACGGAAGACTATCAACATAGTCGTTCCGAGTAGAGTATAGCAACATTGAAAGACTATGGGACCGATGGGTCGCCAAGACGACTCCCGCAAGGAGAGTTGCAAAAATGTATGAATGTATGAATGAACAAATAAGTGAATGAATGAATCGACGAATGAACAAATGAATATGTGAATGAATCAATGAACGAACGGACAAGTGAAAGAAAGAAAAGAAAGAATGAATAAAAGATAAGAAAGAAAGGAATGGTTAGCGACAGGTATGACGGGCACGTGCAACGGGGCTCTCTATCCGCGCTCCACGGATGCCAATATGGTCGATAACGTATTACGGCTAAGGGTTAGCCTACGGCTCGGAGACAGCCGTTAAGTTAAAAAGGACAAATAATACGAAATGGTCGTAGACAATCCCCTCGTATACGGGAGGTGGGAGATATAAGGGATTTCTGTGGCATGATCAAAGGGAGGATCGTGGCCGGCCTAGGCAGAAATCAAAGGGGCTTATGGGTTGCCTGGGTGTGGGCTTGGTCACCCGGGGGACGTAAGTGCAGGGTATTTCAAGACACTATCAACGGGTACCATCCCGCACGTTCTGAATAGGTGCGAAATACCAAAGAAAAAAGGGTCCAAAATGGCTTGTGATGCCAGCGACCGGTGCATATAGAGTTAAGTGGGCTTTGCTGGTGGCAATCCACGTACAAGTCCTTGCATTGAACAAAGTGGTCTAAGTTAACTAAATGAGGCACCTTCTAAATAGGCTTGAATATAACACACAAAATGATCAAGAGTACTTCGAGCAAACGAGTTAGAAAACACGCCTACGACGCGCTAGGACCTGAGGCAGGGACACGCCCTTGACATTGAATGTTTACGTGAATTACATTAAGTTGATATATGCAAATTGTTAACTAACTTGGTTTACTTTGGACAAGGAAGGCCGGACGGTAAGTATGGGTAAGTCGTGCATGTATTTCCATGCAACACATTGAATTTGGCAACACGAGATAGGTTATGAAATATGCATGAAACGGATCCTAAGGCAAGATTAGAAAGACAATGAATGATAGACGGTGCACGAAAGTAAAGAGAACGTGTTTGGTAATGATAGCATTATGGACGAGCTAGCCTCCCCACCAGTGCATAATAATGTACTGATAACCCCACAGTCTGCTTGCAGGATGCAGGAGACGTCGTCGGGTACGGAGCTTCCCTCGAACGTGCTAAGGCGCGGAGCTATCTCTGGAGCCTTGGAGCGTTACAAGGAGCTGGAGCACCATATACAGGGCATAATGTATCGAAACATCGCCATGAATCATTCCATGTTGTAAGCCACTTGGCACGCCTTTTATGTTTTCAGAGAGAGAGAGAGCTTGAGCGATTTGTAATATCGGCCTAGCGCCGCTTGTAAACTTCTTGAATATCAATTGTCACGACCCGCACCCTAGAGTAAGGGCACGAGACGTAGGTACGTCCAGCCTACGCCGTAGTGTCGATGGTAGAACGTTGTCCTAGGTCAACATACATCTAACAATATAATACTAAGCAGTTTATACTCCTCGAATAGTGGTGACATAGCAGTAAATAAACTCAATCACAACTAAGGAAGAAGAAAGCACGATATGACATAGTACTCAAGGAAAACAGATGATAAGGTAGTCTAAGATAACATCCTAGCAATATCCAGAGTACAAACTCAGCTACAGAATATGAAAGAATATATACAATCTCAATATCTCTGAACAGAAGTAAAGTCTAGCTAAACAGTCTCAAGACAACATAAAATAAGATAAGGACTAACTAAGCTAGTCTAGGTAATGGGGGTGATGTCCTCAGCTAGAGCTGGGTCCTCCTGAGAGTCCAGTTCGCAAGTGTCGTCTAGGGCTGCCCCGTAGAAGGTATCCACACAGGCCTCCTCCTTGTCCTCTATAATATTTTCAACAGGTCCAGTCAGGACAGGAGCGAGTACAGTACATCTCAACAGTTCATAGCAGGTTAGAAAATATAATCATGCAGTAAAGTAAGATACTGGTACTGAAGGAAATGCAGTATGTAAACAGAGAGAGAACTGTAATAGAAATATCTACTATAAATAGAGACTAACAGTGGCTAGTGAGTCAGAGTACAATATAGACATGTAAATGGCATAGGAGATTCTGATGCTACACTATGGAAAGATTTTGATGCTGCACTACTTGGATAGTATTCACATGTCTATTTCTACTCCTCCGTACCCCCAATCAATACACAAGGATCCAACCAGGTTATGTTATGATTCCATGCAAAGGCCTCCGAAGGGTGATACATGGATGTCCCATAAATGGGGATTATAGGAGATTCTAGGATATCCAGTAAATGGGATAAGGATTCTAGGAGACTCTGTGATCATAAGAGTATATGTCACAAGTGATCAAAGAACCAATGAAGTATAGTGATACGCCATAAAAGTGAAACGCACAGAACATGTAGTACCCGATGCTCCCTAAGGATAACATCTCAAGAAGGGATCCATATAGTACAAATCTGTGTGACCAACGTGACAGTAACAAGTAAAGTAATTTAATGCAGAAAATAATTCTAAGCAGGATATGAAATGATCAGAGAATGTACTCGCCTGGTATCTGAGTGTCCAATATGAAAGTACTGTCCGATGAGTGGTGTCTGGCTCCTATTTAGAACAGCACAAGTCACAACAAGTCCAAATTGATAAAATGAAACACTGCAATGCATTCTACATGAATCTAGGTCAATCTAGGTCAATCTAGGCCAAAGTCAACTCTTGGTCAACTCTGGTCAACCCTAGAAGTCAAACTAGGTCAACTATGGTCAAACTAGGTCTAACAAGTCCAAATTAGGTCAAACAAGTCTACACTAGTCTAGCAAGTCTATTCTAGGTCTAACAAAGCTATACAAGACCATTCTAGACTTTCTAGGCAAACAAACTCACATATATGCCATAGGCTGTATCATGCCTATAGGCCAACCCTAACACAAGACTATATGACATCATCTACATCTAAAAATACTACACATATGATATGTTATCTAACACAATCATAGAAATACACTAGCATTAGGTTACCCATATACTTATACATAGGTATAGGCACATTCACATTTCATATATATATATATATATATATATATATATATATATATATATATATATATATATATATATATATATATATATATATGACATACCTTACTTTAGGTTATAATACATATATACATATAGATATACATTACCGTATATATATACATTACACGTATAGGTATACACCATTTAATATATATGCATATGCATATAGAGAGGGGACAATGTAATGTGTGTGTGTGTGTGTTGTAAGGGTGTGAGAGATGTGAGAGTGCAATGTGTGTGTTAATGAGAGGAACAAAGTATGTGTCTAACAATGAGTGTGAGGGTGTGTGTGTGAGATAGGGTGTTGTGCAAAACAGTGTGTGTAGAGAGTGAGTGAGGAATGTGTGTGTAAATGGGAGAAAAATGTGTGTTTGTGTACTGTGAAGTGAGGTGAGTGAAAATCAGTGAATGATAGAGATACATATAGAGTGTTGTAGTGTCTAGAAATCAATTAAGCCTAATTCAAGGGTATCAATTCTCAGGTATAGGAATATTTCAGTACAGTTGCAAAAAGGGAAAGAAATCAGTTCAGTCCAACACACCCCCAGTTTCTCAGTTAACAGTAAAACATTATTCAACATTCATTAATCTCAGTTCAAAAAGGATGGGAGAAAAACCAACTTCAGTACATTTTCGAAAAAGGAAGGAAACAGTGAATACAACAATGGAATCAAAACTCAGTTAACAGCTCAACCAATCTCAGATTTCGAATGAATCCAGCATTTAGTTTAGTAACAAATAAATCTCAGGTTTTGAAAGTTAATGAAACATTGTGAGAAGAATGATATCAGTTCATGAAAAGAATTGAAACTAACATTCATTTAATCTCATTCATAGAACTGAAACCCAATCAATATTGCATCAGCTATCCCATTCTAAATCTACCAAAATGTCCAAATACTCATTATCACACCCAAGCCCAAATTCAAATGTAAATATGAGCTAAACATTAACTATAACATGTGGGTAACATAAACAGTGAAAAATATTGTTAAAATAGTGATTGAAATGGTTGGGGAAATACTGGAAAACAAGGTATCAGTTCATGTATCAGTCGACAGCCATTAACCCATTTACGAAACCAAATTCCAATCAAAACATAAACTAATGTGTAAACATAATCTAACACAGGTTATACATCATAAATAGGATCTAAATTAGCAATTAAAACATGTATTAAACATTTAAAACTGGAATGAGCAGAGAAGCCATTAATACACTGCACACACACAGTGCGCACCCTGCGCACGCTCGAAATCGTGTCCGACACGACACGAGAAGACTCGACGCTTGGGGGCCCTCGTGTCAGACACTGCCCCCACATCCTCGCCAAATCCCAGCTCGACACGTGGCCTGTGCATCGAGCACGAGGTCACGAGCAGCAGAGGATTGCACTGCCAGCGCGCGCGCGCGTGCACCCTCGTGTGCACGCATCCTAAACGACACGACACGACACAGGAACCACCTCAGTCAAACACAAATGTGTAAGCGACAACAAAATAAGAATTTCTATTTAAATACAATTCGAAAATCAGTACGAAATACCCATTAAGGCATTTCCTCAAATACTGCGCACAGTCACTCATACGTGTCCAATACGGACAGGATACAAATTGAAACGAATCATAATCCTACAGAATCAGGACACCTAGGGCTAGGTGTTAATGCAAGAAAACCCTAGTTTTAATGAGGGAATAGGATTTTACCTCTATATGTTCTTTCAACACAAAAGCTCTTCAAAATGAACCTCCAAAAGTCCACCCAATTCCTTCAAATTATCCCAAACCTGTGATGTGACTCCACAAACAGTAGAGGAACAGTATTTAGAGTGCTATGGAGGAAATCCCAATGAAAATAGACCTATATTGATTGATCTATGGAGAAATAAAGTGTAGGCTCACCTTGTCTTGAGAAAAGAAATGATAAACTATTGGAAGGAGGCTCAAATCCCCAAAATAATATTATATAGGCAAGGGGGGAAAGCCTTGGTCGGCCACTAGGTTAGGTTAGGGTTTCTAGGTTGCATCCTAGGGTTAGGAATGCATCAAGGATAAGGAGTGGTCCAGATTCTAGGGCTCTTTCCTAGTCTCTTAGCAAATCACTCTATTTAACTAAACTTGACTTAAACCTATGTAACCAATACTAACTAAAACCCAAAGTGACTAACTAGAATAGCTGTGACTAATCTAGGTTAGGTCCAATCTAGGTTAGGCTAACCAAAAGCACATGGCAATCAATGAACTAGGATTTAATCCCACTATTTAAATAAATCATTTAAAATTCTTAATAAAATATATTAAATTCAAATAAATTCTAATAAATTCAAATAACCTCAAAAATGACAAAAATACCCTCAAACTAGAAATATGGTAGTGATAAATCTACCCTCCTTAAAAGAATTTTGTCCTCAAAATTGAAAGGAGAAATGCAACTGATGAGAAGGATAGAAAGTATACCTCACGGTCCAAAAAGATATGGGTACCGCTCGCGCATCTCATCCTCCCGCTCCCAGGTAGACTCTCCTGGAGAATGATGCCTCCATGCGATGCGTACCAAGGGTATCACCTGGTTCCTCAGAACCTTCTCCCGTCGATCCAGAATCTCCACTGGCTGCTCTGTATAGCTAAGAGAAGGCCCAACCTCAATCTCTGAATGATCGAGCACATGGCTAGGGTCAGCCACATACCGTCTCAACTGTGATACATATAATACGTTATGGACCCCCACTAGTACAGGCGGAAAGTCTAGCCTGTATGCCACATCACCGACTCTCCCGCTGATAAAGAAAGGGCCGATGAAGCGCGGGCTAAGCTTCCCGCCTCCACCAAAACATATCGTACAACGAGTCGGAGATATCCTTAAAAAAACATGGTCTCCGACCTAATCACAAGCAAGGTCTCAATTAATTATGATAAACAAACATGATCAAAATCATAAACAAACAAACCTAAATCTAATCCTACTCTAATCTGTACCTCAAACTCCAAGGGCCTCCGGTGGCTATCGTCCCAGTGCCGATGTCTGTCCTGCGCCATACGAAATCTATCCCTGATGAGCTTCACCTTCTCGGCTGTGTCAACAACCATCTCTGGCCCCAGTAAAACTCGCTCACCAATATCATCCTAAGATAAGGGTGTACGACATCTACGCCCGTACAGAGCCTCGAAAGGAGACATCTCGATGCTGGCCTCGAAACTGTTATTGTAAGCAAACTCCACCAAATGAAGATGATCCTCCCAGGAACCTTCAAAGTCCAGGACGCACGTCCGCAGCATATCCTCAAGTGTCTGAATAGTCCGCTCTGACTGTCCGTCCGTTTGGGGGTGGTATGCAGTACTAAACTTGAGCTGAGTGCCCAAGCTGGTCTGCAGACTCCTCCAGAAATGGAAAGTAAAGCGACTATCTCGATCTGAGATGATGCTGACCGAAACCCCATGAATCCTGACTATCTGCCGCATATACATCTCCGCCAGCCTTTCTGTAGACGTACCCACCTTGAATGGCAAGAAGTGGGCCGATTTGGTCAACCTGTCAACGATGACCCAAATCGCGTCTTTCCCTCCTGGTGTGCGCGGCAATCCTGATACGAAGCCCATAGTGATATGCTCCCATTTCTACTCAGGAATGGGCAACGGCTGCAACAATCCACCGGGCCTCTGCCTCTCTGCCTTGACCTGCTGACAGACCAAGCACCTAGCCACGAAGCGAGCCACCTCCCGCTTCATCCTGGACCACCAAACATGCTCCCTCAGATCTCAGTACATCTTGTTGGCACCCGGGTGTATAGGGTACTGAGATCTGTAGGCCTCCTGTACTCCTGTATAACCTGCTCCCTGAGATCTCCGCTGGGCACACATAACCTGGAACCGTGCCTCAAGGCACCATCCTCTGCAAGAGAAAACTCGCCCTCCAGCAATCCTGCTCGAACCTGCTCTCGGAGACACCGCAGTGCAACGTCCTCAAACTGTGCAGACTTGATCCTCTCCACCAAGTTTGACTGAATCTGCATGCCCCACATCTGCATCTGCACTCCGGGCACGATCACCTCAATCCCAAGGCTCTCCAAGTCTGCAAGCAAATACCGATCCATGGTCAAACACATGGCTGTCGGATACCTACTCAAGGCATCGGCAACCACGTTGGCCTTCCCTGGGAGATACTGAAGTAGGATGTCAAAGTCCTTCATCAACTATAGCCATCTGCGCTGCCTCATGTTCAACTCCTTCTGAGTGAACACATACTTTAAGCTCTTGTGATCTGTGAAGATCTCTACCCTCTCTCCATACAGATAATGCTTCCACAACTTCAGAGCAAATATCACTGCCGCCAGCTCCAGGTCGTGGGTAGGGTAGTTCTTCTCATGGAGACGTAACTGCGTGGAAGCATAGGAAATCACCTTCCCATGCTGCTGCAAGACGCAACCCAGCCCCTTTCCTGAAGCGTCACTATAAATAGTGAAACCACCTGATCCTGAAGGCAATGTCAGAATCGGAGCTGTCGTAAGCCGCTTCTTCAACTCATCAAAAGCTGCCTGACACTCCTCTGACCAAACATACTCAGCATTCTTCCTGGTCAACCGAGTCAACGGCTCTGCAACCCGGGAGAAATCCTGCACAAATCTCCGATAATATCCTGCCAGCCCTAAGAAACTCCTGATCTCTGCAACTGAAGTCGGCGCTGCCCATGCCTCAACTGCTATAATCTTCTTGGGGTCAACTGAGATACCATCTCCAGTCACCACATGCCCCAAGAAGTCCACCCGGTCCAAGAAGAACTCACACTTGGAGAGCTTCCCGTAAGGCTGCTCCTTCCTGAGAATCTCCAGCACGATCCTCAAATGCTTCTCGTGCTCCTCCTCAGTCTTGGAATATATCAAGATGTCGTCAATGAACACCACCACAAACTGATCCAGATACTGGTGGAACACCTTGTTCATAAGGTTCATAAACACTTGCTGGTGCATTGGTTAGCCCAAACGGCATAACCAAAAACTCAAACTGCCCGTACCGTGTCTTGAAAGCGGTCATAGGAATATCCTCCCCCTTCACCTTCACCTGGTGATATCCCGATCTCAGATCAATCTTGGAAAATACCCGAGCTCCGCTCAACTGGTCAAATAGATCGTCGATCCGCGGCAGTGGGTATTTGTTCTTGATCGTGAGGTTGTTGAGTGCCCTATAGTCAATACACATCCGAATGACCCATCCTTTTTCGGCACAAACAACACTGGTGCACCCCATGGCAATGAACTCGAGCGGATGAAGCCCTTGTCCTGTAGCTCATCCACCTGCTTCTTCTACTCCACCAGCTCACTGTTGTTCACCCGATAGACATGCTGAGAGATGGATTCCGCTCCTGGAACCAAGTCTATCGAGAACTTAATATCTCTGTCTGGTGGCAATCTCGGCAACTCCTCTGGGAAATTATCCATATACTCTGCTATCAAGGGGTGTGGAATCGCCTGCTCCTCGACCGAGACTCCACAAAAAACTTTGCTGCTCTGCTCTGCCTGACGTCTGGAGTACTCGAACTCTGGCTCCCCCGACTGTCTGAAGAGAACTCTACCCCTCTGCAATCAATGCTGGCATGGTGCCTGCTCAACTAATCCATGCCTAGTACTATATCGTAGTTCGGCAATGTCATTACGAGCAGGCTCACCTCCAACTCACGGCCTCCCAAAACTACTCTTCAACCCTTACAAACATCACTCACGAGGATAATGCCACCCCCGGTCATGATCTTGTTAGTCCTAGGCAATGATTCAGCTATGATACCGGGTCTAATCGCAAAAGATACTGATATGAAGCTATGCGAAGCACCGGAATCGAATAATACAAAAGCTGGACTGGAGTTGAGAAGGATCGAACCTGCAATCAGCTCTCCTATCACCTCTGTATCTCCAGCTGCCATGGCGAAAGCTCGCCTCTGCTGGCCTCCCCTGGCCTGCTGCTGGTGTTGGACGAACCTCTGCTGCTGTGTTGGCAGGGCTGGTCCCCTCTGCTGGCCTGCTGGAGCTCTGACTGCTGCCCCCTGAGCTGCTCGTCCCATGCGGCACTCCCTCATCTAGTGGTCTGCTGAGCCACACACCAGATACTGGCCCAGCCTCTTTCGGCACTCATTGAAGACATACCCAGGCTTCTTGCAGTAGGCACAAGTAACACCCTGTCTCTGACCCTGCTGGTGCTGCCTCGGCTGCTGCTACTGGTGAACCGGCCTCTGCTGGATCGGCTGCGGCTGGAACTCTGCCTCAACTGCTGGTACTGAAAGTGGGGCCTCTTGGCCTGGCCTCCGCTGCTACTGCCCCCAACTGGGTCTCGCCCCCTCTTGAGCCTAAGCTCAAGATCATCCTCTGCCAACAAGGCTCCCATCAAGATCTTCTCGAATGTGGCATCCCTGTTGCCCTTGGTCAAGGACTTGACCTCCTTGACTAGACCCTTCCAGAACCTCTGGGCCATTGCCGTCTCGCTCAAGTCCTCTACGAACCTGCCGAGGCGGCCGAACTCCCCAGCATACTCCTTCACTGAAAGGCTCCCCTGGACTAGGCTCTCGAACTGCGACTCCAAGGCTCTGAGTGCTGAATCTAGGAAGAACTTCTTCTTGAAGAGGCCCTTGAACTCCTCCCAAGTTTGTCCAACTACCCCCCACCCTGGGGTCTGACTGATACCAGGTGCGAGCAAGATCTCGCATCCGGCTAGCTGCAGCCTCAATCTGGAGATCTGCTGGTATCCGGGCCAGGCGGAAGATCTCCTCTATATGCTCGATCCACTCATCCGCATATAGAATCCCCTATGTCCCCAGGAAGTCTCTGGGGCTCATCTTCTGGAACTGCTCTATCTCCGGTGTCCTCGGCTGCTGAACCACTGGTCGAGCTACAACTGTCGTAAGGGCCAACTCCATGCCCCTGTCCTGTCGGGCCTGCTGCCGGTCCATGAACTGCTAGAAATATGCGAACATCTGGGCCGCATCCACGTATCCTGTAGGCGGCTGCTGCTGGAAGTACTCCTCTGCGATGACTGGGTCCTGCCTCCGAGCCGGTGGAAGCATACCCCATGCTGCTGCTGCCGAGGTCTCAATACGAGCAGAGGTGGCAGGAGATGCAGTCCCCTGGCCCTGCTGTACTGGCTGAGAGGTAGCAGTCCACTCTATAGCATCCCCATGAATGGTACGCTGCGATCGTGTCTCTACCATCCTGAAGATAGACAAACAAGAGTATTAATTTCTGAGAAAGAAGCGATATAACAAAGGCGGACAGTTAAAATTTCAAAAGATCAGCTGACAATAAGGATTTAGATGGCAATAAAAGAATTTTTTCCTAATATGATTGAGTACCATAAAAATTAATGTCCTATATCCTACTGCAGGCTGTAGTGATACTCTAATTCGAATACCACTACACTTCTAGTCTAGACCTGCATAGGCCACCACTAAAAACGTGTCACGACCCGCACCCTAGAGTAAGGGCACGAGACGTGGGTACGTCCAGCCTACGCCGCAGTGTCGACGATAGAACGTTGTCCTAGGTCAACATACATCTAACAATATAATACATATATACATATAGATATACATTACCTTATATATACATTACATGTATAGGTATACACCATTTAATATATATGTATATGTATAGAGAGGGGACAATGTAATGTGTGTGTGTGTTGTAAGGGTGTGAGAGATGTGAGAGTGCAATGTGTGTGTTAATGAGAGGAACAAAGTATGTGTCTAACAATGAGTGTGAGGGTGTGTGTGTGAGATTGGGTGCTGTGCAAAACAGTGTGTGTAGAGAGTGAGTGAGGAATGTGTGTTTGTGTGTGTAAATGGGAGGAAAAATGTGTGTTTGTGTACTGTGAAGTGAGGTGAGTGAAAATCAGTGAATGATAGAGATACATATAGAGTGTGGTAGTGTCTAGGAATCAATTAAGCCTAATTCAAGGGTATCAATTCTCAGGTATAGGAACATTTCAGTACAGTTGCAAAAAGGGAAAGAAATCAGTTCAGTCCAACACACCCCCAGTTTCTCAGTTAACAGTAAAACATTATTCACATTCATTAATCTCAGTTCAAAAAGGATGGGAGGAAAACTAACTTCAGTACATTTTCGAAAAAGGAAGGAAACAGTAAATACAACAGTGGAATCAAAACTCAGTTAACAGCTCAACCAATCTCAGATTTCAAATGAATCTAGCATTTAGTTTAGTAACAAATGAATCTCAGGTTTTGAAAGTTAATGAAACATTGTGAGAAGAATGGTATCAGTTCATGAAAAGAATTGAAACTAACATTCATTTAATCTCATTCATAGAACTGAAACCCAATCAATATTGCATCAGTTATCCCATTCTAAATCTAACAAAATGTCCAAATACTCATTATCACACCCAAGCCCAAATTCAAATGTAAATATGAGCTAAACATTAACTATAAACATGTGGGTAACATAAACAGTGAAAAATATTGTTAAAACAGTGATTGAAATGGTTGGGGAAATACTGGAAAACAAGGTATCAGTTCATGTATCAGTCGACAGCCATTAACCCATTTACGAAACCAAATTCGAATCAAAACCTAAACTAATGCGTAAACATAATCTAACACAGGTTATACATCATAAATAGGATCTAAATTAGCAATTAAAACATGTATGAAACATTTAAAACTGGAATGAGCAGAGAAGCCATTAATACACAGCACACACAAACAGTGCGCACCCTGTGTACGCTCGAAATCGTGTCCGACACGACACGAGAAGACTCGAGGCTTGGGGGCCCTCGTGTCAGACACTGCCCCCGCATCCTCGCTAAATCCCAGCTCGCCACGTGGCCTGTGCATCGAGCATAAGGCCACGAGCAGCAGAGGATTGCACTGCCAGCGTGCGCGCGCATGCACCCTTGTGTGCACGCGTCCTGAACGACACGACACGAGACAGGAATCACCTCAGTCAAACACAAACGTGTAAGCGACAACAAAATAAGAATTTCTATTTAAATACAATTCGAAAAACAATACGAAATGCCCATTGAGGCATTTCCTCAAACAATGTGCACAGTCACTGATACGTGTCCGATACGGACACGTACAGGACACGAATTGAAACAAATCCTAATCCTACAGAATTAGGACACCTAGGGCTAGGTGTTAATGCAAGAAAACCCTAGTTTTAATGAGGGAATAGGATTTTACCTCTATGTGTTCTTTCAACACAAAAGCTCTTCAAAATGAACCTCCAAAAGTCCACCCAATTCCTTCAAATTGTCCCAAACCTGTGATGTGACTCCACAAACAGTAAAGGAACAGTATTTAGAGTGCTATGGAGGAAATCCCAATGAAAATAGACCTATATTGATTGATCTATGGAGAAATGAAGTGTAGGCTCACCTTGTCTTGAGAAAAGAAATGATAAACTATTGGAAGGAGGCTCAAATCCCCAAAATGATATTATATAGGCAAGAGGGAAAGCCTTGGTCGGCCACTAGGTTAGGTTAGGGTTTCTAGGTTGCATCCTAGGGCTAGGAATGCATCAAGGATTAGGAGTGGTCTAGATTCTAGGGCTCTTTCATAATCTCTTAGCAAATCACTCTATTTAACTAAACTTGACTTAAACCTATGTAACCAATACTAACTAAAACCCAAAGTGACTAACTAGAATAGCTATGACTAATCTAGGTTAGGTCCAATCTTGGTTAGGCTAACCAAAACCACATGGCAATCAATGAACTAGGATTTAATCCCACTATTTAAATAAATCATTTAAAATTCTTAATAAAATATATTAAATTCAAATAAATTCTAATAAATTCAAATAACCCAAAAATGACAAAAATACCCTCAAACTAGAAATTTGGTAGTGACATCAATAAAGAGTTGAATTTGCTTCAATTTGTGTTCATTTACTTTCCGCTGCAAATGGGGACACTCTGTGCGACTCTGTGGCCTAGCTCAAATTGGCCGTTTATGAACTTAGCCTTGCACGGGCGCAACCTAGGCCCATGCGGCATCACGCCTTAGCGAAGACGATCGCTCCTGCGGGAGCGGGACGTGACAGCAGGGGTTCGGAAGGATGTGGTGTGTCGGGGTGACGGCGGAGTAGGGTGGTCAGGGTGGTTGTGGTGATTGGAAGATGGATGACGGTGGTGGCTTGGTTCGGTCGGGCTTGGTCGAGTCGAACGGGACAGGAGGAGGCGGAGACGGAGTTAGGGTTAGAGCTAGGTTAGGAATTTGATGGTGTCGGGGTTGTCGACCCGAAAGAATAAATATAATTGTAAAAGAATGGAATAAGAGAGTCACCCGGGGTCAGACCCGAGGCCGCCACGGCTGACACGGAGGGGGTTGGCCACAGACCCGATACACACACTTCGCTGGAGAAATTTGTGGAGTAATTTGTGGATGAGAAACTTATGGAGGCTCCCCTATTTATAGGGTTGAGGAATTCTTGATAGATAGATATTAGGATTAATTTAAACCCAAATAGATAATTTTACTACTAAATTTAAATCAATACACTCATATCTAAATCCAAATCCAATATAGATAAATTACACATTTAAATTAAACTATTTAAAATAAATAAATAAAATCATCATTTCAATTATAACAATTAAACTCAAATTATCTTTTTATAATAATAATTAATTAATTTCAAAAATTATAATTAATATTTAAGTATTAATAGGAAATAATTTTAAACTACATTTTTAATAATTTAGATAAAACAATTTCGAAAGTAAACATAAATATTCAAATCTTTAAATACCTTCTTGCTAATTAATTTATTATAAATAATAAAAATTAATTTTGAAAATATACATGAAATAATTTTCATGTGCTTTACACGAGTAGAATATTCACATAAATCTAGTTTCTAAATTACCACTATTAAAATAAGATAGCATTTTATAAATAACTAAAATAATAAGTTTTGTCAA
This sequence comes from Iris pallida, assembly GCA_029216955.1. Classification (NCBI taxonomy): domain Eukaryota; kingdom Viridiplantae; phylum Streptophyta; class Magnoliopsida; order Asparagales; family Iridaceae; genus Iris; species Iris pallida. The sequence continues at coordinate 10,157,902 of JANAVB010010794.1, read as the reverse complement.
CCTCGATAGATATTTTTCACAACTTTTAATAAAAATAATTATTATATATATTATTTTGAAACCATCACCGATAATAAAATCAAAAACCATTTTTCTAAAATATGTACCTCGCACATATTCGCACTCGACGAGTAAATACGAAAAACACAAATTTCCGCGCGACGTACAATACGACTATGCGACGTGTAAATACAAAAAAAAAATCAGTACTAAAAATATAGTAGAAAATTAGGGATTTTACACCTGAGAACCTCTCCGTATCTCTTCATTCAATACCCCGCTCTTGGCAAACTCCAGACTAACCATGCCTTCTGAAGCAAAATCCATCATAGATACTCGTACGATCTCCTACGAGTCTGACAATGTACATAGCAACCAAAGTTTCTTAATCTCGTCGTCGAACTTGACTCCCATCGAGGATAGCTAGTCAACCATGCCCTGGAACTCACTCAAGTGATCCGTAATGGACGCACCATCTTTGTACTGCAGACTCATCATCATCATGATCAGGAACAACTTATTTATCCTGGTCTTCTTAGCATACAAACATTCTAACTTATCCTATAGTGTCCTCGCGTGCTCAATACTGGCAACATGATTATACATGTTTTCGTCAACGAAGTGCCTTATGTACCCACACGCCTGTATATACTCGAAATTTCAGTCCTCTTCGGATATACCACTGGGCCTCTCGGAAGCAAATAACGACAGATGCAACTTCTTGACAAATAGAAAATCCTTCATCTTGCTCCTCTAGTCGTAATAGTTGGTACCGTTCAGGTTTACCACATGGTTTCGCGTCCGTCTCTGCTTCATGGTTTGACTGTCAACTTCTGACGCTTCTCTGAATCCAAAGCTCTGTTGCCACTATGTTGGAAATGAAGCGCGAAAACTGTTCCCTCAAACCAGAAAGTCCTGCGAGAGAACCCAGCAAAAGTACACAAACCAAAAACTCCAAACAAAATCACAAATACGTATATTTTTGACGTAAAAATTTCTTGCGAAAAAAATCACGGGACGATCGGAGTCCAACCTTGAAGAACATCCACTAATGTAATAAAGAGAATACACCATCTACAAGCTCCTCCCAATCCAACATGGATCACCACAACTTACTTGAAAGAAGAAAATTTGATTAAGGACTCCGAAGAACAAGAGATATCGAAAAATTATTCGAAGCGATCTCTCCTTCACAATAGTCTTCAATCCTTTCTCTCTCTCTCTCTCTCAAAAGTTGTAAAACACTATTACTCCTCTCTTCTTCTTTTTTGAGATATATTTTATGGTGAGAAAACACCTAGTATATGTAACCTCAAAACCACAATTAATTGAGTTATTCTACTAGATGTAGGAATACTCAATTTAAACTATTGATGTATTCATATTATATATAGGAATACTCAATCCAACTCCATTGGGATATTCCTACTATATATAGAAATACCTAATCCAAATCCATAGGAATATTTATATTATATAGGAATACCCAATCCGACTCTGGGATATTTTACACATAGGTTGGAAACTCCACCCACTCCAACAGGTTTTACCAGGTTTAACCGAATCAGTCCCGAAGTCAAACCCGGCCGGGCCGGTCCAGACTTCCAGGTCGAACAAGCAAATCGGTCCAGAACCTTGGAGGACTCGGACCAAGTCGGTCTGGATCATTCGAGTCCGGTCTAGACCGACTTTGATCGGACCGAATTCGGGCCGGAAACTGGACACCCTCCTAACTCCTTATATTATTCACAGGAAACCGTCGTCTCGTGACTAAGAAACCTTTTGTGGAGCCAACTAAGAAGAATAAACAAAAAGATAATCACTTTTTAACGTAGGCAGTATGATTCATTTTTATTTTAATTACTTGAGTGATAGAGAAGGAAGACACGTTAGCACACAAGTAACGTCAATGCTGGTTTCCTTCCAGTGGCTATGGCACGGCCGAGGCAGAGGGATAAGAGAGCATGGGCTAGCTCCTCAGGAACACTAAATTAAGCTTGGCAATGTAGCGTCACGTCGACATGCACGTGTTCTGTCTCTTGGATTTTCCGGGGAAGTTGCACTTGCATATGTGGTGGGGGCTTCATGCCATGTGAAGTTGCAATGGGACTACTCGCTCGCCCCCACTTGCTTCGTCTGGAGAAGAATGGAAGCCGCTACCGAGGGGGCCATCTTGCTACACGTATCTTGGCTTCCTTGGTGCATCATGGCTTATTGGAGAGGTGGCCATTAATGTGGCCGTGGTTGTATAATTGTACTTTTCCTCCCACGCTCTCTCCTGCAAGACTGCGATCTAACAAAGCATGGTGGCACTTATTTTGTGCATGGTTCGGTGGAACAAAATAAAATTATTTTATGTCGAAATTAAAGTCGTGTTTAAAGTAAATGTAGACCGTCGTTGTTGGTAGACTATTGATTTCTCCTCCCAAAGAAACCTCGACTTATACTTGCAAAAGATCGATGAGTATTATAGTCTATTGATTCGATTAAGATTGTGAGCTTTATAATGCCGTAATTATAGTCATACCTTCAAATTGTCCTTCCAAATCATAATTTTTTATAACGACACATCAAAAGTTGATCAGGGTTGTCTCATTCTTAACTTTCATTTATTTACAAGTTTGTCACTGAAAATTTATTCGGCTATCAAATTCTTAGTTATAAAAGACAACTCTTTTTTTTCTCTCTCTCTTCTCCTTCACAAGAAGAACAAAGAAGACATCGAGAAGAAAGAAGCAAGAAGAAACAAGAACAAGAAGAAAGAAAACAAAAAGAACATCTCTTTCTCCAAATTCCATTTTTTTTTTTTTTTGCTCTCTTCTTATTTCTCATATATATTTTTTCTAAACCATAGTTTATGGATGAAACCGTACTTATAGAAGAAATTTGGTTACCAAATCTATCAAATCTACTAATCTATTAATTAAATTTTCTTTATTAATAGAAAAAATTATGGATGAAACCCTATTTCTAGAAGAAATCGATTTGTTGAGCAAGTTTATACCAGGACTGTCACAACTTCTGAAAGTCCTAGAAGTATTGAGGACTGCCAGAAATTTTGGCAGTGCTGAAAGGAATTGTTGTACAACAAGATGATAGAATTTTATTGTGCCCTGTCGATTCATGAGATGATGAACATAAATTAAATTGATTGCGGAAGCGTACCTGAATCCATTGCTTGGCTTGATGGATGTTGAAGCGATCGTCTCTTTATTGGGTTCGATCTTCCAACCTGCTACGGCCCTTAATAACAAAGATGAAATCTTTGTTTCTCTCTTTGTTGATGGGGATACATAAGAGAATAGAGAAACCCTCTCTTTGGTGGCCGTATGAGTTGGGGACCATAACCCTAATGAATACACATATATATAGATATGTGTGTTGTGATATTTCTAATTTGGCCCCTCATCAAATTAGAATTATCTCCGGTATCTACACATTAATTCCATGACAATTATACCCTTAAGCCAATTTTCAAATAGACCACTTTAATTTGGCTTAATTATTTAGATAGCCCAAACACAATTAATTTTACATGTGTGGTCCCATAATTATTGAATAATTCCAACAATCTTCCACTGGAGCACATATGTAACCTTATAATTGTGTTAACCTTAGTGAGCTCATAAATTGCTATCTTAATCCTTAGGGTATATCCGGACAATCTCGTCCATTAACCATATCAACATAGGATCAAAGCGGCCTTCGTCACATATAGCGTAACTAAACCATCAATGGTCACATATACCAATATAGCTAAATGACATAGATCAATCATGGATGCGTAGCATAAAATTACATAAAATGTGATCAATACATGCCTATTTCCAACTGGTCCTCCTTAGCTTTAATGAGATCAATACTTTAACATAATGAAAACAGAATGAACTGAATTTCCATATATCTGATCAGATAAATATCCAAAATACTTTAATACATAAATGTGTCCAAAACCAAATAGCACCCAAATACATAAAATACAAACTTCCACTATATTGCTGTAAACCCCTGTTTTCAAATTTTATATTAATTAGTGTTAATTAATTTTTAGTGTCAATTTAGCCTTAAAATAATTATTTAGATTTTTAGGAATTTTTCTAGAATTTCTAAATGAGTTTTACATATTAAAAATATCATTTTGTAATTTATTTAAATGTTTTAATATCACTTTGCAATTATTAGAATTGTTTTAATACAGATTTGAAATTATTTAAATTGTTATTATAGCAGTTTGTAATTTAGGAATTGTTTTAATTCAGTTATGCAAATTAATATTTGCATTTAGTTATAGAGGGGACATAATTGTAAAAATATAAAGTCTAAGGACCTATCTGCTAACCTACCCAACACCCCCCCCCCCACGACCAGATTCTCTCTCCTCACCCACTCCGCTGACCGACGACTCGACATCGGCTGCCCCCCCCCCCCCCCCCCGCCATTTCCGGCTGCCCGACCGACCTAGGACCGACCTAAGCCCCTATTTAAACTCCCCTCCTCTCCCCAGACTCGACCCTAACCCTAACCGACCACCACGACCACCCCAACCCCCTTTCTTCCCCGACAAACCTAAACCCTAACCCTAACTCCGCGACCCCCAGCGCCGCCTCCACAGCCGTCGTCGTCACCAACCACCACCACCATTCGACGTGCCCTGTCGAGACGACCCCAGCGCCACCGGAGCGCCGCCATCCCGACGCCTCCTCCGCCGTCCACGACCTTCAAATCCCACCCCCGAAGCTGGACACGTAAGTAACAGACCTGAGTTCGTGTCGTGCGTGTCTCGAACTCACGCACGACGTTCGCCTGGACACAGGGAACCTAGCTATAGGTTTGGACACGGGAGAATCGACTCGTACGTGTCGTGCTAAGCCCAGACACGCATATACCTGTGTCCCTAACTGTCCGGACACAGGCTTGTGTTTATTTTTTTTTTATTATGTTTATGTTAAACAAAACCTAATAAAATTAACCTAAGTCCTATCCCTAACACAAGCCATGGGCTGACCCCCTGGCCAGCCCGACCTAACTAAACCCCCCCCCCCCCCCGTGCAGCTCGGGTTCGAGCCCCCCTTTCTGTTTCTTTTCTTTTTCTTTTTCCTGTTTCTTTTCTTTTCTTTTCTTTTTGTTTTAATATATATATTTATATATATGTATACATGTATTTGTATATATATATATATATATATATATATATATATATATATATATATATATATATATATATATATATATTTATATATATATATTTATATATATATATAAATATATATATACTTCATTTTTAGTACTTCATTTTTAGTACTTTATTATATTATGTATGTATATTTTTTTTTTTATATTATGTATGTATATATATATATATATATATATATATATATATATATATATATATTATATATATATATATATATATATATATATATATATATATATATGTATTATGTACACATATGTATATATGTATATATTTTCTTGTGTATATATATATATTATTATATATATATATACTATAATATTGTATATATATATATATATATACTTTATAATTAAGTATTTTCTTATGTATATATTATATATATATATATATATATATGTACTTTTGGCATAGGTATGTATATATTCATTTTGTATAAATTTACCTTATTAAAATAATAATATTTATTTACATTTTTACCAAATTGAATTTTTAGTGTATTTAAATTACTGCAACCATTTGGTGTCCAGGCCTAGCTTGGATTTTTGGGCCCAAATGTATTTTCTCACATTCAAGACCTGTACAAATCATATTGGACTTTATTCATGGCCTTGGGTCCTGTATTTGAACTTCGGTTCAAATTATATACATGGACAAAATACGCAGATAATTAATTAATTAATTTATATTGTGTTCAATGCTGTTTTTGGATTTCTAAAAATACTTAAAGTATTGTTAAAATTCTGGAAAAATAGTATTTAGATACTATATTAATTTAGCTAATTTAGTATAATTTTTTATAGTATTTAATTTACTGTTTTGCCACTAGTTTGGCATATGAAACCAAAACTCATTTTATGTATACTTAGGAAAACTGATTTTTATAAAATACTTGTACTGATTAATAAATTCCAGAAAAATTATAATAAATTTCTATAATTAGTAAAGATCATTTTGGTACTTTATTTTATGTAAAAATAAGCTTTTTGTCTATCTCAAAAATTATTAAAACACAATAATCTTTTGATTTATTTATTGATTAATTACGACTTGTAACTTTTTGTGTTACTTTGAGCTTTAGCCGTGTTGAACCTCACCCCTCACTAGTGTAAAGACCCTAGGAAGCTAGTTAAAGTAGTGTGTCACCCCACATTGGTCTCCTATGCCAAAGTCATCATTTTGGCTAGGTGCCCAGTCACAGTCGTGTTTCACCAATTAGTGTCTTAGCATTTTAGCTTAGTGTAAGAACTAAGTTATTACATTAATTTCTACAGTGACGAGTTACCGGACATCCATAGTACTATTATCGCAGCTTGTTTTATTTTGCTTTGCTAGAGGCAAGTACTTTCTACGAACTTTACATATTGTCACATAAATGAACTGCAAACCCCACCATGTTAAATGCTGATCCTTGGGGTAGCAAGTTAGATCTCTACATGTTGTACTTTCCATTTCTACCATGCTTAGAACAGTCTTTATGTATCTCTCACATGATTAGGATATGGGTTATGGGGAAACTAATGGTAGAGTACGTGATCATGACCCCCCTATAGGAGCGAGCGAGGTCGCATTTTATATGCATACCTTATCGTAGGCCATTATCCCGTATTTCTGTACGGATGTACACCTATGCCTGTTGACTTGTACGTATGTACATATTATTTACATGTACCACAGTACACTATACATCTATTGACCGATCACGTATATGCTATAGTTTTAAACATTACATATACATCTGTCTCTATGATATATGTATCATTGTCCTGATAGATTGTGTGATGCCATATTTTCAGTTATTTCCTCTCATGTTCATTTCCATATTTCATATGCTAGTTTGCTAGATTCAGTACTTGCTTCCGTCCTGACAGTATAACGTTGTAGGTGTCCTTACTGAGGAGGAGTTACTCTGCGACACATATTATGGAGTTACTGCCGAGGACCCGGCTCTGCTTTACGAGGATGTTCCTGCGGGGAACCTCGCCTAGTTGTCTTTTGTTTACTTAGACTTTTGAGAGTAGACATGTATTAGACTATATCTTTTTGTAACTGGACATGTATCCAGTTTTACATTTCAGTTCACTTGTACTTGGACATTTTACTATATACGACGACTTTTGTGTTTGGAGCATTTATGATTCTTCTTCACTTATAGAACTGTTAGCACATTAAGTCTTATCCTGTTGTCTTTAGAACAGCTTACTATATTTTATCTCAACGTAGGCTGGGCATGACTCGGCCTGGTCCAACAATTTGGGTAGCGGGTCGTGACATGTTTTTAGTGGTGGCCCATGCAGGTCCTGACTAAATTGTTTGGTTACGTTATTGTACCAAGCATGCCTGCAATTAGGAACTTAAGATAATTAGACAACATTAGGAATGACGCTTAGAACACCTAGAGAAATGCTAGGATTGCAACATAGGAAATACATCACATGTTTGCTATTATAATTAGATTTTCTTGCCTATGATTGCTTACTTTAAAAAAGTCCTTATAAGTCTTTTTTATGTGTAATTTAGATGGTGCTTACTCGTTCATCCCAGTATGTTACCCCCGAGAATGGGGCCCTCCTTATCCAGTCAGCTGACCAGTCGACTGATACACCCGCACCTCCACCTACCACATTCCCCCACTCCACAGATCCACAGACCCAGATGCCCACCACCTTCCACATCCCAGTCCCAGCAGGCCCCGATACTTCCACCACCCCCTATCACTATACCTACCCAGGCTTCCGTCACACTCGACGGGAACCAGCTGCTCACTCTGATTCAGGGGTTCCTAACAACCCATCAGGAGCAGACTACCCTACTCCGCCAGAGCATGGAGCATTCTGAGGGACGTCCCGTGGTCCCACCACATGTAGAGCCACCGTAGAGAGCGGGGACGATCAAGGACTTCATGGGTCTGAATCCCAAGGAGTTCTTAGGGACTGAGGGCATAGTAGTAGCAGATGACTGGCTAGATTCAGTAGAGAGGAAGCTCCTAGGAGTCAAGATGCCGGGTGACCTCCAGGTCGAGGCAGCGGGATTTCTGCTGATAGACTTGGCAGGAGTCTGGTTCCGGAATGAGCCGTTGTTTGCGAGAGGGAGAGCCACTTGGGACCAGTTCAAGATCCAGTTCAAGAAGAAATTCTTCTTGACCACTGCTAGAGTAGCCATGGGGCTACGATTCCAGAACATCCAGCAGGGGAACCGTTCTGTTGATGACTATGCGGCAGAGTTTAGTCGCCTGAGCCGTTTCGCTCCTAGTCTGGTTGCAGATCCAGAGGAGATGATCCGTAGGTTTTGCCATGGTCTAGTTCCAGACATTGGCATTCTTATAGTGGCGAACGGTACGACTGACTACTACCAGAGCCTAGAGTTGGCCCGGAGCATTGAGGAGCGTCTTCTGTCTAGCAAGAGGCCGGCTTTTGTACATCATGATGGACCGTCCAAGCGTCAGGCTTTCCAGCAGAGAGCACCGACGCCGCCCCAGCAGACTTACCATCCCCCTACATCACATCACCTGACCCTGCCAGTTCGAGCCCCGGGACCCCGACAGCAGCAGCAGGGAGCTATATGTTCTTTCTGCGGAAGACCAGGGCACGACAGGTCCATTTGCAGGAAGAGATTGGGGTAGTGTTTAGTTTGTGGGTCTGCCACCCATCAGCTTCGAAACTGTCCAGCAGCCAGTAGAGATATTAGACAGGAGAGAGAAGAGGCTGAGGAACAAGGTTATACCCCTAGTGCGAGTAGCTTGGAGCCGTCACTCCCCAGGTGAATCTACTTGGAAGAGGGAGTCGGACATGAGGGAGAGATACCCTTACTTGTTCGATCCAACCGCTGCGAGGGAACCACCCGTTCCCGCTTGATACCTTAGAGGTTAGTTTCGATCGCAGCCTTAGTCATTTTGTTGCACTGCTTGCTATGTTAGAATATTGTAGGGTCTTCAATCCTTGTGAATTTCGAGGACGAAATTTTTTCAAGGAGGGAAGACTTGTAAGCCCCTGTTTTTCAAATTTTATATTAATTAGTGTTAATTAATTTTTAGTGTCAATTTAGCCTTAAAATAATTATTTAGATTTTTAGGAATTTTTCTAGAATTTCTAAATGATTTTTAAATGAGTTTTACATATTAAAAATATCATTTGTAATTTATTTAAATGTTTTAATATCACTTTGCAATTATTAGAATTGTTTTAATACAGATTTGAAATTATTTAAATTGTTATTATAGCAGTTTGTAATTTAGGAATTGTTTTAATTCAGTTATGCAAATTAATATTTGCATTTAGTTATAGAGGGGACCTAATTGTAAAAACCTAAAGTCTAAGGGCCTATCTGCTAACCTACCCAATACCCCCCCCCCCCACGACCAGACTCTCTCTCCTCACCCACTCCGCTGACCGACGACTCGACGTCGGCTGCCCCCCCCCCCCCGCCATTTCTGGCTGCCCGACCGACCTAGGACCAACCTAAGCCCCTATTTAAACTCCCCTCCTCTCCCCAGACTCGACCCTAACCCTAACCGACCACCACGACCACCCCAACCCCCTTTCTTTCCCGACAAACCTAAACCCTAACCTTAACTCCGGCGACCCCCAGCGCCGCCTCCACAGCCGTCGTCGTCACCAACCACCACCACCATTCGACGCGCCCTGTCGAGACGACCCCAGCGCCACCGGAGCGCCGCCGTCCCGACGCCTCCTTCGTCGTCCACGACCTTCAAATCCCCCCCCGAAGCCGGACACGTAAGTAACAGACCTGAGTTCGTGTCGTGCGTGTCTCGAACTCACGCACGACGTTCGCCTGGACATAGGGAACCTAGCTATAGGTCTGGACACGGGAGAATCGACCCGTACGTGTCTTGCTAGCCCAGACACGCATATACCTGTGTCCTTAACTGTCCGGACACAGGCTTGTGTTTATTATTTTTTTTATGTTTATGTTAAACAAAACCTAATAAAATTAACCTAAGTCCTATCCCTAACACAAGCCATGGGATGACCCCCTGGCCAGCCCGACCTAACTAAACCCCCCCCCCCCCCCCGTGCAGCTCGGGTTCGAGCCCCCCTTTCTGTTTCTGTTTCTGTTTCTTTTTCTTTTCTTTTCTTTTTGTTTTAATATATATATTTATATATATGTATACATGTATTTGTATATATATATGTATTATTATATATACTATATTATGTATATATATATATGCTGTTTATATATATATATATATATATATATATATATATATATATATATATATATATTTTTTTTTTTTTTTTTTTTTTTTTTTATATATATATATATATATATATATATATATATATATATACACTTCATTTTTAGTACTTTGTTATATTATGTATGTATATATATATATATATATATATATATATATATATATATATATATATATATATATATATATATATATATATATATATGTATGTATTATGTACACATATGTATATATGTATATATTTTCTTGTGTATATATATATATTATATATATATATACTATAATATTGTATATATATATATATACTTTATAATTAAGTATTTCCTTATGTATATATATATGTTCTTTTGGCATAGGTAAGTATATATTCATTTTGTATAAATTTACCTTATTAAAATAATAATATTTATTTTGTATTTTTACCAAATTGTATTTTTAGTGTATTTAAATTACTGCAACCATTTGGTGTCCAGGCCTAGCATGGGTTTTTGGGTCCAAATGTGTTTTCTCACATTCAAGACCTGTACAAGTCATATTGGACTTGATTCATGGCCTTGGTTCCTGTATTTGAACTTTGGTTCAAATTATATACATGGACAAAATACGCAGATAATTAATTAATTAATTTATATTGTGTGCAATGCTGTTTTTGGATTTCTAAAAATACTTAAAATATTGTTAAAATTTTGGAAAAATAGTATTTAGATACTATGTTAATTTAGCTAATTTAGTATAATTTTTTATAGTATTTAATTTACTGTTTTGCCACTAGTTTGGCATATGAAACCAAAACTCATTTTCTGTATACTTAGGAAAACTGATTTTTATAAAATACTTGTAATGATTAATAAATTCCAGAAAAATTATAATAAATTTCTATAATTAGTAAAGATCATTTTGGTACTTTATTTTATGTAAAAATAAGCTTTCTGTCTATCTCAAAAATTGTTAAAACACAATGATCTTTTGATTTATTTATTGATTAATTACGACTTGTAACTTTTTGTGTTACTTTGAGCTTTAGCCGTATTGAACCTCACCCATCACTAGTGTAAGGACCCTTGGAAGCTAGTTAAAGTAGTGTGTCACCCCACATTGGTCTCCTATGCCAAAGTCATCATTTTGGCTAGGTGCCCAGTCACAGTCGTATTTCACCAATTAGTGTCTTAGCATTTTAGCTTAGTGTAAGAACTAAGTTATTGCATTAATTTCTACAGTGACGAGTTACCGGACATCTATAGCACTATTATCGTAGCTTGTTTTGTTTTGCGTTGCTAGAGGCAAGTACTTTCTACGAATTTTACATATTGTCACATAAATGAACTACAAACCCCACCATGTTAAATGCTGATCCTTGGGGTAGCAAGTTAGATCTCTATATGTTGTACTTTCCATTTCTACCATGCTTAGAACAGTCTTTATGTATCTCTCACATGATTAGGATATGGGTTATGGAGAAACTGATGGTAGAGTACGTGATCATGACCCCCCTATAGTAGCGAGCGAGGTCGTATTTTATATGCATACCTTGCCGTAGGCCATTATCCCGCATTTCTGTACGGATGTACACCTATGCCTGTTGACTTGTACGTATGTACATTTTATTTACATGTACCACAGTACACTGTACATCTATTGACCGATCACGTACATGCTACAGTTTTAAACATTACATCTACATCTGTCTCTATGACATATGTATCCTTGCCATGATAGATTGTGTGATGCCATGTTTTCAGTTATTTCCTCTCATGTTCATTTCCATATTTCATATGCTAGTTTGCTAGATTCAGTACTTGCTCCCGTCCTGACAGGATAACGTTGTAGGTGTCCTTACTGAGGAGGAGTTACTCCGCGACACATATTATGGAGTTACTGCCGAGGACTCGACTCTGCTTTACGAAGATGTTCCTGCGGGGAACCTCGCCTAGTTGTCTTTTGTTTACTTAGACTTTTGAGAGTAGACATGTATTAGACTATATCTTTTTGTAACTGGACATGTATCCAGTTTTACATTTCAGTTCACTTGTACTTGGACATTTTACTATATACGACGACTTTTGTGTTTAGAACATTTATGATTCTTCTTCACTTATAGAACTGTTAGCACATTTAGTCTTATCCTGTTGTCTTTAGAACAGCTTACTATGTTTTATCTGAACGTAGGCTGGACATGACTCGGCCTGGCCCAACAATTTGGGTAGCGGGTCGTGACAATTGCCATATTCTTAATTAACATCCATATGAGCAGTATGCTCATAAAAGATCCTGGGTGATAATGCTTTTGTGAGCGGATCCGCTAACATGGAGTTTGTCCTAATGTGCTATATGAACACTATAACCATTCTGAATTCTTTCCTTCACAACTAGAAAATTTATGTCAATATCCTTTGACTTATACAAGTTTCTGTTGTTATTGGAATACAGTACTGCTGATTTATTGTCACACCATAATTTTATGTGGTCTTTCAACACCATACTGTAGGCGCAGACTTGTGACAATTTCGTAACCATATTCCCTGAATAGATACCCCACAGCATGTTATAAACCTTGCTTTCATGATGGAAGAAATTATGAGTGCATGTTTGACACTCATCCAAAATATATCTCTATTAGTCAGCATAACCTGATGTGGATCTCCTGCTGTGTTAGCATCCAACAAAATCGGAGTCAGAATACCTTACGATCTCCAGAATTATTCTATCTCCTACAAAGAGCATATAATTTCTTGTTCCCTATTAATTACTTAAGTAGTTTGGCTGCTACCCAATGATCCATCCATATATGCTTAAATATCTGCCTAACATCCGAATTACGTACGCAATATCCTGATACGTACATACTTGTGCATACATTAGACTCCCTACAACTGATCATGAAGGAAAAAATCTATTGTATTTTCTTAATTTTAAGGCTAATCTTAGGGCACTTATTTGAGACCGAATTTGTCTCCTTTAACGAGAGGTGTCACCTGGTTTGCATTGAACACTTCAATCAATATACAAAACCAGAAAATTATTTCTACTCCCACTGAACTTGTGATACACACAATCTTCAACAGTGTTCATCTCAAAACCAAACGAGATAGTCACTTGTTAAAACTCAAAGTATCTTTGACGAGAAACCTGCTTGAGTCCATAAATAGATTCTGTCAGTTTGTGAACCATATTCTTTGGGTCTTCTGACACAAAGTTTTCTGGTTGCACCATATAAATTATTTCGTCAACGTTACCATTAAAAAATACCGTTTTGACATCCATTTGATATAACTCAATATTAAAATGTACAACAAGTACTATGATTGGTTTAAAAGAGTCTTTCAAAGAAACCGAAGAGAAAGTCTCTTTAAAAAACAATTCCTTCCTCTTTCCTTGAGGTTGTTGAGTTTGTTCCTCAGAAACAATTACCTTATCTTGAATGGGGGGTACCTTTATGTTGTCTTGTTGAGGTAGCTCAACAACGACTTATAGAGGTAATTTGACATTGTCTTATTGAGGCTCCGAATTCACTTCTTGATCAATGACAGGTGCAAAATCTTGCACATCGTCAAAAGTGATAGTAGGAATCGCAATCGATTCCTACTCAAAGATAATGTCATTGACTTTATTTTTCCCCCAAACTCAACATCCTCAAAAAAATATTACACTTCTCGTCTAAAAAAATCTTTATTTTTGTGTTTAGTACCACGTGGTTCCATATGCAAGGTTTCTTTATAGGACGCAATAGTTTCAAGTGATAATAGCATGTCACAAACATTTAAAATAAAAATAATAATAATACCAACATTATTTTAAATTTAAAGATAGATCAAACTTTTTTTTTTTCCAAATGAATAATGATAAATAAGATTGTCAAACAAGAAAACTGAAACTAAATTTCGTCTAAAAGACGGTACAATAAAAGCTTTAGATAAAATTGTCTCTCAAATCCAATAATAACTAATATCCAAAATTTGTCCTATTGTATCCACTTCTACCGACTTGCTGTCTCCCACATAGATGTGTCTTTTACCATCAATTGACTTTCGGTAGATCTGGTAACCCTGCATAGAAACACTGATGTGAGTAGTTGCACCAAAATCTAATCACCATGTATTTCTTTATACTGAAGCTAAATCATACCAAATTAAGAAATGTACCTATCTTTACACACCATGCATGGTACTTTGTACATTCCTTCTTTACGTGTCTTGGCTTGCCACAAAAGAAACAACCATTAGCCTCAGTTTGCTGTTTCTTTTGCACTGGACCCTTAGTAGCTTCGGTATTCTTTCGCTTAGTGCCTTTATACTTATCTTTAGGGGCGGTAGCCAAATTAGCACTTTCAGTTTTATCTTGCTTCAATCTCCCTTCTTCTTGTACACAGTACGAAATCAGCTCATTTAGAGTCCATTTTTCCTTTTGATAGTTGTAACTGACCTTGAACTGATTGTACTGTGTAGGAAGTGAGAGCAATACCAAATAAACGAGAAAGTCATCCGACAAGTCGAGCTTAAGTGCCTTAAGTTTTGAAGCAATATGAGACATCTCCATGATGTACTCCCTTATGTTACCTTTCCTTTATGCTTCATGGTAATCAAGCGCAACAAAAGTGTACTTGTTTCTGCCTCATCATTCTTTGCAAATCGCTTCTCGATTTCAGCAAGAAATTGTTTGGCATTAGTAACCTCATCAGATACAGCACCCCTGAATGCCTCTGGAATACCGCACTTTATGATCATTAGACTCATGCGGTTTGAGCGTTCCCACTTCTTGAAGTTCGCTCTGTCACCGGATGAACTGTCATACTTAGGAGTAGTGGGACGCTTAATCCTAAGTGCAAGGTCTAGATCCATGCAGCCGAGAACAATATATATGTGTTAGCCCAATGATTATATCATGTTTTTGAATATGGCTAATCAATTAAGTTTAACATAATGATGTCACTAATATTCATGTAATCACTATCATGTTGCTACTTAAACTTAGCATTGTCTTATATTAGCATTGTCCTAATATCAATATTGCTATGCTTGTATCATATTGTTTTGTTTGTCTAACATGTATTTGTAGACATGCAATAAGCATGATCAAACATGATCAAACCAGGACATATGCAATAGAGAATTAATGATGGGCCAAAGACGGCGTTATACAAGAAGATTTCTCTGAACCGAAAGGTATTCAGATTTCCAGATCTGTTTATCTTTGGACGACCGCCGTCAAGTGAAAAAGGCATCTTCAAGTCTGCTCAAATATTTGAAGAAAGGCGTCATCAAAGGGCTCTTGGTTTTCCTATTTGATCAATGTATTTTTTTATATTTATTGAGTCTAGAAATACGATGTACACTGCATCGTACTGGCAAATAGGCTACCCAAGAAATGTTTTCAAAATACCCTTTCATTTTGAAAACAAGTCCACTTACAAAAGCCCAAACTACTTCCTAACTGCCTGACTTTTCAAAAAGCCCAAAAACCAGTTTGCAAAAACCTAACAGAACCCTAGCAGAACTCGGCCCGAATTCGGCCAGAGTTCGGCCAGAGTTCGTTTAGTGAACGTTGCTTTTTGAACTTGGTCTTCCTGCAGTTACGGATCCCACCGAGATTTTCTCATAGAGTTCTGCCTGAATTCTGCCCGAATTCTGTCAGAATTCTGCCTTTGGAAAAACAATAAATAGAGAAGTATTTCGATCATTTTAACACACGCATTCACTTTCATATCTCTTCTCTACAAGCCTACTACTTCTTCCAAAGTGTTCTGAGCTTTTATTTTCAAATTCCAAGCCAGTTACAATCCTCTAGTCGATTTGCCAGTGCGGTACGGTCTAGAAGTTTTAGAGTGGTTGTAATCAGAGGCTTGATTGAAGTTACACACTTCACAATTGAAGTTGGACGAGTACTTCGGATCAAAGCTCGCGTTGTAGAAGTTGCAAGATCTTCGGATGAAAACTTGTGGTGATTTTCCATAGTGGATTCAACTGGTAGCAAGAGTTCTACCGACTGGACTAGTCCTCAACAGAGGAAAACCAGTATACATCCTTGTGTTTGCGTTTGCTCTCTACTCTCTACTTTTCATTTACATATCTGTGATATATTATCTGTGATCTTGTTACTAACCTTTTTAAATAGTTAATTTCCGCTGCCTACTCTATTCACCCCCCCTCTAGAGTATTGTGTTTTACAACTCATTCCTACAATCGGTCCTACAATTGGTATCAGAGCCAGCGCTGCATCGAGAGGTATTATATTCTGATCCCAATTGTTCCTACAATTGGTATCAGAGCAGGTACTTCAACTAGAGAGCAGGTACTGCAACTAGAGCAAGGACTTTATTATTTGGCTTAACATCCTTGAAGCAGATCCTCATTATCAAAGCGGGTTATACAGGTAAAGCGAGGTAATATTGTTATTATATAACTGCTGTTACATAGATCACTATATCACATATGACAAGTATGTACTTCACAACTGAAGAGCAATCCTCAAATAGACTCCCACTATTTGATGGAACAAACTATAGCTATTGGAAGACACGGATGAGCTTCTACTTGAAGTCTCTAGATTTTAACTTATGGTCAATTGTTGTCACCGGCTACAAAAAGCCTACTATTACTTCTATTCTTACATCCTCTATAATCAATAAGCCTTATTATAGTTACACGGATGAAGAGAAGAAGTTAGCTAGCCTTAATGCAAAAGCTATACATATTATTTATTGTGCTGTAGACACAAATGTATTTAATCTTATTAATACTTGCACAACATCTCATAAAATTTGGAAAGTTCTTGAAGCTACTTATGAGTGCAGGTATGAAAGCAAAGCTAGCAACTCCAGAGAGAAGGATAGCCTTCATAATGATGCAAATATGTACATGACAAAATTAGGATTTAAGGTACAGCATAATCCCTTATACGAGGAAGAGCTTGTATGTGACAATTACAAGAAGATAGACCACATCCAAGAATATTGTACTACTACAAGAAAGAAGAGTCACTACGAACAATCAAATGAAGGAAGATCATCGGGCATATGGTGTGAAAGCGAAACAAGAGAGTCTGAAGAAGAAGAAGAAGAAAAAAGAAGAAGAAGAAGAAGAAGAAGAAGAAGAAAAACCTCATCAAGCTGCAAATTTATGCACAATGGCATTATCTAACGAGGTACAAAATAATTCTTTTTCTGAAGAGAGTGAATTTTCTTATGATAATTTATCTGATACTTTCAGTGATCTGTTAGAAGAACACAAGAAAGTATTAGATAAATATAAGCAAGCTAGAAAGGATATTCTATCCTATAAGCGTGAGATTAAAAAGCTTACTTGCTTATTGAATGATGCTAGAGATACTTCTACTTCTGATAATTCTATTGAGATATCCACACTTGAGTTTAGATTGCATGAGGCGCTTGAATGCATTGAGAAAAGCACTCAAGAAAATGCTAAACTTAAGGAGGAATTAGAATCAGAAAAGAAGAAGTATTCTATTACTTCATGTAGAATTGATGCACTCTCTGCTAAGTATGATGAGATCTGTGCTAACTCAAAAAAGTTAGAGATTAGACTGGGAAAGCAGGTAGTACAACCTACGACTCAGTCTAACACAAGACACTTAGCACATCACAAAGTCACACACGTCAGATTTTTTAGAAAGGAAGCAAGCAAAGCTAAAGCTTCACACAACCATGCTTTCTATTACAAGTATCCACGAAGATCATATCACACTACTGCACGTTCTCATACTGCTGCACATAGTACTAATGTTAATTCTTTCTGTCATTATTGTGGTATGAATGGACATGTTTCTAATCATTGTCAGATTAGAAAACTAGTTGATATGAACTTATGCAAATGGGTTCCCAAAGCTAACAAATGTGGATCCAAGTATTGGATACCAAAGTCTTCACCTAATATTGCAGGTGAAGCTTCCCATATCAAATAGAACCATGGAACATGTTGGTGATTGCAAAGCTACAAAGGTCATCTTCCATGCAATTGCACCAACAGAAGTGTGGTTACTAGAACCACTTCGGTAACATGCTTACTAAATAGTTTCTAATATCTAGCATGTTCTTTTTGATGTCTTGCTATTAGCTTTTATTGATATCTTTTAAATTGTTTATTATTTGAATCAATGTGAGATATAATCTTAGCATGACTATTGTCTAGCTTAAATGATCAGCTCACACTATATAGTATGTTATTTTTTTACTCGTGTGACACATTTATCTATGTATGCTCTTTATTTTAGTTTTATCCTTGAAGCATGTATACCACTCTAGTCTATATGAGCTTTTGTTTTTGGTTAATATGCTTTTGACTCTTCGCCTTTAATTTTTTTTTAATGGCCACTTCTTACCGATTTGTCTTTAACATGTCATATTTACTTTGATTGGTATTTTGTGAGTATGTATGTTTAGCACAAGTCTCATGTTTACTTGAAAAGTATATACATATACTTTCATGTTAACCTTGTGCTTGCATAATATACTTCACTATTGATTCTCATATTTTATTGTGATTAACTTCTTATGAATCAATTACATCTTTGTCTGACAAAGCATATTTATGCATGTTTTTGATCTTGTGATATTTTTTTATGCTTATTAAGGATACATACATAATTCATTTTCATTTATATATTGCTGATATGTTTCTTATATTATATAAATATCTTTGTGGGGATATATGAGTTAAGTTCAAGGTCTATATTATATTATTTTGAAAAGTAGTTTCAAACTTGTACTTATCTCATACTTCAGCTATTGATTTCTTTGAACAATTTTTTATGTTCTTATCTTTATTAGCTTCTTCCACAAAGCCTCTTTTAATGATGTTTTTATTTTCTTGGCTTTTTGGTTGACATTTTGGGTACATAATATTTTTCATATCTAGATCTTGATAAACCATTCCTTGGATATTTACTTTTAGGAATTCTGGATTTTGATGTTGTTCGATGATACTGCATATATTCCTTTGAATCTAAGTTCTTAAGAGTAGAAATCATTTTGGGAACAAGCCGAAAGGGTCCTTCTGTCATACAGGTGTAAATAGCCTGAAGCGACACGGTGCACTAGTCTTCGGACTACCGCTAGCTGGGAACCGGCCCCTATAGCTAACCCGAAGTGATCAATACTTTATAGACTTAAGATTTATTAAGGTGTACTTGCAACTATTATCTAGTTCTGGATCCAAGGTGCTGTCAAATCTCCTAGGTTCCAGAATACATCAACGTATCTAGGTCTTACATTTTGATTTACTAATATTTTTATATTTTATTGTTACCCAATGATTTTGTAGCACATATGGATAAATGTAATTCATATATCTTATACCATGTGCTACATTTTTCTAAGATTTTTTAAGTCCATAGAATATAATTTTTCTCATATTGCACTAATTCTTCTTAAATCCTCGGTTATCAAAGAAGAGATTTGTTTTGGGTACAAGCCTATAAAGGGTCTGTCTGTCACCACGACTACGGTCGAAGCGAAGCGGTACTTAAGTGTTCCCCGGTGAACCTCCGTTAGCTGGGACAGTACCCCTACAGCTAACCCAAGATTGATCAACGCTTTATAAACTAAAGATTTATTGAGATCTAGTTGCATTTGTTATCTGATGGATTTTAGATTTGATGGATAATATTCTCTCTTTATATTTTCACAAAAGGTAGCATTTATTGATCTATCTTGTAGATTGTGAGATTCTATAGCATAGATCAATTTATGTCATCTTTTGACTTATATGATTATTCATCATGCTATTTTGAAATATCTTTTGATTGTTTTATTTTTAAATGTTCATTTAATAGATATTTCTTCTTTTGTCTAAAGATGATTATTTTTCGTATTACTTATTGAATATTATGGTATTGTGATTTCATCTTTAGCTTGTGTAATATTCGCAATATTAATGATTTTGAGCTTTATATTATTATCTTCTTATTCAAGTTACTTACTGTCTACAACAGTAATTCTTTGCAGGGGAGAAGTCAAGTAAATTGAATATCTCTCTCAAAGCATTTCTTTTCTTTAACCCTACGGTTGTCAGTGAACATCGTGCTAAGGCTTTAAAAGGGAAGAAATGAACTTTGATAAGAAGACCTAATATTTTTGAATTAGTTTTCTATTTCTGAAAATATGTCTCTGAATTTTTTTTAAAAAATTTTATCAATATTATTATTTTTGGATATAGCCATGTAAAGGTGGAGTAGTTAATTATTTCAAGTCAATTAGCCCCTTGACATGCCATATTTCTAGAATACACTTTTCTTTGGACATTTATCAGGTTATGTTTATTTGTTCAAATGAATTTATTTATGATTTATGGATTCTTTTATTGAAATTGTTTCCGTGATTCGAATCGCCAGCTTTCAGTCTAAGGACTAAATGGACGCATTCGAACATTTATTAAGACAATTTTTCATAATAAATTCAACATTTTTAAAAAACTTTTTTGATTTCTTTTTGATTTATTGAATCTGTCCGGAACACAAATGTTATTATTAAAGACAACTTTCAAAAATCTTTTACTTACATGAAATGATTTGTGTTATTTGTTTTATTGAAGACATATTTTTTTCTTCATCTTTAAGCATTTATTCATTGGATATTTCTTTTATTTGCCTAAAGATGATGTTTGTTTTGAGTTTGGAATTTTATATGCATTTGATCAAAGGAAAGAAAAGATATATATCTTGGATATCCCTTAGATCTTGTGATGATTTATTTTATCTATTTTATGCATATAAATTATTTTTGAACTATATACGCATATAAGGGGGAGCAAAATTAATTGTTTCAATTATTTTATGACCCTTAATATGTAGTATACCTAGTTCATCATGGACATATATTCTTTTACTTAAAATATCTTGCTGAGTTATTCATGATATTTGGATTTGTATTGGTTTTATGAGAGAATATATGATTAATATTTATTTTTAATTCTCTCATTTGAGTTTCTAAAAGTTATCCTGCCAAATTTAATTTAATTTATTGATAATACTGATTTGGCATTTCTTATTGAGATTGTATCTCAAAGTTCATGATTATCTATATTTAGACTGATCATACTTTGTGGGGGAGCATTCAAGTCGACTGAATTTCTTCTTCTCAAGTATTTTGTCTTCATTACCTTCATGTTTAGCTAATGGATATACATATATCATGCTAAGGTAATTGAATTCAAATGCATGAACTTTGGTATAGATTTTGCATAGAATCTAGTATACGTATTTTGATCTCTTTTTCGATGATTATACTCTTTATGGAATTGATTCACTAATTTGTATGGGCGAATTATGAATCATATTTTTTTTGTGATCATTGTTAAAAGTCGCATTATATTTTTCTTTGATTCTTTTATATACTAGATATGCGCATTTCTAGTCCTTATGATTTATTTATGACCAATGATTGATTCCTACTACATTGATATTTTTTTTTGGTCTATTTCAAAACACAATATGATGAACAAAATGTGTTTTGAAATTATTTTTGATGTTTTGTTGGTAAACTATTTATTGATTAATTTTTTTTTAACCAACTATACTGTGTTGACAACTTTTTATTCATTAGTTATGCAATTTTCTACACTTGTCATTACACTGTTCTCCTAATCCTTGATCATGATTATTTATGCTTTCCTCCTTTTCTTATGTTTGAGTTCATTTTAGCTCTAATTACGGGAGAGCTTACTTTTTGATCATGTCAAAGGGGGAGAAATAAGATTAAGTGGGGAGAAATAAGTTTAAGTGAGAAATAAGTTTAAGTTAGCACACACTATTCTAGTATTATGTGTTTATTAGTGATACATGCATCTATTGTATATATCTTAAACTTAAAGGATTTGCCATAATCAAAAAGGGGGAGATTGTTAGCCCAATGATTATATCATGTTTTTGAATATGGCTAATCAATTAAGTTTAACATAATGATGTCACTAATATTCATGTAATCACTATCATGTTGCTACTTAAACTTAGCATTGTCTTATGTCATTGTCCTAATATCAATATTGCTATGCTTGTATCATATTGTTTTGTTTGTCTAACATGTATTTGTAGACATGCAATAAGCATGATCAAACATGATCAAACCAGGACATATGCAATGGAGAATTAATGATGGGCCAAAGACGGCGTTATACAAGAAGATTTCTCTGAACCGAAAGGTATTCAGATTTCCAGATCTGTTTATCTTTGGACGACCGCCGTCAAGTGAAAAATGCGTCTTCAAGTCTGCTCAAATATTTGAAGAAAGGCGTCATCAAAGGGCTCTTGGTTTTCCTATTTGATCAATATATTTTTTCATATTTATTGAGTCTAGGAATACGATGTACACTGCATCGTACTGGCAAATAGGCTACCCAAGAAACGTTTTCAAAATACCCTTTCATTTTGAAAACAAGCCCACTTACAAAAGCCCAAACTACTTCCTAACTGCCTGACTTTTCAAAAAGCCCACAAACCAGTTTGCAAAAACCTAACAGAACCCTAGCAGAACTCGGCCCGAATTCGGCCAGAGTTCGGCCAGAGTTCGTTTAGTGAACGTTACTTTTTGAACTTGGTCTTCCTGCAGTTACGGATCCCACCGAGATTTTCTTATAGAGTTATGCCCGAATTCTGCCTGAATTCTGTCAGAATTCTGCCTTTGGAAAAACTATAAATAGAGAAGGATTTCGATCATTTCAACACACTCATTCACTTTCATATCTCTTCTCTACAAGCCTACTACTTCTTCCAAAGTGTTCTGAGCTTTTATTTTCAAATCCCAAGCCAGTTACAATCCTCTAGTCGATTTGCCAGTGCGGTACGGTTTAGAAGTTTCAGAGTGGTTGTAATCAGAGGCTTGATTGAAGTTACACACTTCACAATTAAAGTTGGACGAGTACTTCGGATCAAAGCTCGCGTTGTAGAAGTTGCAAGATCTTCGGATGAAAACTTGTGGTGATTTTCCATAGTGGATTCAACTGGTAGCAAGAGTTCTACCGACTGGACTAGTCCTCAACAGAGGGAAACCAGTATACATCCTTGTGTTTGCGTTTGCTCTCTACTCTCTACTTTTCATTTACATATCTGTGATATATTATCTGTGATCTTGTTACTAACCTTTTTAAATAGTTAATTTCCGCTGCCTACTCTATTCACCCCCCCTCTAGAGTATTGTGCTTTATAACTCGTTCCTACAATCTGTCCTACAACATGTTCTCTTTCCAGTCCTTGAAGTTTGTTCCGTTAAGCATTGGAATTGAGTTCAGATTAGCAGATATTGTAGCAACACTAGATGAAAAGAGAACAAAAATAAATAAATAAATATGCTCTAATTAATAACCAAAGAATAAAAGATAGTCAAACAAATTCAAATAATGGTGAACCCCATCTCAAGATACCTAGTACATCATTAATATCAAGTCATTGGACACAGATATTAACTGCAAGTGGTACTCTTGGTGTAGTGATCAAATGTTGACAATAAGTCATGTCAAATAATAAGCCTATCTTTGGATCGGGTTATTATTTACATGTAAACCGTATAATTGTCACATATTTATCACCAAAAGTATGTGTGCAATTCGGCCAAGTATTAACCTTCCTTTGGGCCGGTTAATACCCGCAAGAATATACACACACAAACATCCGACATCCCTCATAGCCTATCTACGCAAGAGAGGTCACTTTGGCGACATCTTGTTTCAATGAGTCTACTTAGAATATTGGACAACTATTGCTAGTTATAAAAGGTACCAAAAATTGAATGTTGACTAAATTTTACAAAACTGAATCATGTCCAAAACATTATATATATGCATATTCATAAGATTATTTCTCAAATAAAGTAATCAAAAGCATAATCATGAATTTCAATTTGGCAAAATTGAATATTATCACTATAACAAAATTCACGAAATAATCTACGAAGGATATGCATCCAAAGATAATATCAAATAATGCATAAGGATTACTTTAAATAGAATAATCTATAGAAGGTCAAATATATGCATTAACAGATTATATCAAATAATCTACCGAAGACAAAATCTTAATTTTAATTTGAAAAACAATCATATATCTTAAAGATATTTCCTTTAATAATATGAATGTGAATTTGTTTTTGCATGAATTTATCGAAAACTATATTTCTGAATCCAAATCAATAACAACACCATAAAGAAAATGCTAAATCTATTTTATACAATATTGATACTTAATCAGAGCTTTCCATACTAATAATTTTTTTATATCCGAAACTATCACCTTTTGTTGCAATATTGATACTTAAACAAAATTGATAGTAACATGCCAGAATCCGTAAAGACCCATAAACAGAAGTTGCAATATTAATGACCATAAACAATTGGTAACCATAAACAGAAGTTGCAATATTGATACTTAAACAGAAAAAGGATATTGAATTCAAAAGTCTGAACCATGCTTATTTTCACAGAACATTATTCTTATGAGCCAAGTAAACATCTGCAGCTTTCTATTGAAAGCCGTCGTATATAAAGATGAAAAATCCATGTAACCGAACAATATCTATATGTGGCAAGGAAAATGAATGAACAGATCTCAGAGATGAATTGGTAATTGCTTTCAGATCCAGCATAATATAATGTCACATATGACAACTCCATTCTTAAATTACAAAGAAAAGAACATGCAGCTCTCAACGTGCCCAAGTGAAATATTATACTTGCTATCATCTGTGGCAAACCCTAGCCGCATTAACCAAAATACCAATTCGGAATGGTAAAAATATATATATATTATATTCTAAATTGGTGGACCATAAGAACTTAGATCGAACAATAGGAAACCTAACCTAAATTAGATCTTACGATCTAGGGTTCCTAAACAACAACAAAAATTAAATATAAACCTTCAATCTCATAAATCAAACAAGGAGGCTCTGATACCACTTGATAGAATTTTATTGTGCCCTGTCGATTCATGAGATGAAGAACATAAATTAAATTGATTGCGGAAGCGTACCTGAATCCATTGCTTGGCTTGATGGATGTTGAAGCGATCGTCTATTTATTGGGTTCGATCTTCCAACCCGCTACGGCCCTTAATAACAAAAATGAAATCTTTGTTCCTCTCTTTGTTGATGGGGGTACAGAAGAGAATAGAGAAACCCTCTCTTTGGTGGCCGTATGAGTTGGGGACCATAACCCTAATGAATACACATATATATAGATATGTGTGTTGTGATATTTCTAATTTGGCCACTCATCAAATTAGAATTATCTCCGGTATCTACACATTAATTCCATGACA
Organism: Iris pallida; assembly: GCA_029216955.1. Classification (NCBI taxonomy): domain Eukaryota; kingdom Viridiplantae; phylum Streptophyta; class Magnoliopsida; order Asparagales; family Iridaceae; genus Iris; species Iris pallida. Next base: position 10,132,235 of record JANAVB010010794.1, on the reverse strand, counting down.
ATTATACCCTTAAGCCAATTTCCAAATAGACCACTTTAATTTTGTTTAATTATTTAGATAGCCCAAACACAATTAATTTTACATGTGTGGCCCCATAATTATTGAATAATTCCAACACAAGACTGTCACAATTTCTGGCAGTCATAGAAGTATTGAGGACTGCCAGAAATTGTGGCAGTCCTGAAAGGACCTTACTGACCTTCCTATACAACAGAACTACCATAATTTCTGGCAGTCCTAGAAGTATTGAGGACTGTCAGGAATTGTGCCAGTCCTAAAAGGGACTTGCTGTATAGCAAGTACATTTTAGGACTGCCATAATTCCTGGCAGTCCTAAAATCGAAATGGACGAATGAAAAACATATGTTAGGATTTATTTCCATCTTGATAATATAGTGAAATATACATTTTAGAGTTTATTTTTATGCATTTTTTGTGAGAAAGAATGAAATAAACATGTTAGGATTTATTTTCATGCATTATTTGTGAGGAATAAGAATAAAAATTGTTGAGAGAAAAACTAGAGTTTAGAATGAAAAAATTGTGGAGAAGAAGATGAAAAAGAAGATATATAGTTTGGGGAGTGGAAAATGGTGAAGAAGAAAAAGAAGAAGATGAAGATGAAGAAGAAGAAGAAGAAGAAGAAGAAGAAGAAGAAGAAGAGGAAGAAAGTTAGGGTTTTTGAAGAGAGAGAGAGAGAGAGAGTAAAATTTGCAAATGAGAGTGAAATTTGGGATTTAGGGGGGGTGTGGGGTTGGGACAGTTCAACGAGTAGAAAAATATGATAGCCCCAGTAATTTTCTCTCAAAAATGGGCTATCCCCAATCATGGCTAGCCCTGATCAAGTTTTGATGTGCCCTTATAAAAAAATCTGAACCATTTCTCTTTATGTGGCAACTGACTTGACATGTTAAATAATATTATGTGTTATCTGACATGGCAGATAATATGACAAATTATAACCCAAAAAATTAATTACCTAAATTTTTAATGTTAATTTTAATTTTAATTTTAAAATTGTCATATCAACTGTCACATCAATATGTCACGTCAGTTGCCACGTAAGGAGGGATGGTCTGGAGGGACAAATAGCATTATTCCTTTATAATCAAATAAATAAGTTTGTCAATGTTTCTCTCTCTCACACACATACATACATCTTCTAATATAGTTTTCAATTCGTTTGTATTTAGTCGTTCAAGAATTTATAAAAATATTTTTGTGGACAAGCTCCAGACAACGTTAATAACTCCTAATGGCAAGATATATTACATTGACTTCCAAAAAAATTAGAAGGCAAATGCATAGGAGTAAACTAATGGACAAAAGACCTAAATGTTCATGTCCAGCTACTTATTCTTTCAGTATTGTGGCAACATAGTGTTCACTTTTCAGGGTCTTGACAGAACCATATGTTACGAGAATACAAATCCTTATGATTTTTGTATGGGTATTAAAATATGATTCGTATGAGAACTATACGAATATGTTTTCTCGTAACATGCCATTCTCTCAACGACCCTTAATGTGAACACCATATTGCCACGGAAGCGAAAGACGGACCCCGAGTGTCCGAAAGGAGTGAATCCAATAGAACATAAAGTTAATCAAACATTCTTAAGATCTACAGCAAATTCAGGATGACATCATTCAAAATACTTCCATGCATCTCCATCGAAAGGATGAGATAATTTTTCTTCATCCATCATCCTTTCATGTTATGCCATGTCATGAGTTGTGTTGTATTTGCAGACACATATACATCCTCTGCAGCCTTTTTGTGACCGACAAAAATGTTTATACTTGTAGAGGATGCAACTTTCCTTGGGCAGTTAACTTTTCTTTGCCCTGAATTGGCTTGTATCTTCTCGCGTAACAAAAAAGTATTTGTCATTGTCATTGTTCTTATTGTAGTACAAAATGCATCCATTTCGACAATAATCTATCTTTTCGTAGCATAATCGGAGTTTTGTATCATCATCTTCGACTTATAGAAGTTTTCAAACAAGTCCTTCGATCTTTTTTACAACAAAATTTTAAACAAAATGAATTATCTAGTCATAGCATTTCTATGGTAAGTAAAAAATTGGACTTAAGGTTCAACAGCCGCATCACCGCCGATAAGACAAAATGAGAACCACAACTTGGGTATAACTGAGTATCGACATCATTGAACATATTATAGAACTCATTTGAATCAAGATTCGGATCCTTCGGATCAAAACTAGGACCGATTGCAGCAAATACCTTCTCTCATGCCAGCTTTTGTTATCGATATTCAAAGTGATCTCAGGGAATGGACTCTCCTACCTCTGTGTTGAAAGAAGGCTGATATTGTAAAAACAAATATTCTTCTTGAGTCTTCCACTCCTTGTAGTTCTGTACGAAACCCTAGAGACTTTCCCTCATGAGTCCACCTCTTTCAATGGCCTGTTATGACATTTCACACAAGAACACTTGATGAGCCTCCCCATAAAATTAGGTTGGTTTGTGGCGTATTTGAGAAATTCTTCAAATTTTGCCTTGAAATCATCATTCAAACCAATGTTGCTCTCGTGTCACTGATTGTACCTCCATGAATGATCAACTAAGTATTGACTTACTTTCCTACCTGTGAACGATCTATTATGATATTTCTGTGTCATGTCTGTGTCTATGTGTATGTGTCCGAATTAGGGTTAAGGTTTACCTGATCAAGGAGGGGGTAACCGAAGAGGAGGAACGTTGACCGACGAGGGGTGGCCGGAACGGAGGCCGGAGAGGATACTGACAGGAGCTATACTTTGATACAGAAGGCTGTATTGATACAACCTTCTGTATGACAGGTGGGCCCTCATATATATATATATTTATTTTCTTACACGGTTGCCAAAAAAATAGGGGGGACCACCTGTCATTCAGAAGGCTGTATCAAATTTTGATACAGCCTTCTGTATCAAAGTTTTTTCCTCATGATGGAGAAGAAGGAGCCGGAGTCGGAGTGGTTACATTGGTGTTGGCCACCATAGCGCTCACGGTCCGTGTCAGGGCATCCATCTTGTGTCTGTTGCACACCAGATTGGGCTTGGACCTGCGCCTGGAGCTGTTGCTGCACACCTCTATCGGGCCCGCTAGTCTTTCCATCGTGGTCTCTCCAGGGCCAGAGCCCTCCGAACTAGCCGAACAAATCTTAATTTTGTTTGTTGCGATAAGATTATTTTTCATGGTCATCTCTATAAAATAGAGTAAACCCGTTAGTATTCTTAAAATATCTACGGACTTACTTGTATGGAACTATTATTTCCCATAGCACATGTCGAAAAGCATTCAATCGAGTAATCACAACCAACATCAAAAAGAAATATTTTTCGATAATCTGAAAAATTGAACCGTGCTCTGATACCACTTTGTCACGTCCTGATTCGGTTAACCGTTCGTCCTCGCATCGATTTCTGTCGAATCGATCGTCTTCACTGGGGTGTGATATCATACGGGTCCGGAATTGCACTCATACAAGACAAGAACATTACATTTGATAATTCTTTTAAAACATCAACTTGAAACTTCACAAATTGCGGAGAATTGAATATACGGTATAGGGAGTGGAAATATGATTTTCATTAATAGCTTGTAAGGAAGTGAGTCTTAATCACATTGGATATGTCGTTACGGCTACATTTAATTTAAACAAAACACTCAACAAGCTGCCTAAACTAATACTTGACGTTCCATACATTTACACTATTTTATACATTGTAAGCGTTGAGATGAATTGACTTCAAAATAGGAATAGCTTCAAAATGCCTACCTGAACTTCACCTTGGGCCTAGCACCGTACACCCCAGAGTTCTCATCACCTGTGGGATTAGAGGATTAGTACACTTGGGAATGTACTAGTGAGCGGCATGACCCCCCTTGTCTAAACTAACACTGCTTATTAAGGTAGGCATGCATTCAAAGTTGTCTTGCTATTTAGAACTAGATGGATTTTGGTTCACATCGATGGCATAATCGAAACAGTAAAGTATAGCATTTCACATTATTTCTAACCATGGTCGTGCTCGTCCCTGCATGAAACAGAGATAATACTTACCTCCTGCATATGAAAATAGATGAGCATCCTACTATCTTATGTATAATCATTGGTGTTATGTCACCAAGAAGGACTATCATGTGGCATTACGACGTGCCCTATCAGCTCCCAATTGGAGGTCCCGTAATGCCTCGTGCCGAAGCACAAATTTTACTACCCCCTAGGTCGATTCGATCCCAGTGTCCCGGATACCATTCAAGGAAGCCATATCCTGTGCATAAGTTGTCCGTGGCCATGCAAGTGTGTGAACAGTTTAAAACTATGAAACAGATGCTTGCCACATGATAGAATTAAGCAATATTATCATTTTACTAATGCAACAGTTTGTTTTTCTCAAATTCGTACTTCTGATTTGGCATCCCGTAAGCACCAATTAACTCGAGGAATAATGCCACAACCAATATTCTACTATTTTTTATTCCTAGAAATAGTTTATCTCTTTTCTAGAACTTAACTTTTCGCTTTAAAGTGCAAAACTTATAGTTTAGAATAAAATTACTCTAAATCATAATTATGCCCAAGTTCTATATCTTAGTAATTTGACATACATTCAACTTGGCATCGTCGATTTTAATAAGTTTGAGGCGACAAGATTTTCATTTACGAGAAGGAGTAGAAAAGAAGAGGCTGAAACCCACAAAGTATAAAACGTGCCGAGAGTATGAGCGTTTTGCAACTTTCAAGCTTCAGTTACGCGAGCTCCTGCAACGGCACCAACATTTTATTTGAATCCATTCTTTAATCCTTCGTTTCAAAAAATTTAGAACGAATGCGAAAATCAACGCAAAAACACATTCATCAAAACCAAGCAGCAAAAACTTCAAGAAAACCATACAGCACCCCAGTCCCGTCAAAGGAACTTTTATATAGAGCTCACTCGCCGATACGTAGTCTACTGCATATAGGACTTATTCTAACAGAAGTCGTTCTATTAGTCGGATCGATTCTCGTAATATTCATCCAAATTAATTGTTTGATGCCATAAAGTATTATCGTATACCAAGCTTTGCGACTGGGTCAGACTAGCCATCTAAGTTTCAAACCGAGTCTGACTCACCACAAGCATATTACATTGTCCGTCGCTTATCGGAAACAGGGCACTACATTAGTGACATTTTTCTATGTCTCTAATTCTACTTATTTTAGTAGAGATTGTCAAATGTAACTAAGTTGTTGTATTCATGATGCTCTGAGTAGCGATCATAGAAAGTATTGACAATGTCGAGGTATGATCATTCATTGATGATTATGGCTCACTATGTTATTATGATACCTAAGTTTTACATATAAGGTTGTAACTCATATGAGAATTCTCCGTGACGAGTGAAGAGCATTCCAACAAACGTGCCAATATGTTTCAATTATTTATAATGGCGTTCTTCTTATTAGATTGGACTTTGGACTTCTGGATCGACCTTGAGAGGAAGATGATGCACTTTAATTGGTTAGAAGAGACGATATAACTCCTTTGTAATATATATACATACATAAAGGAATCTACTAAGTCGGAGAGGGATTACCAATGAAAACCACACAATACCAAAAAAATGGCTTTTGCTGACGATTTTTTCCAGTCACCAAAGGGTTTAGTTGACGGTTTCCCTTCCATCAGCTAGGCCAATGTCAGCAAAAGTCCCCACTTTAGTTGACGGTTGCTGAATGACTTTAGTTGACGGGTTTTAGCCGTCAACTAAAATTGCTTTAGTTTACGGGTTTTAGCCGTCAAGTGAACCCAGTTTTAGACCCAGTTTTAGACCGTCAATATTTGGTGCATACTTTTTCTGACGCTGGCCTAGCTGACGGTTAATGACCGTCAACATGGATTCTCTTTTTGTTGACATTTTTTAGCAGTCAAGAGACCATGTTTATCAATTCCATTTACGTTGCCGACGATACGAGATCCACGCATAACATCGAATCCATAAATGCATAATATAAATTCTATAATCTCTCACAAACATCAAATAATTTACAAGCACATTTTTTTATTAAGGAAACAAACATGTTCTTACATTCAACCAGTTCTTTTGTCTAGTAACCAACAAAAAGATAAAATTTGTTCACTGATCACACTTTTGTTCACAGATCACACTTGTACATGATACACCAACTCCATTTCATATTAATTAATTCACAATAGAACAAAATACCCTTAACGGAAGCCCGCGGCTTGACAAACCATCACAACCGAAGCCCGCAACTTCACAAAACATCAAAACCGAAGCCTGCTGCTTCACAAACCAATGTTCATCGAGAATTCCTGTATCGCCAATTAAAAACACATTGTTAGTATTGGACTGGTGTCAATAACTAGGGATTGAACAAAGAAATATTTGATACAATATCATCAACAAGGACTGATACAACAAGTGGGTGATGCAATAATGTATATAGGACAGAAATATATAAATAGGGACTGCTACTAAGGTTTAAGCCAAACCCGAGCCCCTCCTATTTATGATACTAAAAAAAATCAAGTATCAAGTCTCTCAAACTGATACTCTCAAAAGAAAGCATTATTCTTAGGATATGAGCTAAGAATGCTTAGGGATGGATTCACCAAATGTGGAATCACATCTTCATCTACCATACATTGGAGAATATTAATCTGGTCTTGCAGCAATCATGTGAGTTATGTTCAAATTTGAATTGCATGAAATTCTCCCAAACTTTTTGCTTCAAAATTTTCTTTCACACGAACTCTCCAATAACTGTCGGCATCTTTTGGCCATACAGTACTGTCTATCTCCAATAACTTTGTTACTTCAGCAACATGTTCAGTAATGCCATGTGATAACAAATTAGCATGTTTTCATTTTAAAAACTCCAGAGGATTGCTATAATTCTATATGGAGATCAAGAGTTTTTCAAGCTTAACAAAAATTGATTTCCAGATGCAAAGTAATGATTAGAGCTAATACTAGTAATGCTTAGTAGTGGCTTAGTATCATGAGTATCAATATCAGCAAGTATCTTGAACACAAAATTAATGGCAACAATGATACTTCACTACTAAGTGTCTAAGTGTATGTGCCACCAGTATCCAGTGGCCTGCAGCAATGGATTAGCAAGGTAAGATAGGGGGAAATGAGACTAGACATACAACAATAGTGGTTGGTAGGAAGGGGGAATGTTGTGTCAGAATAGATATGCAGCAACAGTGGATTAGCAAGGCAAGCTAGGGGAAATGAGACTAAAGTTGAGACTTTCTTAAATATTATCCACAATTACTCGAGTAGCTAGATCATAAACCATCGAAACAGAATCATCCCCATCATGTTTACTGGCATCGGTATCCCCTATAGACTTTTTCGTAGACTTTCTTTGCTTTTTTCGAGCTAGCTTCCGAAAAATGCAGCAATCAACTTCCTCCTTGGTATACGTTGCATCCTTTTTATGTTTTTATCTTAAAAATGAACATAGGTGAGTACATTTGCATTGCATCAATCACTTGTTTCAAAGCGTTATATCAGAGTTCAGATTATTTAATATTCTTCTCTCAAATTTTTTCTGTCTCGTGGGTCAACGAGAAAGCTTTGCTGCATATTAAGTAAGATTAGTAATAACCAAGCAATAAACTCAAAATAATTTTAATCTTCAATATAAATTTACCTCAATTGAGTGAAGAGATACTCCTATATTCCATCATTTTAGTATCAGTCATTTTGATTTACTTGCATCCTCCCATGCTCATTATAATTTAATCATAGTATCAATCATGATTTATTCCTATATGCTATTCAGTTATAAGGGGATACATATTATAACAATATTAGAGGCACCTATTTACCTACTATTAGTGTCAGTTAATTAATATTTGTATCTGTTATACAGTCTTATATCCCATCTATGTATCAGTCTCTATAGTTCAGTGATTAGTGAGGGCCTGTGTGTGTGGCTCTGTTGCACAGAAGAAAGATGGGGGTTCATTGTCCATATGTAAATAAGTGTGAGTTACAACTTTTTGTGTGTGAGTGAGTGTGTTTTAAGTGTAGTGTGTGAGTGAGTGCATAGGAGTATCTCTAGAACAAAGTTTCCTGTTTGGGGCTAAGGTAAGGTTAAGATCCACAATTTGTCCCATATACAGCTAAGTATCAAAAAAATGTTTGACAAAATTGTATAGCTCTTTCGATTTTCTCTTCCTGTCATTAACAGAATTAATAATTTTAGGCATTGGGATGTTTGCACACAAGTAAAAATATATTGCATAAGTAAAGAGAAGAAGTTAGAAAACAAATGAACACAAATCTAAACATATTGCATAAGTAAAGTAAAGAAGTTAGAAAACAAATGAACACTAATATAAATATATTGCATAAGGGAAGAAATTAGAAAACAAATAAACACTAATCTGAACAGTAGATTCATTAGAAAACATAAATTTGTTACAGAATCACAGATACAAATTTACTAATAAACCCAATCTCCTTCACAACCCACTCTTTTTTAAAATATATTATCATCATCCCCAACATCTAACAATCCATCATTCAACGATGCATTAGTAAACCAATGATGTTTCATAAAATTATTCACGTCTTCAGAATCTTCTTTGTGTAGATAATCTTTTGGACTAGTAGACAAAACAACAGACCATTAAGGATACATAAAATACTGGCTTGGCCTGCGAAGCTAGAATAAAATAATTTGATTTGTACCCAACTCGATTAAGGTTCACCAATATGAAACCAAATTCATCAACCTTAACACTCTTACTCTCGACCCAATCGCACTTAAATACTGGAATGTTAAACGTATGATAATCGAGCTCCCATATTTCTTTGATAACTCCATAGAAACACATGAGGAGTCGCTAAACGTCACTATGATTTTAAAATCAGAAACGTTTAACGACTTTTACATGACGTCGTCACAATATTATATAGATTTTGCGACGTTTAGCGACGTCCTTTTCTTGATGTCGCTATATTTCGTCAAATAGAAGGGGAACCCAAATTTCTATTTCATTTCTCCCCCCCCCCCCTCGACCTCTAGTCCCCCCCCAGCCACTTCTGACCCTCTGCCCTCCCCCGTCCTTGCCCCCCTCGACCTCCAGCCCCCCTCGGCGCCACCTCCCCCTGACGACCATCTGTCCTCCCCCGCTTCTGGCCTCTGTCGAGCTGCTGTCCCGATGACCCTCCTGCTCTGGTGACCCCCATCTCGGTAAACCTCCCCTCTTTCTCTCTTTCTCTCGTAGCACAAACCTAACTCGGACACGGACACTAAACATTACACACACATACTAACCTAACTCTAATACGAACACTGACACGATACATAGCATGTTTGTGGTGGTCACGGACACACACTCCTTCTTCTCTTTGACTTGGACACAAAATTATATTATGGTGTGATGCATAATTTGGACTTGGTTATGTATTTGAGAATATATTGATGTGGACACACAAATTGGACAACAAGTATTTAGGACACGGTGGTAGGAATGATATTCATAATTATTGAAATTAAAATTTAGGTTATGGTATAATTATATTGTCTACGTAGCACTTAGTATCATATATGGATATGTCATTAAAGTCTTAGTCTATATTCGTCAAAAATTCAAAGAAACTAGGGGTTGTTTCTTAGATGAGTTAACCCAGCCCGGCCCGATCCTACTTGGTCGTGTCAAGAGTATCCTAGTACCTAGAGTGTATAGAGTATCCTAGAAGTATAGGTATGATTGGTACAGTATCAAGATATATGTCAAGATACTAGGTATATAGGTAGGTATCGCCAAGTATTTCATGGTAAGTGCTAGCTTGGACACTCCGAGGTCAAGTTTTTCTTGTAGGCTCATAAGAAACACATGAAGATAGGGATATCATTATCTCCAAGTGTTCGTGTTAGCCTGAAATGTATCCTAGAAGTAAAAAAAATTCGATTGTTGGTGGGACGAGCCAGAATTCTTTGACAGAAAATCCTATGCATCTATTTGGAATATACTCAAATAATGTGTATCTATCTTTGTAGAATTATTGTCAAATGGATATGAATTACTATATGTGGTATCGTTCGTGGATTTACAACCGTCATCCTGATAACATATGGGGTATGAGGGATAAATTTATTGAGGGTGTACAGCAGTTCCTGCAGTTCGCCAAGGCGTTCCTTCAGTATATGGAGCGTCGATCGGTTAGCACAAATCTACGTCGACGAGATTGTTCGACATCACGGGGTACCGGCCTCAATAATTTCGGATAGAGGCGGGCAATTCCTATCGCGTTTCTAGACGAGCCTACAAGCGGCGATGGGACCAAACTGAACTTTAGTTCTGCGTACCATCCTCAAACAGACGGTCAGACGAAGAGGGTAAATCAAATCCTAGATGATATGTTGCGTCTGTGTGCGATCGACCTAAAGACTAGTTGGGATACACATTTGCCGCTTGCGGAGTTTGCGTATAACAACAGTTATCAGTCGAGCATTCAGATGGCTCCATATGAAGCGCTCTACGGGAGGAAGTATCGTTCGCCAATATGCTGGGATGAAGTCGGAGAGGGACAAGTGCTTGAGCCGGAACTAGTGGACCAGGCCGTCGAAAAGGTTCGCTTGATTCGAGATAGACTACGCATCGCCCAAAGTCGAGAAAAGAGCTACGTAGATCTTCGTCGACGACCGCTATAGTTCTTGGTCGAGGACCATGTGTTTCTGAAAGTAACGCCCATGCGCAGTGTGATGCGGTTCGACGTTAAAGGCAAGTTGAGCCTGAGATTTGTAGGCCCCTTCGAGATCATCGAGCGAGTTGCAACGGTTGCTTATCGGATCGTACTACCTCCTGCCTTGGCTGATGTGCACGATGTCTTCCACGTTTCACAACTTCGAAAATACGTGCACGATCCAAGTCATAGGAGCTACGTACTGACTTGTCTTACTCGGAGGAGCCTATTCAAATTTTGGACCGCAAGGAGAAGGTGCTACAAAATCGGTCAATGTCCTCGGTCCGCGTTCTTTGGCGGAACCATTCAGTCGAGGATTCGACGTGGGGGACGGAGGCAGAGATGAAAGATAAATACCCTGCGTTGTTTGTCTAAATTAAGGTCAGACCCTTGTTCTTAAGTTTCGGGACAAAATTTTTTCTTAGTGGTATATTATGTAGCGCCCCGCTTTCGATAGGCGACGGAACTTCATAATATGCTAGCGCCGAGTCAGATCGGCCGGGAACTTAGATGGCCATCTGACTTAATCGCTAAGCTTGGTAAATGATAACGCCTTGCGGCATCGATTTAAATCGATTTGGACGGAAGTTACGAGAATTGATCCAACTAATGGAACGACTTCTGTTGGAATAAGTCCTAGATGCAGCGGGCTACGTCTCGACGAGTGAGCTCTCTATAAGAGTCCCTTCGACGGGACCGGACCGCTGTATGGTTTTCTTGGAGCTTTTGCCGCTGGGCTTGATGAAGTGCTTTCGCGTCGTTTTCTTGGATACAATTACAAATTTCGAAGCAAGAGAAAAAGAAGGTATTCTAACAAAGTGTTGGTGCCATTACAGAAGCTCGTGTAACTAAAGCTTAACGTTGCGAAGCGCTTCGACGATCGGTACGAGCAAAGTAAACGGTGGGTGATTCGGCCCTTTCTTTTCTACTCTGTCCCGCAAACTAATTCCTTGCCTCGAATTCATTCAAATCGAATGATGCCAAGTTAATTGCATGCCAATCCACTAAGTTCAAGAACTCGAAAAAAACGTATCGATTTAGAGTAATTCACTCTGAAAATACAAGTCTATCACATAAACCAGAAAGTTTAAGGTTCTAGTAAAAAGATAAACTATTTCATGTGCTGCAAAATAATACGAAACGTCGATTATGGGTTATGATGCCTCGGATAATTTGGTGCCCACGGGATGCTAAATCGGGAGTACGACTTGGAGAAAAATGAATCGTTGCATAAGTTGGGGAAAATGATAATACCGTTCAATACTGTCTGCGCTATACAAAAATGTTGCATATGTTAAACTGTTCACGCATTGGCATGGTCATGGACAGCTTGTGTACAAGTTGATATTTTTCTTCGAATCGATATCCGGGGCATCGGAATCGAATCAACCTAGGGGGAATGAATAATCGTGCTTCGGCAATGATGTATTGCGGGACCGTCAGTCTGGCTTGCAACCTAGACTGAGCGGGCCGGAATGCCGTTGAGATAGTCCCACGTGATGTGTAACATCAATGAACGCATATAAGATAGTAGCATGCTCACCTATTGTCTTAAGCAGGTGTAAATATTATCTCTGTTTTTATGCCGGGACGAGCACAACCATGGTAAGAAATATGATAAACTGCTATATTTTACTGTATGCTTTATTAATCAAAGATGGCTATCAAATATGAACTGAATTTATTTAGTTCTAATAGAAAGACAACTCTAAAGCATGCCTACCCTAATAATTATAGTCGGTTTAGACGAGTGGGTTCGTCTCGTCCACTTAGCAAGTATGCTAATCCCATTCTCCCAATTTCCCCAGGTGCGGCGTGCGCTCCCAACTAAACTGAAGCTGAAGTGCGGAGAGGCATTTTGAAGCTTTTTCTATGCTGAAGTATTTTGAAGCCAATTCAATCGACGGCTTATGTATAAAGGGGCGAATGTATGGGACGACAAGCGTTAGTTCAGGCAACTTGTCGAGTGTATTTCTTTTTGTTTTTAATCAACGTAGCCGCAACGGCATCCAATGTAATTACGACTTGCACTTCGTTGCAAACTATGAATGAAAAGCATTTCTATCTTCCTATAATGCGTCTTATATTCGGATGTGAATTGTGAAGTATCAACTTGGCGTATTAATATGAAAAGCGACGTAACATTCTTGCCTTGTACGAGTGCAATTCCAGACTCGTACGACATCACGTCTTAGCGAGGACGATCGAATCGGCAAAGTAACACCGGAGACGAACGGTTTGTCGACTCGGGGCATGACAAATTGGTATCAGAGCTCAGTTATGTTTCCTCAAATTTTCGAAAGATGTTTTATTGTTGGAATGTTCGTTGCGATGGCTCGTTTGAATGCTTGTCGAAATGCTGCGTGTAATAAAAATTCCATACAGGTAAGCCCGTAGATATTTTTGAAAAATACTAACGGGTTTACTCTGTTTTGTAGGAATGACTAAGAAAAGAAACAATCTCGGCACAATAACCCAAACTGTAGATAGTATGTCGAGCACAAAAAGCACTGGCTCTATCGAGACGACTATGGAAAAGATGCTACAGTTGATGGAACTACAGCAGCAGCAGCTTCAGATGTAATTCAAAGCCCAATTTGGTACATAGCAGAAGCAGATGAGCGCCCTGACTTAGATAGTGAGCAGAATGGCGGGCGATACAAAGACAATGGATGAAGTACCCGAGTAGAAGCAAGGCGATCAAGAAGAAAACGAGGAAGAAGAAGCTCAACCGCAAATGATAAATTCTTCTTCCTTGTTCAAGGCAAAGAAGTTTCGTAAGATTAACCCACCAAAATTCAACGGTCGAGCAAAGCCTGATGTGATCGTGGGATGGCTCACAGAGATGGAGGACCTGTTTAATCTGCTTAGCATTGAAGGGTCCTATAGGGTAACTTGTGTGGCGTTACAGCTGTAACTGAGGGCGTACGACTGGTGGACAACTAAGAAGCAGGAAATTTACGAAGCCGATACAGATGCCACGATTTCCTAGAAAATATTCAAGGAAGCTTTCTTCGAACAGTACGTTCCTCGTGCCGTTCGTCAACAAAAAGAAGACGAGTTCATGACGCTGCAACAGAGAAATATGTCTGTCGACGATTATGATTCGAGCTTCTCAAAGCTGGCGAAGTTTGCCGGCACCTTCCTGTCCAACAAAGAAGCCTGGTGTTAATGCTTCCAACAAGTCCTAAATGACGAACTGCGAAGGGACGTCATGAATCAAAGGTGCCGAACATATCGTGAATCCTATAATACCGCTCTTGATAGTGAGCGTATCTTTGGCTGTATGTCGAGTAGAGGCATCCGTAACCACTTTAACAAGCGTCCTAACGACGTTGGAGGATCGAGAATAGCAAAACGTCCGAACAGATTCAATGATCGTGGCCATGGCAGTCAATATTGTACCAGGTGCGGTAGGCGTGGGCACCGAACCGTCGACTGTGTTACGAGATCTTGCTACAAGTGTGGCGAGGTAGGCCATATAGTTACATATGCCCGTATAAAGTTTTGAATCAACCCAACCCACCAAGGAATGTTCCAAATTCGCATAAAGCGCCAATACAGCAAGGCACAAATGCGATGCCCGTCAACCAGCAGAACCAACGCCATAGAGCTCAAGGCCGAGTTTATGCCTTAAATCAGGACGAGGTGTTTGCATCCGATACTGTTGTAACAGGTATATTACTCTACAAAAATATACCTGCTCGAGTACTATTCGATTCGGGTGCGATGCATAGCCTTATATCTGTTGATTATGTGAAAGAAAATAAAATAACCATGCAATCACTAGATATAAATATTAGCGCTAGCACTCCGTCGGGAGTCGATATGCCTGCAAACTTTATTTGTAGGGATGGCCACATTTGCATCGGAGGAAGATATCTATCCTTGGATGCCGTCGTACTAGACATCAAAGAGTACGACATAATCCTCGGCATGGATTGGTTGGGTGCTTTTCGTGCAACGATCGAGTACGCGAAGAAGAGAGTGGTGTTTCGTCTTCCTAGCGAGACAGAGTTCTCATATTCGTGTGGTACGGTCTCGAAGATGGCAATGATGGTATCGGCAATATCGGCGAGGTGTATGCTGCGTTTCGGCTGCGCAGGATACTTGGCATCAGTTCAAGACACGCGAAAGGATAATACAAACATAATACAGACTGATGTTGTGGCAGATTTTCCTAAAGTTTTTTTTGACGAGATGCCCGGGATGCCACCGGATCAAGAGATAGAATTCAGCATCGACACCTTTTCGGATACACGACCGATATCAAAGGTGCCTTACCGAATTGCTCCAGCAGAACTGAAGGAGCTGAAGGTGCAATTACAAGAGTTGTAAGACCACAGATTTATTCGCCCTAGCGTCTCTCCGTGGGGAGCTCCCATATTTTTTGTAAAAAATAAGGATGGATCGATGCTGCTATGCATCGACTATCGGAAACTCAACAAGGCGACCGTACGGAGCAAGTATCCTTTGCCATGAATCGATGAATTGTTTGATCAACTGCAAGGTGCGTCAGTATTTTCAAAAATTGATCTTCGTTCAGTCTATCATCAATTGAAGATCAAGTCCGACGACGTATCGAAGTCTGCCTTTCGCACTCGATATGGTCATTATGAATTCCTTGTCATGCCGTTAGGTTTGACGAATGCCCCATCCGCTTTCATGGATCTGATGAACCGAGTCTTCCGACCTCAAATTGATAAATTCGTAGTCGTGTTCATTGACGATATCCTTATCTACTCAAGGGACCGAGAAGAGCACGCAGAACACTTGAAGACGGTACTGCAGATTCTGTGTGAAAATAAATTATATGCTAAGCATAGTAAGTACGAGTTCTGGATGAGTTGCGTGACATTCCTCGGACATGTAATCTCTGCCGAAGGTGTCGCGGTGGACCCAAAGAAGATTGAAGCGGTGGTAGATTGGAAATGACCTGCCTCGGCTAGCGATATTCGGAGTTTTCTGGGCTTAGCGGGCTACTACCAAAGATTCGTGCGAAACTTTTCAAAACTAGCATCGCCTCTGACTCGCCTCACCCAAAAGGGAGTAGTATTTGAATGGAGTGACGACTGTGAATCTAGCTTTCAAGAGTTGAAGCAACGGCTCATCTCAGCTCCAATCCTTGCACTTCTAGACGGTCCAGAAGGCTTTCAGATATTCATCGATGCATCGGGAACTGGCCTCGGATGCGTACTTATGCAAAGAGACAAAGTCATCTCCTACGCTTCATGGCAGTTGAAGCTGCAAGAGAAAACTACCCGACGCACGACCTAGAATTGGCGACGATCATATTTGCGTTGAAGCTCTGGCGGCACTACCTTTATGGTGTGGCATATAGAATTTACATAGATCATAAAAGCCTGAAATACTTGTTTATGCAATGAGAACTCAACCTACGACAATGATGTTGGCTCGAACTCATAAAAGATTACGAGCTAACGATCGAGTATACACCGGGCAAGGGAAACGTGGTAGCCGACACGCTTAGCAGAATGTTTATAGGAACACTAGCCATAAATAAGGAGATACGGCAAGACCTTGAACCGATGGGTATCGAACTTGGAATTGAGTATCGACACCTGCACCTAACTCAGCTGAAGTTAGGGTCGAGCCTGCTTAGCAAGATAAAGACCGCACAGAAGGACGACTCATTCCTGAAGAAGATGCGCAAGCTAATTCCAACAGGAAGGACGACTGACTTTACGAAAGACAAAGACGGGACGAGGCGACTAAAGGGAAGGCTCTGCATTTCTGAAACTGTCGAACTCAGGAAAGAAATTCTGACGGAGATATATTATGCGAAGTACTCGTTATATCCTGGAAGCACCAAGATGTACAAGGACTTGCACGCAAACTTCTGGTGGCACAGCATGAAGAAAGACGTGGCAACTTTCGTATCGCAGTACATGGCGTGTCAGCAAGTGAATACGGAACACCAAAGGCCAGACGGAGAGCTGCAGAACATCACCATTCCCTAGTGGAAGTGGGATAACATCTCGATGGATTTTATTGTGGGATTTCCGAAGATGCCGCGGGGGAATGATGCGATTTGGGTCATTGTTGATAGATTGACCAAGTCGGCTCACTTCATCGCAATTAAAGTAGGATGGAGCATCGATCGGTTAGCACAAATCTACGTCGATGAGATTGTTCGACTGCACGGGATACCGGCCTCAATAATTTCGGACAAAGACGGGTGATTCCTATCGCATTTTTGGACGAGCCTGCAAGCGGCGATGGAGACCAAACTGAACTTTAGTTCTGCATACCATCCTCAAACAGATGGTCAAACGGAGAGGGTAAATCACATCCTAGAAGATATGTTGCATCTGTGTGCGATCGACCTAAAGACTAGTTGGGATACGCATTTTCCGCTTGCGGAGTTTACGTATAACAACAGTTATCAGTCGAGCATTCAGATGGCTCCATATGAAGAACTCTACGGGAGGAAGTATCGTTCGCCAATATACTGGGATGAAGTCGGAGAGTGACAAGTGCTTGGGCCGGAACTAGTGGAGCAGGACGTCGAAAAGGTTTGCTTGATTCGAGATAGACTCTGCATCGCATAAAGCCGACAAAAGAGCTACGCAGATCTTCGTCGATGACCGCTAGAGTTCTTGGTCGGGGACCATGTGTTTCTGAAAGTAATGCCCATGCGCGGTGTAATGCGGTTCGGCGTTAAAGGCAAGTTGAGCCAGAGATTTGTAGGCTCCTTCGAGATCATCGAGCGAGTTGCAACGGTTGCTTATCGGATTGTACTACCTCCTGCCTTGGCTGATGTGTACGATGTCTTCCACGTTTCACAACTTCGAAAATACATGCACATCCAAGTTATATGGTTAGCTTCGATCGGTTGGAGCTACGTACTGACTTGTCTTACTTGGAGGAGCCTATTCAAATTTTGGACCGCAAGGAGAAGGTGCTACGAAATCGGTCGATGTCCTTGGTTCGCGTGCTTTGGCAGAACCATTCAGTCGAGGAGTCGACGTGGGAGATAGAGGCAGAGATGAAAGAGAAATACCCTGCGTTGTTTGTCTAAATTAAGGTCAGACCCTTGTTCTTAAGTTTTGGGACGAAACTTTTTCTTAGTGGTATATTATGTAGCGCCCCGCTATCGATAGACGACAAAACTTCATAATATGCTAGCACTGAGTCAGATCGGCCGAGAACTTAGATGGCCATCTGACTCGATCGCTAAGCTTGGTAAACGATAACGCCTTGCGGCATCGATTCAAATCGATTTGGACGGAAGTTACGAGAATCGATCCAACTAATGGAACGACTTCTGTTGGAATAAGTCCTAGATGCAGCGGACTGTATCTCGGCGAGTGAGCTCTCTATAAGTGTCCCTTCGACAGGACCGGACCGCTGTATGGTTTTCTTGGAGCTTTTGTCGCTGGGCTTGATGAAGTGCTTTCATGTCATTTTCATGGATGCAATTACAAATTTTGAAGCAAGAGAAAAAGAAGGTATTCTAACAAAATGTTGGTGCCATTGTAGGAGCTCGCGTAACTAAAGCTTAACGTTGCGAAGCGCTTCGACGATCGGCACGAGCAAAGTAAACGGTGGGTGATTCGTCCCCTTCTTTTCTAGTCTGTCCTGCAAACTAATTCCTTGCCTCGAATTCATTCAAATCGAACGATGTCAAGTTAATTGTATGCCAATCCACTAAGTTCAGGAACTCGGGAAAAACGTATCGATTTAGAGTAATTCACTCTGAAAATACAAGTCTATCACATAAACCAGAAAGTTTAAGGTTCTAGTAAAAAGATAGACTATTTTATGTGCTGCAAAATAATACGAAACATCGATTATGGGTTATGATGCCATGGACAATTTGATGCCTACGGGATGCTAAATCGGGAGTACGACTTGGGAAAAAATGAATCGTTGCATAAGTTGGGGGAAATGATAATGCCGTTCAATACTGTCCGCGCTATACAAAACTATTACATTTGTTAAACTGTTCATGCATTGGCATGGTCATGGGTAGCTTATGCACAAGTTGATATTTTTCCTCGAATCGATATCTGGGGCATCGAAATCGAATCGACCTAGGGAGAATGAATAATCGTGCTTCGGTACTGATGCATTACCGGACAGTCAGTCAGGCTTGCAACCTAGACTGAGCGGGCCGAAATGCCGTTGAGATAGTCCCACGTGATGTGTAAGATCAATGACCGCATATAAGATAGTAGCATGCTCACCTATTGTCTTATGCCGGTGTAAATATTATCTCTGTTTTCATGCAGGGACGAACACGGCCGTGGTAAAAAATATGATAAACTGCTATATTTCACTGTATGCTTTATTACTCAAAGATGGCTATCGAATATGAATTGAATTCATTTAGTTCTAATAGAAAGACAACTCTAAAGCATGCCTACCCTAACAATCAGAGTCGGTTTAGACGAGTGGGTTCATCTCGTCCATATAGCAAGTATGCTAATCCTATTCCCCTAATTTCCCCAGGTGCGGTGGGCGCTCCCAACTAAACTGAAGCTGAAGTGCGGAGAGGCATTTTGAAGCTCTTCCTATGCTGAAGTATTTTGAAGCCAATTCAATCGACGGCTTATGTATAAAGGGGCAAATGTTTGGGACGGCAAGCGTTAGTTCAGGCAACTTGTCGAGTGTATTTCTTTCTGTTTTCAATCAATGTAGCTGCAACGGCATCCAATGTAATTACGACTTGCACTTCGTTGCAAGCTATGAATGAAAAGTATTTCTATCTTCCAATACTGCGTCTAATATTCTGATATGAATTGTAAAGTTTCAACTTGGCGTATTAATATAAAAAACAACGTAATGTTCTTGCCTTGTACGAGTATAATTCCAGACTCGTACTGTATTACGCCTTAGTGAAGACGATCGAATCGGCAAAGTAACATCGGGGACGAACGGTTTGTCGACTCGGGGCGTGACGCCTCCTACTCCAGATCCACGGTAGTCCTAGTTAGGACTGTTTATTGCTTATTTGTGTAAAGTGTTTGTTTGTGTGTTGACCCATGATATTGGATTTGTGTAGACTTATCTCCGTGTTTGATTGGTTATGTAGACTATCTCCATGGATATTTATGTTTATACATTAGACTTGGTTGCGTAGCCATTAGTTATTGGTTGTGTAATGTAGCATTAATTTTTATCATGTTCTATTTTATTGTTCATTTCAACTGTATGTGCCAATACTGGTGTTGAGTGTTCCACCGAAGGGGTCGACGAACCCAGGGAATTAAACGGAGGGTTGCTCCAGGTCTATTCATCTTAAATGTTCATTATTACACTGCAAGGATACTACACAAGCAGAATATGTCATTTTGTTTCCTTTTTTTTACACATTTTAGCGACGTTTAGCGACGTAGATTAGCGACTACAGAGAAGTCGCTAAACGTCGTAAAATGATGCTAAAATCTGTAGAAATTTACTTACAGAATACAGTCGATAAATGACGGTAATAGTAATAGTTATGTCGCTAAATCTATCGACGTTTACCGACTAAAGTTACGTTGCTAAATCTACCGACATCTACCAACTGTACATACGTCGCTTAATCAGCCGACGTTTACCGACTATATATACGTCGCTAAATTGCCGACGTAGAGTCGGTCAACGTCGACAGATTAAGCGACGTATTAACGTCGCTGTAAAATGTCGTAACAGCGACGTTTTACGACATTTTCCTTGATAGCGACTTCTGTAAATGCGACAAGCGTAAAAATGTCACAGAAAACGTCGTTGAGAAATTTTAGCGACGTTTTTCTTCATTTTAGCGACATTTTTTGGCGTTGCTAATATGTAAAATTTTGGCAGTACAAGCTCGCGACAAATAAGTACATTTTTTCTAAAATTAGGTTGTAGTTCGGTCCGTAGCCCCTCCTCCACATGATCAAGACGAGCATTGACTCCATCATTTGTCTTTCCAGGAATGTTAAGCAATGTACCATATATGCTCTCACAAAAAAATTTCTCGATGTGTATAACATCGAGTGTGTGGTAAACATACAAGTATTCCCAATAGTCAAGTGTGAAGAAGATTGACTTCTTCTTCAACCATCTTCTTTCAGTAGACTTTGATGCTTTGCACTTTTCATATTTCTTACCCCAGGAGTTCGACATTTGTCTAGCCTTTTCTAATATCTCTTTTCCGCTCAAAAGTCTTGGAGGACCACGAAATTCATGCTGGCTATTGAAAACTTTCTTTTGACTATGATACGAATGGTGGCGTGGAAGAAACCTCCTTGTACCAGTATACACATTTTTACCACTATGTTTGAGTCTAGGCGCATAAGTATCTTCCCTACATATGGGGCAAGCATAATACCCCTTAGTAGTGCAACCAGATAGATTTTTATATGTAGAAAAATCGTTGATGGTATACAACAATACAGTCTTTAAAGTAAATAACTCGTTCTTTTGTGCATCATAACCTTCAACTCCCTCTTCCCATAAAAGTTTTAAGTCTTCAACTAATGGTGCTAAATAAACATCAATATAGTTTCTCGGTTGGTGCGAACCTGATATCAATAGCGACAACATCATAAATTTTCTTTTCATGCACAACCACGGCAGTAGATTATAGGTCACCAATATAACTGGCCAACAATTGTACCTACTATAAGGGACCTATATGGATTTATGCCATCAGCTGAAAGTGCCAGTCGAAGGTTTTTAGGTTCTTTCCCAAAATCTGGCCACTTATGGTCAACTAGCTACCATGATGAGGTGTCTGTTGGGTGACAAAGTTTGCCATTAACTACTCTTTCAGAAGCATGCCAAGTTAAGTCCCTTGCTATATGTGAGGATTGAAACATCCTTTTAAACCGGAAAATGGAAGAAAAATATCATAGAACTTTGGAAGGTATTTTTTAATCAGAATTTGATAAGAACCATTATATGCTGTCTTCCATCTTGACGTTCCACAAGTGGGACATTCAGATAAATCGTTATACTCTTTTTTATAAAGTATGCAATCATTGGGGCATGCATGAATCTTCTCATATTCCAAACCCAGAGCCGTCATTGTCTTCTTAGCTTCGTACATTGATGAAGGTTTTTTATTTTGTGCTGGTAACATATCATGAAGTGTTTTCAACAACTCAAAAAAGCTACTATCAGACCACTTGTATCTTTCTTTAATGTTATACAATCTTATCAAGCCTGGTAGCTTTGTATACTTAGGACAACCAGGATAAAAAGGCTTCTCGGCATCTTCAAGTAGAGATTTAAATGCCTTTGGGTCACCGAAAATATGTTTATATGCCGCATTAGCCATTTCTACAACATTTGTACCATCTTTAAAGGAGCCACAATCTTGAAAGGAGCCAAACCCATTATAATTAGGTATTTGTTCATCACTTGCTGTAATGCTTGTCGATCCTCTGCTAAGGTGTACCTGACCATGCCAAACCCATACTGTACAACTTTGATCGACACCCCTACTAAACAAGTATTTTCTTACGTCCCCTAGCTTTTAGAAATTCAAATTTCCACATTTTTCGTATGGACATCGAACAGAAATAGGATTATCTAAATGGAGCTTTGCAAACTCAAAAAATTCTTCTATTCCTTCCTCATATTCACAACACATTCTATCCTTTGACATCCATGACGTAGTCAGGGTTGTAATTTCGACCTCCATCAAAGCAGATTATATAATTAGGTTATAAATCTACCTAAGCAGCAGTTGTCGATGGTCATAATCCTGACCTCAAGTTGGGTGCTCCTTCCTTTCCTGCAATAAGAATGAGGCAGCAGATCTTTAGTATATCAATTTTAGTTCTGTGTACTGTAGCATATCAGTTTCAGTTCTTTGTTAACAAACAAAATCCTATGACACGACACAGTTGACCCACAAAAGGTCCTACTGATTCACAAATCCTAGGACACGACACAGTTCTGTGAAAAAACAAAATCCCTAGGACAAGATACATTTCTATGAATAAACAAAAACTCACATCATCTCGTAAATTGACCCAAAAACACCCTACTTATTCACAAATCCTAGGACACGACACAGTCCTACGATTAGGACATGACACAGTAGCCAGACACAAAACACACATCATGACAAATTTGACCTAAAAAACTCTACTAATTCACAACTAGGACACGACACATTAGAATTGCAGAGAGAAAACCCTAACTTCAAAAAAATCCACAAAAAATCATGCTCTCAAAAAATCCACAAAAAATCCTACTCTCAAAAAAATACACAAAAAATCCTAACTTCAAGTAGCACTACCATAAAATCGAATTTCAGAGAGAAAATATGGAATAGAATTGCAACCTACCGCATGGTGAAGACCGAAGTTACCGCATGGTGAAGTTTCCGCTGAGAATAGGGTTTTCATGAGGGAACGTTGGCCGCCGAGGAGACCGTGGACACCGAGGAGAGAGTTTTAGGGAGTGGAAGGGAGAGATTTATGAGAGGAACTAGGGTTTTCTAAGAGAAACGGAGGAGAAAGGGGTTTCGAGAGTTTTGGGAGAAGGAAAACTTATGTTTTAGAAATAGATCGGGCCTTGGAGCAGCGGGGATTAAACATAAAAACCGTCAATAAGCGAATTTTTTTTGAAACAATTACGATAATGGCATCTGAAATAGTCGCAGAAATTCCCTCCCCCCTACTTTAGTTGACGGCTTTAAACTAGCCGTCAACTAAACGTGGTGGATTACGTGACTGTTTTTCGAAACCCATCAACAAAAGCGGTACAATATTGTATAGTTAACACAAAATTGGGGTTTAGTTGACACAATGCCTTATCCGTTTAGTAAAACACAATAGTTGACGGGGATTCTTGACCATCAATAAAAAAAATTGTCAACAAATGTAATTTTTCTTGTAGTGACATTGACAATCAAGTAATAAATATGCCGATAGACTAAAAATACAATGAAAATTAGTATAAAGACTTAAGTGCATAGCACAATTTATGAACTATAAAGACATAAATATTGCTAATTGTTTTAAAATATCGCTAATAGTGTTTAAAGATGGCATCAGCTACGTGCAACATGAGTCACGTATTTGTTAGTTGTGAATCTAAAATTTGTCATTGAACGTTGTTGTTGTGACATATTAAAAATGTCATTGATTCATTGCTGATTTAGCGACGTATTAGCGATGTCATGTTCGTCGATACATTGGTGACATGATCAGCGACGTTATGTGGTTACGTAGCGACTCCACTAAATGACAAAAAAAAAGTCCGCCATTTCATCATGTAAGCCCCCTAAAAAATTTAGGATTTATTTTGAATTTTATTTAAATTGATTATTAATATAGTCTCCACTATTATTTTGATCATTAAATACCCTTTACCATATCTAATTGGTTTAGCAGCACAACGAATGCCAATTCCTAGAAATAATCTTTATATGATATATCATAAACTCATTTCATCTTTAATTTGATATATCATGTCCCTCTCAAACTCATTTTCATGTGCTCTATTTTTTTGCTAAAGTTTCGGTCAACAAGATCACATTTACTATCTGCCATAATATTGTTGTTCCTTCCAATTGAATTTTGGAACTCAATATCGATCCAAGACTTTCGACCCAATATATGATTTTAACCTATTTTAAGCCTACTACGTACACGCCAAAGGTGTCCCAATCAATCGAATTTCTATGTACTATTTATTTTTAAATGGCACACAAGATCTATTTAATAGACTTTATAACCTATTTTGACTCGAATAATTCTACCGGTCCAAAACTAGTCCAACAAGCTTTGGTAGAGCCTATTCTAGGTTTCTTAACCTATTAGATTCATTTTTAATTAATTTTTAACAATTAGTGAGCAGCCTTTATTGATGAAAATCATCATATACGCCATCCAATGTATGGTTTCCAAATTTGGAAATCAACTAAATCGTTTGAGATGCATCTGACTATATCCGTTGATTGCATTACCAAAACTCAACCAAACTTCTTCAAACCAATTTCTGTCTAACCTTAACCCTCTCCTCCGCCTATTCTTATATTTTAACCCCCATAATTGGTCGTCCCCTACTCACCCTCTACCCGAACTTGACGACACCAAGACCCCCTAACCCGACAACCCCTTTAAACCCTGGTGGCCAAACAGCCCTTCCTGAGCACTTCTAGGCCTTCCACCACTTCCATGACGACCCTAAGAGATCTCTATTCAATCCTATCAAGTTCCAGAGGAGTCTCGTCTACTTGTTTGCTCGTTTGAGGCCAAACTTGAAGGTTATTTTCAGCCGCAATAAAACTTTCGAACCAAAGTTTGACATTTTTGCACATGGGTTCATCCAATTTTAATAATCCGTTAACCACTTAAGAAATTCTAACGCGTAGCTCTATGTGTCGACTTTCATCCAATTGCCAACTCACATGGTTCCTCACTGTTTGTCCGTGGTGCTCATTGTACGAAAGTTGGTCCAGGTTGAATAAATGTCGGTGCATGATAGTTTTTGGTGACTCGTGAGGCCTTTCGACCTCAAACGGATTTTTAATGATCCTAACATCCCCCTCTATCATTATATAATGCTCTAAAATAATTTTATCGAGTTTTTCATATATTTGTGCATTCATTTTCGTCGTACAAATTATTGAACATCGAAATTCATTGATCTAAAATAGTATTTTGTTCTCTAAACTTCGTAGAATTGATATATAATCCTTGTGTATTTACGATATAAAATTCTATTTTTTCTCATATTATTCTGATTTATTTCAGAATTATAAATCCGTAATTTCTATTGTTGTTTGGTTCTGAATCTACCCGACAAGTTGGCATGTTTGTGTTGCTAGTTAAGTTTGTCGATTTAATACTTTATTTTCTTAAAATCTATTTAATTTAATAATTTTCAGAATTATTTTTATTAATTATTCTAGAATTAATATGAATTATCTACTTTTTTTTATTATTATAACCAAATAATGTTTATAACCAAATAATGTTTTCTTGTGATATTATATATAGTAGATACGGCTATATTATGCTACTAATTTTGATATATTAATTAGATAATTTTTTTTGTGATTATTAAATCCAAATAATGTTTATAAATATATTTTATAATTAAAAATATTATTTTTATATCATTATCTTTTTGCAATCAATCCGACAACTTGTCAATATTTTGTTACTAGTTAGATATATTAACTAGATACTTTGTTTCCTTTTAAATACTATAATTAAATATTATTTTAAAATATTTTTATAATTATTGCAAAATATATATATTTTTTAATTTATATTTATAAAATATTATTTAAAGATGTAGTATTAAACTATACATAGTATTAATAGCCATAGTTGGTTATAGACTAGCTAGTTATATTATGACCTAGTATTATAGATACTGTATGTTATGCCATTGAACCGTCATTGATTATTATATATTATTATGTTTAGGAGCAGTGATGATTCGACTGAGTTGCTGAAGCCGGTGCATTGCTGAATACACATCCCAAAGTTCCAGACAAGTTACCTTGCCAAACGCACTGTTTAGATTCACGATATTGTGCTTGTGTTTGTTAGTGTATTCTCTAGTAGTATGCATCCAATTATGACTTGGATGCCATCGATGGTGGCATCTATGTGTGTGTGTGCGTGCGTATGACTTAGTGTGTAGAAGACATTCCTAATAGTTGTGAAGCTATTCTCAGTAACTTCTATGTCTTGTTACGTATCATTACACGGCACTGTGAGTGAGATAAATTATGTTGGCATGAGCTTATACATTCGGTTAGCTACCGGTGCGAACATTTCATGTGTCGGTACATATATTGATTAGATTGAGTCTAGTTAGTGACTTGCATTCAGATATGGATTGTTCGAGTCATAGAGACTTGTACAATACATGGGTAGCGAAGGGAGAAGATACTCAAGAACAAGACTATTAGTTTAGTACGTGTTGCTTGGGATCATCACTCTTTGGATGAGCCAACTTGGGAACGTGAGGATGATATCCGATCGCGATATCCACACATGTTTGACTCATGTGGTATAATGTATTTCTTATGCATTATGCTCTTAACTCCATACTTGCATGAATGATTGCTTGAATAATTAATAGTCGTAGATTGCATGTGGTTAGTGTAGCTTACCCCGACATCTCTAGCCTCTTGATTAAATTCTGAGGACGAAATTATTTTAAGGTGGGTAGAGTTGTCACTCCCGTTTTTCGTTATACGTATTTTTATTATACGTGTACGAATTTCTGACATTTGTCAGGTGGATCGTAGTTAGATTTGTCTTGCTTAGCCTACTCTTGGTTTAATCTTGCCTTGGTTTATTTGGTTTGGTTCAACATGACATGACTTGACTTGTCTTGGCTTGGCATGGTTTGGTTTGAGATGGAGAGGTTGGTATTTAAGTCAACTTCTTTCTCTCTCCTCCATAACTTTAATTTATTTCTTCTTTATCTTCTCCATTTACTCCTCCTACCTACACCCAAGCCCTAGGCAAGTGCAACTTGCTTCATGATGGATCTCAAATTTTATTGTTTCTTTGTCTTTCTTGCTTGATTCTAAGCCTCTTTAGAACTTAGAGATTTTGGTATTGAGGATTATATTTTTGTAGATCTAAGTTTTGATCTTTTTCAGTTTTTCATGGTTATGATCTACTGAAACTTGGTATTTTTGAAAACTAGTTGCTTCATGTTGTAGGAAATTTTGTTCTACCTAATTTTGACATTTGAAAAGTTAGATTTTGATTTAATTTGAGGGAGTTATGAACTTTTGAAGTTCATGGGTTCAACCAAGCATTTTTATGCTGGTTGGAGAAGATGAACATCGCGGTCGCTTTTTAGTGTCGTGCCATCTAGGTTGCGCGCATTCTGGCACAACCTAGCTTGGGACAACCTGGCTTGACACAACCTGGCTTGCCACAACCTAGCTTGGCGCAACCTGGCTTGTCACAACCCAGCTTGGCGCAACCTGGCTTGGCGCAACCTGGCTTGGCACAACCTAGCTTGGCACAACCTAGCTTGGCATAACCTAGCTTGGCACAACCTGGCTTGGCACAACCTAGCATGGCACAACCTAGCTTGGCGCAACCTGGCTTGGCGCAACCTGGCTTGGCACAACCAAGCTTGGCGCAACCTAGCTTGGCACAACCTAGCTTGGCACCACTTGGCACCATTTGCCACTTGGAACCCCTTGTCCCCTAGCACCATTTGCCACATAGCGCCTTTGACCCATGCGCCCTTTCTTGCCAAATCTTCTTGTCATATATTTCTAGGATAATTCTTGGCTAAGAATCAAAACTTGACATGAACACGACATGATAACTCCTTTAGTGGCCTATTGAAGCGCACTCTTGACAAGCAAACTTGACATGATAATTATTGATAGTGGCCCGTTGAGGCGCACTCTTGACAAGTGAATCTAACATGACATGAAATCTTGAACGCTGTTGCGACAGCTACCCTGACTTGCTAAGTAACTCTTATCTTGACACTGTGGTTGAGTTTCTTGATTGTGCCTGTACAAGCTACCTATCTTGTCTTGCATAATGCCTAGGATATGGAATCCTGGTTACTACGGTCAGGAATTCACAACGAATCTAACTAGGTTAATGACCAGATTGATCAAGTAGTTCAAGTAGAAAGATTTTTCCAGTTACAGGCGATCCCGTTATCTCGGCCACACCTGAGAGACTTGTAGCCGACCGACGAATAGGGCACATTTCCAGCCCACTGTCATGTGGGGCACTTCTTGAAAACATAACTACTGAAAGTACACCAGTAATCTTGATAACTCTTGTAACTCTAATAAATCACCTCGCCTGGATAACCTGGATAGCTGCAGGGCTTGTGACTGCAGGAACATCTCATTGCATCTTGTTAATAACTAAGCTTGTGATAGTCCTAGTTAGCTAACAATAGCAAGCCGTAGGACTTGATTGGCCGTGCCTGAATGCTTGTCTCGTGATTAACATAGAAATTATATTTCACCTCTTGTTCCTTCTGCTGCAAACTAATGTTTTATGTTAACTCAGTCTCTCATGTTATTTAACTATGCTCTTTTATCAGTTCTTCTTTCATTATATGTTGGTTTTAGTTCCTAAGTGAAGCCTCCATTATGGCACTTGCTCTTTCAGGGGTCTGACCCAGATAGTTTTGTATAGCTAGATTTTGGAGTGATACCCGAGGATCTTCCTGCTTGTCAGAATTCCTATTGGCCTAAGGGCTGTAACATGATTGACGAATCCTAGGGTTGATCATGCATGACTTAACTCTTGCTAGTCTCGTATTTCGTATGACTAGCTTCATGATCATCTGAATATGTAATATTTGGGATGCCTTACTGTGTATGTCTGATGATCTAATATCTTATACATTTATTTGCTTTCTGGAGATTGAGACACCAGGCTTGTTCTTGAGCATAGAGACCGATGGATTGTAGTTTAACCCTCATGCATCTAGACAGCCGTGATCGTATTGCAAGGTGGATTGCACTTCAATGTACGCAGCTGGCTGTGTCTGTCCCCCGCTCTCTAGTATTCTCGTTCAGGGGCGTGATACGATTTAAGTGGTGGCCCATGCTGGTCTTGTAGATCAAGATGTGGGTTTTACCGAATAGATGTCTCAATCAGCATTCGTCCTTGATCTCTACTCGTGCTTTCTAATCTTTCTGAATCTTACCCTGATAAGGTACTTTATCCTTGATCTATCTTGGTCCTTCCTTATTGTTCCTCATGTCATCTTCTTCAGTGGCATTGTTCCTGGTCCTACCGATCAGCCGGATGGAGTACAACAAGTGAACCAGCCGCAACCTGGGGACCAAACCCAGCACTAGGGGGCAGCATCCCGAGTCATGCCTTCTGGGGAGCAAGAGGCGCTAGTTCAGCCTGCCCAGCCTGCAGAGACTGACAATAGAACCCTAATAGGACTCATCCGGGACTTGTGCTAATTCAGCCATTCAACGGGGACTCGAAGGCCCGCTCGGTCGAGGTGACTCCTCGAATCAGGTGGGTGGCTTCGATGAACTTGCCTCAGGTTGGCCTTCACACTAATAGAATGCAAGTTTTCAAATGCACAAGTAGGCTTGATAATAAAAGAGACGAATCCCATAGCTAAGGGAATAATCCCAAGTCGAGTCGGATTTGTAGAAGCATAAAAATTTCAGCAAATAAAGCCTTATGTGTCCAAGCCAAAGGAGGACATATGCGCCCAAGTGAAGCTCCTATGTGTTCTAGTCACCTTGTGAAGCTCCTATGCACCCATCGTCCTGTGAAGCTCTATGCGACCAAGCCTGTGAAGCTCCATGCGCCCAAGCCACTCCCTGTGAAGGAGGGCGCACAGCCTATGCGCCCATCATCCTGTGAAGCTCTATGCGCCCAAGCCTGTGAAGCTCCATGCGCCCAAGCCACTCCCTGTGAAGGAGGGCACATAGCCTGAAATAGGGCTATGCGCCCAAGCCTGACTCGGTCAAAGCCATGATCAAAATATGCACCGAAGCGTACGGCCACGTCAGTCTCCACGAGCAGTCGTGCACCGAAGCGTGCGGCCACGTCAACACCACGACCAACCCACGATCTCATAGCCTGCATGCGCCTACACCCTATGTGCCCAAGACAGGGTTATGCGCCCACATGAAAACCAGTGTGCTTTTCTCATATGGGCGCATAACATCATTCCATCTCAAGAACGACTATAAAAAGGGGTCTCATTCCTCTTCAAAACACAGAACGGAGAGCATTTTCAAGAGCCAAATTGCTGTACTTCTTGCCAGTGAGCCGAGAGTTAGCAATTTTCTTAGATTTTCTCATACTTTTGTAATCGGAGTGTCAACGGAGTAAAGGAGCAACTGCCACTCAATCTCCATCGTCCTATTCACCAGAATTCTTTTTTGTACTCGGGGATCCTCAACGCAGGATCTCTCAGACGTACTCGATTTGTGGTGCCTTGTACCAATAAAGAAAAGACAGCGTTTTTTCTTCTTTTTGTGTGTGTCCACAAAAATGATGACTCTGCTGGGGACTACCTTTTTTCCTGACGAGAAGGTGGTGATGCAGTCCGATACCGACAAAGTGGGGAGCACTCAGAAGATGCTGATCGTAAAATTCGATCAGCAGGCGTTCGAAGAGATGCTCTCGAGGGATGGCTCTACTCCCTCAAAATTAGCGAATCTAAACAAATCTCGTAAGACTTGGCTTCCGAAGGCTCGCTATGCATATCCTGCTATTGTTATAGCAGATATGCAACTGGAGGACTCTGTCACATGGGCGCATGACTCTGCCACAGAAGTTCCCCAAATGGAGAAGGCTCACACCGTTCCGGGCTCCACTAGCCCGGTGACTTCTTTCCTGCATAACCAACAACAGAGTGGTCGACACTCGAGACTTGGCAGAGGAAAACACTACGATGCCAAGAATCGGGGTATACGACACTCTGGGCAAACCCAACGAGGCTCACAAATGAAGGAGGCAAAACTAGGAGAAAATAGCTGCTCCATCAAGCATGCGCCCAAAGCCATGCGCCCAAAGGGATGTTTGGGCGCATAACCCCAACCAGAATGCTTCTGTCTTCAATAGACTGGGCATCCAGGGTCATGCGCCAAAGGCTATGCGCCCAAAGGGCTCACTGGATCCATACTATGCGCCCACATCAAGGAGACTCAGACATGCTGTCAAGAAGCATACGCCCAAGGCCAGTCTCCAAGGCCTATGCCTCCACAGCAAAAAGATAGGCCACAATGCGTATAGCACAGAGCTGTCTTCAAGGACATCACAGAACTTAGGTGTGGGGGTTGCCCCTGTACGCAAACTAAGTCTGGATGCGCCAACTCTCCTTACGAACCCGCATGCAAAGCTTGGCGATGCATGCAACATGGGTTGTAAGACAAAACTCCCTTCCGCTGACTTGCGCGACATGATAAATCATAAGCGTAAAGCGAGGGAGGACCTAACAATCCATAGTGCACATCCGTGTACCAGTATTGTTATCAACTGTTGTTGCTCCAAAGTAACAAGAGTACCTCAGAGAAAGTCTGTGTTTCGACGGCTGCACTTCTCTGACGATGAGAAGCCGCTATGTGTCTCATCCAACATGGCTTCATGGGGTCCTCCTTATGGAAGCCCCAATCAAAGATGGTGGACCACGAACCCAACTTTCTCTCTCGGTTCTGCGAGAAAAAGAAGGCAAAGTCTACCAACAGATGGCCAACAGGCTGTCACATCTGAAGGAGTCTATATGGGCACCCGATCAAAGGCGAGATTCCATACAGAAGACGAAGAATCCCAAGCTGGGGGTAGTATTCCCTCAGGGTCTGAAGCGGATGAACCCCACACTGGGGTAGCCTTCCAGAGGACGACGATCTTTCCGAGTCTGATGGTGACTATCTACCTCTTCTACCTGAAGACGAGGGACTTGCCCACTCAGAGACAGACAGTATCAGCACCAATTATACTGTTTCCTCTATTCATCCTTGAATGTTACCTACATACATGGCGGATAAAGAAAGACCTGAAGAAGCTAGCGACCAGACCAGCAAACGGCTAGAGGGTCTTGAAACAGCATTCGCCAAGATCACTGATATGCTTACCAATATCATGGCGGTTCAAGTTGCTGGGGCTGTTCCTCTACCTCAACAAAATATCTCGGCTCACGCTAGTCCGGCACATAGAAAAAACCTTCCTTCCCTTCAAAAGTAGTATCATTCCGTTGCACCTCCTCCAAATCTTACAAATGTTGGGGGTGGTCATTTGCCAATGACACCTGACAACCGTTCAGCAGCTATTTCCCAACACTTGCTCAATCAACAGGATGCAATTGATTCCTTGGTCGCCCGGCTTGACACTATTTCACACAAAGACGAGCTGCAAAAAATGGAGATATCTCAACCTTATCTCCCTCAGTGGGAAAATGCTACTTGTCCTCCTAACTACAAGCCGCTGATGCTGAATTCATTCGACGGGTTGACTTCTTCTCGTCAACACATGACGTACTTCAACACGCAGACTCTACACTTGCCCAGAGACGATCCGTTCTTGTCGAAGTTATTTATTAGCACCTTGCAGGGGGTAGCTTTCGAATGGTTCTGCAGACTGCCTGACGGACGTATCAATTCATTTAAAGACTTGGAGAGGTTGTTCCTCAATAGGTTTTACGAGAGTGGCATGCATGTTAGTATGTCCACTCTCAACGAGACCAAACAAAGGTGGATCGAGTCTGTTATCGCCTTCATCGAACGCTTCAGACGGCTAGCACTGAAGATGCCCTTTGGTATACCAGACTCAGAACTTATGGATACTTGTTGACATAACTTCCTTCCTGCGGTGAAGTTTTCTCTGGATATACAACACCCAAATTCGAAGACAAGGGCAAGCATCCTCAGACTATCCCTGTCCGCGGGGGTAAAGGGAAAGAAATCCTGAAGGTCGACACATCCAAAGGAGCTTCCAATTCTCAAGGTGCCTCCGACAAGCCTAAGGAGACCTTCTCCTTTGATGAAGACGATATCATTACCATCTTTCATACATTGACAAAGGGTAATAAACTGACATTGCCTCCACCACGACGTCTTGCAGAGGCGAACCAGCTCAACGATCCCAAGTACTGTCTCTATGATCAGTACGTGCATCATTCCACCAAAGACTGCATCATCCTGAAGAAGAAGATACAACAACTTATCGACAGCCAAGTGATCAACCTCGAAGCTGAAGACAAGGTCGTATCTTCTAACATGATCTCTCTTCAGTTTGGTAACTTTTCTCCTACAGAAGTCCTAGACGACGTGGTCCCGATTACCAAGGCAATAATGGAAGTCGTCAACCTACCGCCAACTCGTAACTCAACCTTGGTGCCACTCACAACTGAACGTGGTGAGATCATGTGGGTCCATCCGGACCTTGTGTAAGAAGTGACGCATGGGGTGGTACCTCATAAAGCAAAAAGGGGTAAGAAATACAAGTCATGCCATATGGTATCCTCTCCCATCTACGAGGTTTTATCTGGCGGGACACGATCGGGGAAGACTTATCTTCAGACATACGACCCGCACAAGAAGAAGCAGTACCTCCTCAACCTCCTGCTGCCCCCACAAGCTCAGAAGCCGGCCCGTCTAAGCCTTCTACTTTGGACAAAGACAAGCAAAAGAAGACGTAGTCTGACAAGTCTCTGAAGGCGCCAACTCCCGAAGGCATGGATTGGCCCTACAACTTTGACATACTGGCACAGCTAGCCAATACACCTGCCAGGTTGTCTCTGTTCGATCTATTGCGACTCTCCAAAGAAACGCGGAAGGCCTTAAGTGAGGCATTACTACATGCTGACTCTTACCACGCCGAAGTCAAAGCCCCCACTGAAGACCCTGTCTCCTGTCCTCACTGCCACAGTACTATGGAAGTGGTGCCCAACATCACCTTTTCACAGGAGGACATGTTACTCAAAAACAATCGTCATGATAGACCCCTGTACTATACAGGGTATATCGGGGCGATCAAGGTGGACCGCATACACATCGATCCAGGATCCTCCCTCAGCATCATTCCTAGAAGTTTGCTTCAAATTCTGGGGATCCCTCTGCACAAGCTATCTGCAACCAACACAACTATCATGGCTTTCAATGCTGGTCGAAGCCACCAGCTGGACAAAATCCGTCTCAAGTGCCAGATCGGAAATCTCCGAACGAAGGTTTCTTGCTATGTGATCGATGCTAATGTATCCTACAATGTCTTTTTGGGACGTCCATAGATACACGAGAACATGATCGTTCCTTCCATACTTTACCAGTACTTCAAGTACGTCAACAGCGACGGTGTCGTAAAGACGGAGTTTGCCAATGTCGATCCTTTTAAGGGCATCGAAGCTTACTATAGAGATTCGGTACTTTACCAATCTTAGCCCCCCAAGGATGACGGCAACGAAGCTGACAATGAAGCTGAAGCAAGTTTATCCTCCAATGATGGTCCCCTGATCATCCGAGTCAAAGGACGTACTACTCCAAAAAGTACTCTGAAGCCTCTCACAATCTGGATAAAAAAAGAAAAACCCTGGCAAGGTCAAACCATTGACCATCACTCTCAGCAAAACACCCCGGGAGGAACCTACTGATGCCCGTCCTCCCAATCCTGAAGAACTACCCTACGTGGTAAACTCGGCCAAGACTGTGGCTCCTCTTCTAGATGATGATACTCTCAATGAGTATATCAATACTCATAATAATGTACCTTCAGCAGATGATGTTATCTCTGAAGAAGAACTTGCATATTTCCTTAGTAAAGGTTTATCTTTGTTACTCCGATGTCTATCAATCTGTAAACCACTACATAGATATGATATATGCCCTAGAGAACGGCATAGGACCACACCTCTGTATGCCGGTCATGATGCCTCACCTGCAGGAAAAAGTTTACCCAGAAGATATCCACTACTTCATCATTTCAGCCAGAAAGAAAGATGAAGAAATAACCATCTTCGGTCGTATAATTGGCGAGAGAAAGTTCGTTCCAGACTCTACTTCTCCCAAGCACAACTCGGAAGCTGACTATGACTCTGGAAAAATACAACTTTTTTGCTATAGTTGGCAGGCCAAGAATATCATCGAGAACATGGGATATGACATCAAAAGCAACCAGGGGCAAAATTACGGTCGGGGATGACAATTGCCAATACGACACTTTGCTCCTCCCGACAAACCTGAGAACTACTATCAACGAAACGGTGTTGGTTTGGGCTATGTCACTCCTCCAATAACTCCCGAAAGATCAGATGATAAAGCAGATCGTTGTTCTCATTCTTCTTACTCCTCCCTCTGGGACTCAGACTCCAGCATTGGTGACATATTCAAAGCAACTCTGTCCATCAACATGGTTTCCATTGACCAAATCATAGACAATGTCCAATCGATCGAGCTCGAATAATGGGCTCAAAAGATGGACACTAGGTGGGAGCTGCGCTTCGAACAATATGGACCACCTACCGAAGACGAAGTCATCCAAGTCAATTTAGGAGATAAATCATCTTTTAAACCAATCTTCATCAGTAAAAGTCTATCTGACGAATAACGACATTCTCTTATACAGCTTATAAGAGAATACATCGACATCTTTGCATGGAGCTATAAAGACATGCCAGGCCTGGATCCTAAAGTCACCATACACCGCATGAATATTTTGTCTAAAGCTAAGCCAATGAAGAAGCAACAACGACGATTCCGACCAGATGTCATGGAGGCCATATAAAATGAAGTCAAGAACCTCATTGCCAATGGATTCATTCGTAAAGATTAACACCCTGACTGGGTTGCCAACATTGTTCCAGTCATGAAAAAGAATGGTAAAGTTTGAGTCTGTATCGATTACAGTGATTTGAACTCTGTATGTCCGAAGGACGAGTTCCTTCTACCGATCATCGATGTAATGATCGACAATACTTGCGGCTTCGAATGGATATCCTTCATGGATGGGTTCTCAGGCTACAACCAGATCAAGATGTTCCCCGACGATGAGAAGCACACATCTTTTTGAACACCGTTGGGGTATACTGCTATACGGTGATGCCTTTCTGATTGAAAAATGTAGGGGCGACATACCAGCGAGCCATGAACACAATTTTTTGCGATCATGTATGCAAAATAGTGGAGTGCTATATAGACGATATCGCAGTTAAAAGTCGTCTCAAGGGCAACCACATCCAAGACTTGAGAACGGTGTTTGAACTAATGCGTGCACACCAACTCAAGATGAATCCAACCAAGTCTTTTCTGGGAGTCTCCAACGACAAGTTCCTTGGTTTCGTCATCACTTCAAAGGGTATACATCTGAACCCGGAGAAAGTGAAGGTTATCCTCGATATGCATCCTCCAAGAAACCTCAAAGAGCTGTGCGGACTACAAGGAAGGCTAGCCTACATCAGACGATTCATTTTTAACCTCTCTGGAAGGTGTCAACCATTCACTCAGCTCATGAAGAAAGGCGTCTCTTTTGTCTGGATTGAACAATATCAACGTGCGTTCGACGACATCAAGGCGTATCTCACAAGCCCTCTAATATTGGTAGCTCCAATAATGGAGAAGCCTTTCTTACTATATGTCCGCACTATAGACCATTCTCTTGGCGCCCTTCTAGCTCAGAAGAATGAAGGCGGCCATAAACAGGCAATCTACTACCTCAGCCGCACAATGGTGGGTACCGAGCACAGATACACACCTGTGGAGAAGGAATGCCTTGCACTAGTATTTGCCATCCAGAAAACACGCCACTATGTGTCTGGGCAGACTATCCACATCATATCTAAAGTCAATCCTCTTAGAATACTCATGACTAAACTGGGTTCTCTCAATTCCCGTTTAGCTACATGGGCAATGCTATTGACTCCGTATGATATGCTCTTCGTTCCTCAGAAGGCAGTAAAAGGCCAAGCATTAGTTAATTTTCTGGCAGCTCATCCGATGCCAGAATCTTCCAAACTCTACGACAAAATCCTCGATAAAGTAGTAGAGTCCAATTATGCAACTTAAGAAATTCCTATTTGGAGAATGTTCTTTGACGGTGCATCAAGAACAGGACCCAAAAAAAATATTGTGGCTGGAGTAGGTGTCGTGCTCGTGTCACCTGATCATCTAGTTATACATCTTACATATTCTCTCATGCAACCATACACCAATAATGTGACCGAATATAATGCCCTATTAATCGGCCTACAATTGGCAAAACAATTGGGAGTTGACTATCTAGAAGCGTACGGCGATTCCAACCTAATAGTTAGTCAAGTCCGAGGGGATTATGAAGTTCGTCACGAAGATCTCATCTCCTATCACAGAGCAACAATTGAGTTGGCATCTACTTTCGCTGGATTCTTCATCGAGTACGTACCTCGACTACAGAATATAGAAGCAGATGCTCTAGCCGATCTCGCTGCTTCCTTGACCGTTCCTACCAATACTCAGCAGTCGATCACAGTGTCTGGTCGAGAGCTATTATGTGTGAAGGATGTCTTGCATATTCATCACAGTTACACAACGGAAACAAACGTCGATATTAAAGAATGGAGATTCCCTTTCATAGACTACGCTGTCTATGGAATCCTCCCCGAGGACCCGAAGGAAGCAGTGTCTATCTAAAGGCGATCCCGCAGATTTTACTACGATACAGCTACCAAAATGTTGTACCGACACTCTTATGATGGGCAACTCTTACGATGTTTATCAGACACATAACGCAAACATGCACTCCGGGAGGCTCACGATGGAGTTTGTGATGCACATCAACCAGGCCCCAAATTACAAAATCGCCTCAAACAAATGGGTTATTACTAGCCCACAATGATAGCAGATATTGTTGAATATGCAAAGAAGTGTAGAGTTTGTCAGTTCCACGCCGACTTTATTCATCAACCTTCGGAGTTTCTACACCCGACGGCAGTATCTTAGCCGTTTGAAGTCTGGGGCATGGACGTCATAGGACCAATCAGCCCGTCATCCTCCAAAGGACATCGGTTCATCCTAGCTATAACCGATTACTTCTCCAAATGGGCGGAAGCTATACCGCTCACCGAAGTAAAGGCATCGAACGTGATCAGTTTCATCAAATATCACGTCATCTCCCGCTTCGACCTACCTTGCAGGATCATCTATGATAATGGTCCACAGTTCGCAAGCCATGCATTCTATCGGTTCTACGATAGAATCGAATCCAGAACGTAGCCTCTACTACCTACAATCCAGCGGCTAACGGGCTAGCAGAAGCCTTCAATAAAACCATCATAAAACTTCTCAAGAAGTTCGTGTCTTCAAACAAGCACGATTGGAATGAGAAGCTCGGTGAATATCTATGGGCCTATCGTACAACGGTCCAGACTCCAACAGGCAGTACGCCATTCTCTCTGGTTTATAGGTGCGAAGCAGTTCTTCCCCTAGAAATTGTCATGACCCGCACCCGAGGTAAGGGTACGAGTGCGTAACAGCGTCCCAGCCTACGCCGTAGAAACGGCGTAGAATGCTGTCTAGGTCTACTATCTATCAATAGTTATAATATCGAACCCTGTCGAGAATGGTCAACTCCGAACGGAGGACAAGTAATGACAATATAGTATACTCAATCATAAACTCTAAGAATGACGATAGATAATACTGAAATATAAAGACAACAAGATTTATAAATAACATCCTGAAAATCCAACACAGAATAATACGAGTCCAAAATCTCTGAGTCAACAATCTCAAAACAAACAACTAACAAATAATAACAAGCCAAAGTAATCTGGAGACAGAGTCTAGTACTATACTAAAACCAGCTAACTATACCAAGGCCTCATCTGCTAGAGCTATCCCCTGCTGTACTATGGTATCCAACTCTATACCAACCACGTCATGAGGACCGTAATAGGTAGGGCACTCCTCCTCATCATCTGTAATATTTTCAACAGGTCCGGTCAGGACGAAAACGAGTACAAAATCTCAAACAACAGTTCTAGTTATACAATATTAAAAATGTAGCAGTAGATAGAGAGAATATACTAGGTAAAGTAGAGCGTACATGCATCCTGGCAGGGTATATCAAAACTGTAATGAGATAAGGCAAGAGAACAGTGTATAACATGTACGAAAAATTGGAACTGCTATCTATGTGAGTTTAGCACTAGTTTTAACATGTGATCGGCTCAGAACTTGATAAAATGTTTGGCCTGGCTAATCATATGTAGGAGTATAATTAACACTATACAGTGAGGATACAATGGTGATACAATGCTGGTACTGTGGGGTATTGATCACATATCTACGCTAATACCCCCATCCCTGACTAATATAGTGGATCCAACCATGACATGTCATGACACGTGATTCTCTGAGAAGGTAGCTAGCCTTCGCAGGAATCATGTCTATACAATGCACAAGGAACTAGGGAAGACTTGCTCAGGATATACGAAGAAATACAAGGAACAACATCTCATGACGGGATCCAGACAATACCAATTCGTGTGGACAATGTGTCAAAAGAACAAGGCTATCTACACTAAATACAAGAAACATAGATGATATCATAAAACAGAAATATTATCGGAGAATGTACTCGCCTGGTACTCTGAATGACTAATGAAAATAGATGTCTGAATTGGAGTCTTAAAATCCTAGTTAAGGAAATACAGGTTATGATGTATTCAGATATAAGGTAAATGAAATATACGATGCAGTCTACATGATTCTAAGTCAAATTTAGGTCAATGTCAACTCTAAGTCAAACCTGGTCAACTGTCTAGGTCAAACTAGGTAAAACAAAGTCAAACTAAATCATATTAGGTCATACTAGGCCATAGCAAGTCAAACTAGGTCAATCTAGGTTAAGGGTTGACTTACAGTTGACTTTTGGTTAACTGGTCAACTCTGGTCAACTCTTGGTCAAATTTGGTCAACAAGTCAAGATTGGTCAACTAAGAGTCAAACTTGGGTTAGACTCTAGTCTATTTAGGCATTACCCTATAGCAAGACATCTATAAGCCTACCACTTATATAATACATCTAAATACCTATATCACAATTCACAAGTAAAATCTATACAACTTACACATGTATATAACTATATCTGATATAGGCATATATATAGCTACAACGCATAAACCCATACTAAACCCCACAACCTAATATCTAAACTACCACTCAAACTTATTATTGCATATAGACATATACCTATACCTAGCTATATAACTAAAACTCATACTCTCACTTACTACCTAGGCACATGAATTTCCAACTCACTTTTTAACTCAAATCCTAACTCACTAAACACACACACTAGACTCACACACTAGACACACACACCCCATAGGAGATTAGGGGAAAAAGTAGGCTGCCAAAGGGGCTGTCAAGTGCCAAAAGGGGCTGCCTTGTGCAGCCCCTATACTGCTGCTGTAGCTGCTGTTTATTCTTCTTTCTTTGCTGCTTTGTTGCAGCCTTCCACTTCTTCTTTCAGTTTACTACCCCTTCATTCATTCATTCATTCAAGCCATCTACCCATCCATCCCATTCTTTCATCTCTTCACTCACTCTATTTCTATTCAATTTCAACATCCATTTCATTTCAATTCAATTTATTTCATAATCTTCATTCATTCACCTATTCAATCATTCATCTATACTTCATTCAATTTCATATATCCATTCACTCTCATTCATTCCAAATCAACCCATTCACTCATCTAATAATTCCCCTATTGATTCAATCATCATTTCACAAATCTATTAATATATTTCCTTCCATTTATTCATTTATTCAATCACCCACTAAAAGATATTCATCTCACCTCCAATCCTGAGATTCAAATCCCCACACTATCAGCACTCAAAACTCTCTACATATATATCTAACTTAACTGAAATTCAGGGATATAGGTATACAAAACCTGAACATTCATATAAGACATATATCTATATACATATACTCAGATTTTGATTTACCTAAATCTAAGCCAATGTAAACCAATATATATATAAGTAACCTTGAAAAAATCCTAATAACTAACATACATTAAAACCAGGTAACTAGGAAACTTATTTTCGAAAAAAACCAAATAGCCTATATCAGTAAAAATCCCTTTGCAAGCAAAACCCAACCCAGGTTCGAATTCACATTCGAACTCAAACAAATCCTGAAAACCAATTGGAAATACCAACTAATTCCCAAGTAAAATATTTAAACTTATTTTCAAATCCTAAATTTGAATTTAACACTTTGAATAATTGAAAACAATAACCAACAGTATCAGCCTACAACAGTCGAACCCCCAAATCCATTCGAAATCTAAATCAAAACATTCGAACAGAGAAAAAATTATATACCAACATAGGGGGAATCAGTTGTATCCCACAGTGTCAATCGGTGACACAAAATGTGTACAAATGTGTGTCTAAACCGTGTATCAGTGCAGGTACAGTGCAGTAAAAGAGGGGGCTTGTGCATGTGTGTCGAGCCCTCTAGGATACGACACACGAACCCACAAGTGTCGTACACGTGTCCACAGTTAGTCTAGGTCTACGGCTAGGGTTTGGGTAGCCTGACACGAGTCCAAGTGTCCACGTGTTCGCGCACGAAGTGCGTATCAGTGGCACCTGTGCGTGCGTGTGTACGTGTGGTCGAGACAGTACAGTCGGGTTTTCTCCTAAAATACTCGATAATATCTCCTAAAATTTTGTGTGCTTAATGTCAGTGATTGCCTGCACCCACACACCTATTTTCAGGTGTCGGGGTGCCGTGTCGGGTCCGCTAGGACACCCGAGCAGCAGGATACTGTACGACAGTAACGTGCTGAAATCTCGTGTCCAATAACGGTGTCCAAAATACCCAAAAATCAACTCAGTCATCTACAAATCAAATCCCCACCTATTAGGCTACCCAAATCTGAAATTGTTTTGAAATTGGTTAAAAATCAATCCATTGAGACATTTCACCAAACACCTAAT
Source organism: Iris pallida (assembly GCA_029216955.1). Lineage (NCBI taxonomy): Eukaryota > Viridiplantae > Streptophyta > Magnoliopsida > Asparagales > Iridaceae > Iris > Iris pallida. Next base: position 10,090,129 of record JANAVB010010794.1, on the reverse strand, counting down.
TAAAAACACCGAAACGTGTCTGATACGGGTATCGAACGGACACGAAATCCTACTAAACTTGGGCTACACCTATGGGAACCCTAAATGAATGCATCTATGAAGAAAAATCATGATTTTAATGGGTGTAGATAGGTTTACCTATTGAGAGTTAGAATCTCAATGTAGAGGGCCTAGTATCGATGTCTTCCTCGATTTGCAACGGTCCCGAAGCTCCCAAACCCTTGCTAGCTATTCTCCAATGGCTTCTACTACAATAGGGGAGTCTAATGTAAAAGACTAGGCTAAATTTGGACTTGATTTGATGAAATGGGGTGGTTTGGGGAAGAACACTAAACTAGGGTTTCTATTGAATTAAAAAGAGGCAAGGGTGTGTCATTAAGTGTTTAAATAGGGGGCACTTGATATCTGGTCATTAGATGAATTAGGGTTAGTTCTACATGTAGATGAGTGGCTAGGGCTTGTCCACCCAATTCCAAGCCTTCCTATTGGTTTAACTAGTCATAAGGCTTTCTTTTTCACAAATATCCCAATGGTAAATATCCTACTATGAAATATCTAGATATTACTAACCTTGTCATGTAATGGATATTTCTGACCTAATCTCTAGGCCCATGGTTAACCTCTAGATTAGGAAAATTCTAGGTTAAGGCCCTAACTATCAATTAGCACATTACTAAAAGGCCAAAATCCATAATAATTCAAAAGTCACCAAATGACCAAAATACCCTTAGCCTAGAAAATGGAAATTTGCTAATCTAAACAATTGGTCAGGTCTCCATGGTCATGGTTAGTCTCTAGGCTAAACAGTTTCTAGGGTTGTACTAGCAAAACACCAAAATCACAATACACCAATTTAAATAGTATTAAATAATTTAAAATTTACCAAAATTATAGAAAACTGAGAAATGACAAAATTACCCTTGATTTTGAAAATAGGCAGTTACAGAAATCCAGATTCCTTCTCTTCGAGTAGCCTTAGCCAGCGAGTTGACTACCGAAGAAAGCTACCGTCTGCGACTCCAGGAGCTCGAAGCGCTAGGCAAAAAATGCTTGTTAGCTCGGCAGCACATTGAGCTATACCAAGCACGCCTTTCCAGAGCCTTCAACAAAAATACGAAGGAAAGAATCTTCCAAGTCAGTGATCTAGTCTTAGCAGTGAGAAGACCAATGGTCATGACGCACAAAACAAAAGGAAAATTCCAGCCTAAATGGGAAGGTCCTTTCATCATAGAATCAGTGTATTCTAATGGTGCGTACCGACTAACCAAGTCCGATGGTGACTTGCTCATGATGCCTATCAACGACAAGTTCCTGAAGAAATACTATGTGTAACCTTTTTACGTAATGTTCACATATGTTCAGTCATGTAAATATACAGTGCGATGTTTATATGATTCAAAAAATTATCTAACTATTATTTGTATTTCAAGAGTCATGAATACGCCCTGGATAATAGGTCCTCTAAAAATTTTCCCAGTGGAATCATTCCCATTTTTGACTATGTCCAAACTCTGTTTGACAAAAACAAGTCGCGTCCCTATTACCTCTGAATTATTTTCCGATAATTATTTTTCCAGTAAAATAATTTTGTTTTGCCATGTCCATAAAATCTCTGAGCAAAGCATTCATCAAGGATAATCACGTCCATATTACCTCTGAATTATCCACTCCCACCTAATGTTATATATATTTCCATGTCCATATTATCTCTGGTCAAATATAGAACATTCTCTGCTATTACGTCCATATTACCTCTACTAGCAACTTCGTTCAACTTATTATCTATATTCGAATAACTTGAATATAAAACGGATAATAGGTCCACATCAAAAGTCCTCCAACGGGATACCCTTTACACAATTGTTGTATTAGGCCCTCTAATACAAGTACCACAGATACCACAAGCAAAGAATAGAGTGAATGTATTCTGTTTATTCAAAATCAGTTACATTCACAGGACTACATCTCATGAGCAAACCAAAAAGTTCTTCATCTCTTCATCTGGATAAGAAGTAAAGGATTACATTGGTGTCCAAAAGGAGCGAAACATAAACTACAGCTAAAGACAGACAGAAATACCAAGACAAAATACGAACATTTATAGGAAGCCACGAATCCTAGTTGTGGTGAGGCATATACCATTTCCTCAACCATTTCGCATATGAATGATCTATTTGATCAAGGTCCTCGGCCGGGGCAGGAAGGTCAGAACTTCCAGTGCTACTACCCTCAGACTTGTGCTCCTCCTTTACAGCAGCTTCAATCTAGGGAGTAATTCCCTTTTCGATATGCGCCAGCTCTGCTTTTTCCTCAATTTTTGGTATCACCTCCTCCTTAACGAACGATGACTCTTGTTTGATGGAAGGAGGTAGCATCTCCTTCTTCATAATGGTCTCAGCCTTTGGCATGGATGCTGCATGATTCAAAGACAGAAGAGAAAGTCAGACTCAGAAATTCGCAAAAAAAAGCTAAGTGCTGGAAGATTCTTATGCGCCCAAAGGGCTATGCACCCAAAGGAATATGAGCCCAAAATAAGTGGATACAGAATACAGAAACAGTACGTGGGCGCATAACATGTCATAGCACGTAGGCACATAACATGGCAACATGTGGGCGCATAGCACACCACAGTGTTGGCACATGACTTCTGTGGGCGCATAATGATGCTCACAGAAGTATGTTGCCTTAGGCGCTTGCGCCCGGACAGAAAAAAAGTCTGAGCATCGTAAATTAACGCTCGGGACTTTGTTTTTGAAGCATGCCCTCACCCAGAATCGGGTCCTGGACTGCCGAAGATGCTGTCGCAGGAGGAGAGCCACTCGGCGCAGCCCCCTTGCCCTTCGTGGATCTCTTGGCGACCTTGGGAGACATGGTTCTCAAAGAAAGAAGATGAAGATTTTTCTGAAAAACTCTTAGAGAGGAGAGTAATGAGCTTTCTCTCTCCTTCAGGGCCTATTTATAGGCACAAGCTACTTCCTATGCGCCCACTGTCCTTATGCACCTATGCGCCCATTGTGCAGTATGCACCTACAATGGCCTATGCACCCACGTGAAGATCCAGCCTCTTGCACACTATGCGACTGCCACTTGCTGACGTGGACGACGTACGAAGGATGGACCTCTTCAAATTCTACCCCGATGAATCTGTCAGTCCAGATTTCGAGGAAGATCTCAACAGTCGTATCTCTCTGACAGGCTGGCCAAATACTATCGACCAAAAGAGAGAGAGCCATGCTATGTGCCCATTGCATCACGAGAAGACAGTCCATGCTTCTTTCAAAGTATTTCGAACTCGTTCAAGTATCGAAAACTTTGATGGGGGTCTTGTAGAAGCATGAAAATTTCAGTAAATAAAGCCTTATGTGCCCAAGCCAAAGGAGGAAATATGCGCCCAAGTAAAGCTCATATATGTTCAAGTCACCTTGTGAAGCTCCTATGCGCCCATCATCCTGTGAAACTCTATGCGCCCAAGCCTGTGAAGCTCCATACGCCCAAGCCACTCCCTGCGAAGGATGGCGTATAGCATGAAACAGGGCTATGCGCCCAAGCCTGACTTTGTCAAAGCCATGATCAAAACGTGCAACGAAGCGTACGGCCATGTCAGTCTCCACGAGCATTCGTGCACCGAAGCGTACGGTCACGTCAACACCACGACCAACCCACGATCTCACAGCCTGCATGCGCCTACACCCTATGCGCCCAAGGCAGGGTTATGTGCCCATATAAAAACTAGTGTGCTTTTCTCATATGGGCGCATAACATCATTCCAGCTCAAGAACGACTATAAAAAGGGGTCTCATTCCTCTTTAAAACACAGAACGGAGAGCAGTTTCAAGAGCCAAATAGCTGTACTTCTTGCCAGTGAGTCGAGAGTTAGCAATTTTCTTAGGTGTTCTTTCACTTTTGTAATCGGAGTGTCAACGGAGTAAAGGAGCAACTGCCGTTCGATCTCCATCATCCCATTCCCCAGAATTCTTTTTTGTACTCGGGGATCCTCAGCACAGGATCTCTCAGGCGTACTCGATTTATGTTGTCTTACGCCAAAAAAGAAAAGATAGTGTTTCTTCTTTTTTTTGTCCACGGGATTGAGTTAGAATATGAAAAGGTCCAACGGTCGGCTTAGAGTTGGTGTACAGCATGTTTTGAAAATGATACTCGGTTCTTCGTCCCGTGGCTTGGGAGAAGGAAAGTTGGTTGAGTTGGCGAAGTTATGAATTAGCCTAAGTCATAGGCATCGCCCACGTAAATGCTCGATAAATCATGTACGCTTCCACGATGCAAGACTCAGCATAGGCTTTGCTCGTCCTTTGGGTTATGTTGTAGGCTCGATTAAGTTAGGCAAGGTAATGCTGGGCTATTGAAGTCATAGCAAGCACAGTCCCGGTCTTTCTGCGGTCATCAAGTTACTAGTCCCACGATCTCAAGGCCAATCATATAAAGTATGACTTGGGCGGTAGTGTCGTATAGAACACAGTTACTTAAGGCACGATGTCACGAACTTAGTGTTTAAGGCACGAGCCACGGTTGATTTAAAGTAAGTATGGAAAATGGGCTTTCGATAGGCATTCCTGAGTTGAGTATTCAGGATAGAGCAACAAGGGAGAAGGCTCGTGATCATGGGCCATCGAGGGATCTCAAATGTTAGAAGCCTTAAGCTTGGTCCTGAAAGGATGATAACATTAGAAGAAGAATGAATGTGTGAGACGTCAGTTCGAGTCGAGTCTTGCATGGACATGGACAACTTGTCAACAAGTAAGAAGTTTCCTCGAGCGGCTATCCGAGGCCACGACATCGACTCAGCCTAGGAGGAAACAGGGTATAGTCATGCATAAGGTTTTAGCACAGGTTAAGCGGGGACTTTCCACGGGGCTCGCTACTCGCGTTGAAAGGACCCTGATTAACAAAACTATACGTCCAAGATAGCTTGTTATGCTAGTGACCTCATATAGATGTGTCGGCAAGGGCGGCAATCCGCGTGTGTGCCTTTGGATTGAGTCGAGTTGAATGTGTGTACAGTTAGAACATAATGTTTGGGCCTAAGATTTGGCTTCAACATAGGCGACGTACTTCGGCACGAGTTGTGGCGTCGAGTCTTAAGTTGTTGGCATAGAGTTGTACAAGTTGGATTTGAGTCGTCTCGGGTTTAAGTCAGGAATCGTCGCAAGGCAAAGTTGGTTAAGTGATACTAAGTTCACAAGTCTCGATTGGGTCAGTTGGTGATCAAAGTAGCAAGGGCCGCGAGGCGGCAATATGGTTAAGTCTTACTGAGTTGCGAGACACGGCCTCATTATGGACCTAAGCACGGTCACAAGGAAATTTGGTACTATCGCGTAGTTGCGTCTCTGATTATGGGCCGAAAGGCAAGCACGACTTGATAGGTTAACGGTATTGGTACGAGAAGGGGTCTAGAGACAAAGTATGAGTTGATGTTGTTGTTGCAAGCACGGGATAGTCTAGAGACACAAAATAGGCCAAGGCGTCGGTTCTAAAACTGATCCTAAGGCAAGAGTAGAAAGACAATCAAAAGGGTTATGTTGCACAAAGTAAATGAACGTGTCGGTTTTGTATGGGTGGACGAGCAGCTCATTCCACTGGTACAGTTGAGTACTGACACCCACACAGTTTTTATGTGCAGGCACAAGTAGAAGCTCGTGGCGTAGAGCTCGCTTGGATGCGTCGAGGCACGAGTTCCTTGGCAATTCGAGGCGTGCGGTCGTATGGAGTCTGGACTTATACGGAACATAATGTATGGACGTTGTCAACCCCAGTTTTTACAATTGGGGGTATTTTGGTCATTTTTGATTTTTTTAACATTTTTGGAATTTTATAATTTTATTATTTATTTATATGATTTGTTTGGTAGGGTTCAAGTTTCGTCTCGTTCCGACTTGTGATAGCGACTCGGGTAGCTTAGCCTCTAGGCGGGACCCAAGTTTAGTTAGTCATGGCCCACATTCTTCCACAAATTAGATTATTTAGATTAGTCTAATTTCCACTTTATTAGATTAGTCGATTAGAGAGGGGCAATTAGGACATTTCCTATTAGCCTTAGGCTTCCATAGTGGCCGGCCATGTAAGCAATAGCTTCTTTTGGTTCATTCTAACTTGTCTCTTTTTATTTTACATGTGTTCTTTCCCAAATTAGAGAGCTTTCCTCTTTGATTTGATCTCCAAATCCTATCAATCCTTCACAAACTCTTCTATCAATCCTCTCCATATTCTCAAGGGAGGGTACTACCAAGTTTGGAAGAAAAGTGCAAGGTGAAAGTATCCATTCTAGAAGATCTTCGTATCGGAGCCGTGTCCATAAGAGTTTCATTGGGATTTCACTCCCGATAGGTCAAACCAACCCTCTAAATTGATTTCTTATGCATTCTAAGTAGTTTTGAATCCATAGAATCCATCCCCTTGTTAGAACAACCATTAGAATCAAGTTAGAGGCCATTTGGAGTCCTCTAGAGTGTATTTGCATGTAGCTTTGTGTCCTAATAGGTAGATATTGATTTAGGACACCCCATGTGTTTGTTTAATTGCTATAGTGTAAATTATATTCTGATTTCAGGTTTTGATGTGTTAGAGAGTAGTTGGTGTGTGTGTGTTGTGGAGTAGGATGTGTTCCTACTTGAATTGGAGAGGTGGGTGCCTTATGTTTTAGAGTTTGCTATCATGTTATATAGATTTCTTTGTGAATTATGTATATATGATATTTAGGACTGTTTTGTTATATATATTTTATAGTTAGATGAGTGGTTGTGTTTGTGTTTGGAAGAGGGAGTGTGTGTGTTGTTGTCGTGTTGTTTGTGGTTTGATGAGAATGAGTGAGAAGGAAGGAATGAGAGGGGACTGGACTGCTTGTGGCAGCCATATAGGCTGTTGTCCTCTTGACAGCAGCATGGTAGCAGCAGATCGCAGCCATGGTAGGCTGCTGTCTTGTAGCAGGGCACTTGCTGCCCTGTCCTGCAGTGCTGTGAGCACTTGTACATATTCAATCCTCATATCAGTCCCTCCATTTCATTTCAATTCAGTCCACAAATTCACATTCCATTCATCCATTTCCTATTTCATTACATTCGAAATCAGCCCCATATATCATCCCAACTCATATCAGTCTATTCCATATGCACAGCCTCCATTCCATTCCAAAATCATTTTAGTCCACCTGAAAATCAGTCCATATGTCACTTTATTTCTTTCTCATTGAGTCCACTTCACTGTCATACAAAATCAGTCCACATTGTATCCAATCCAATACATATCAGTCCCCATTTCAAATCATTTCAGCCCAAATTCATCATCCATCCACTTCACCTTATATCAATCCATTATCATCTACATTAAGTCCATATAAATTCAATACATAGCAGTCCCTATAATTCACCCAGGTTTTAGTCTATTGTTTCATTAACTGTGAGCAACCATTTCAGTCTACACTCAGTCCAATACCTTCCATTTTCAATCAGTCCTCATTGCATATATTTCAGTCCACTTTGGACATCATGTTGCAGTCCCTATGATTTCAGTCCACTGCTATTCAATAGCAGTCCCTTTATGTAAATAAAATCAGTCCATGTATATGTGCAGTCCACATTCCCAACTTCATACCATTCATTACCATATCCTCCATGCCTTCATGTTGTGTGTGTGTGAGTTTAGAATTAGATTGAGAGTTAGTTTTTGGCTAGAAATTTGTATTATTAGAAGTTAGTTTGGTATTCAAATACCAAGTTGAGTTATATAGCTAGTATAGATATTGTAGAGTTAAGGTAATAGATTAGCTAGTTAAGATAATTAGCTAATTGCAAGGTATGAGATTAATGGTTTAAGATATGGTTAGAAATTGATTGTCTTGGTTGGTAATGGTTAGGATTAGTGCACTTAGACTAGTTTTGACTTCGGTTGACCACGGTTGACTGTTTGACAAAAAGTCAACTTTTAGCCTAAATGTGACTAGAACTTGACCGGACTTGACCAGAGTTGACCAATTGACCAAAAGTCAACTGTTAGTCAATATCAGACTACTTTGACCTAGAGTTGACCAGAGCTGACCAAAGTTGACCAGTTGACCAAAAGTCAACTATAAGTCAACCTTTGACCCAGTTTGACATAGTTTGACTTGGTTTGACTTCCTGTGACCTAGTTAGACCTAGTGTGACTCAGTGTGTCTTAGTTTGACCTAGTTTGACTTGATATGACCTAGTTTGACTTAGTTTGACTGAGTTTGACCTAGATTGCATATCATATATTGGAAATCATGCTTAAACATTGTCAAACCCTAATTAGCTTACAATATCTTATCTCTAGATCTGTGAGATAACTATAAGCATCGACCTTACTTGACAGCTCAGGACAGCAGGTGACGTGCCATGACGTGCTATGTCCGGATCCGTATACTATTCGGGGATGGGGAGTCATTATAGGTTATATGATCAATACCCACCTTGAGTTACTACTTGTTTGATAGTTCCACCCTCACTGCACGTAGGGTGTAGCCTGACCTGTTACTACTTATTCTATATCTTTCCATTTTGGCCGGGCCGAGTTTTCCGTACTTGTAGCCGGTTATATGGAACAACCTGATCTTGACCCATACCGATCACATAATGCTATAATACTCGAGGCACTGTTTATATTTATTACATCAGATATTTACTTCTATTCAGTTCTACTTTCCTGTATGATACACCCTGACATGATTTTCTGTTTTACATATCCTGTTACATTTCCATCTTGATATGTTCATCTTGTATTCTATTGTGATTATCTCTTACAGCATTTGTCAATACTATAGAACTGTTGTTGGTAGTTTGTACTTGCTCATTTTTCTGACAGGATAACCGTTGATGTTTACAGATGACTTAGATGTTGATTGCTCTACCTATTACGGGTACGGCCATGATGGAGATTATTATCAGTTGTTACCCCTAGAGCCCATAGATGATATTTCACCTATCTAGATCTGCTAGTTAGGTTTGTCTGGACTGCGAGCTAGCTAGTTTATGAGACTTATACTATATTTGTGTTTTGGGATCTAATGTTATGTTTTTGACTCTCTACTGTGTTGTGACTTTGCATTCTATTTTCGTACTTCTATTTCCATCATATTTATATAATATTCGTGCCTATCTTTCCTAGATGTCTTTGTGATTGAGTTGAGTTTATATACCTCCGTGCGGAGATGATAGGTACATTTATATTATGTCTAGATGCTATGTCACGACCCGCACCCGCTATAAGGGCACGTGTACGTAACAACGCCCAGCCCTCACCGTAAAAACGGCATGGAATACTGTAGGTTTTCTTCTCTAACAATAATTTATATATAATATCAAAACCTGTCGAGAATATGGTCAACTCCGAACGGAGGACAAGCAATGATAATATACGAGTGCTCAATCACAACTCTAAGTGATAAAGTAAATACTGAAAGATAAAGACAACATGACAATAAAATATAACCTGTCAAGTCCAAACACAAATAATATACAAGTCCAAGTCCAAAGTCTCTAATACAAGCCAAAATAATAACAGTCCCCAGAGTAACTGGAGACAAGGTCCAGTACAAATAACTCTAACTAAGCAATAGGTAAAGTCTCGTCAGGCGGAGCTAAGCCCTGCTGGACCAAGGTCTCCAAGTCTAAGCCTACTACGTCATCCGGACCGTAGTAGGTACTGCAATCCCCCTCATCGGCATTTGTAATATTTTGTTAACATATCCAGTCAGGATAGAACGAGTACAATCAACTAACAACAGTTCATAAGATATGACAAAAGCTACAAACTGTAAATAGAGAGTATACACAAGAAATCATGGAATGTACATGTGAGTATCATGGCATGGTAAGCTGTAAATCTAGAGCTAGAACAAGGCAAGTAAACTGATCATGGCATGTACAAGAATCAAGAATCATACATCTAGGTGTGTGAGTACTAGCTTCGATATGTGGCCGGCTTGGGTCTGCACAAGGTCTAATGATCTAGCCAATCATACGTGGAGTGTAGGATTGGCATTCACAAGGTCTAGAAGAATAAACAAGGCGGATAATGACCACACACCTATACTAGTACTCTCCGCCCCCGACTGGTAGAGTGGATCCAAATAAGACACGTTACGACACGGGATTCTACGAGAAGGGAGAAAGCCTCCTCGAGAATCGGTGTCCATATACTGCACAAGAACTACAAGGGGCTTGCACAAGATATACCAAGGTAACGAGGAATAACATCTCATGTCGGGATCCATGAATACCAACCCGTATGACCAATGTGTCGAGAATAAGCATATCTACACTAATTACATGAATTATAACAATCATCGTAAATTGGAAAAGTGTCAGAGAATGTACTCGCCTGTAATATGATATAATATGTCAATTGGATCCAATGCAGCATCTCGAGGACCTATAGAGAACAAGACGTATCAATACTATGTTTTGGAAGTAAAGTCAAATCAAATTAAATCCTATTAAGTCATTCTAGGTCAAGACAAGTCTAGTTAGGTCAACCTTGGTCATAGGAGAACATTGGAAGTCAACCCGTATCAAACTAGGTCAAAAGTTGACTTACAGTTGACTTTTGGTCAATAGGTCAACTCTGGTCAACTTTAGGTCAACCCTAGGTCAATGGTGACTAACAGTTGACTTTTGGTCAACCGTTCAAGTCTAATGGAATTTGGGACTAAATTGGGTAAAGTGTTGACCCATAGTTGACTTTTGGTCTAAAAAGTCAACCGTGGTCAACCAAGGTCAAGACTAGGTTTAGATGTCTATTTCTAATCATTACCAACCCTTACAACCCATATCCAAGTCTATCTTGGACTCCGAAACCCCTATCTTGGCCGTAGGCCAATATCTTAATTTACCCTTTACAAAGGTAAATTTCTAACCTAGGCAAATACCAAGTTAGCCTACCTACGCTTGGTATTTTGACCCGTGCTTCCTAAGGTAGTAGGATACTAGCCTATACATTCGTTACCTACCAAGCTTCCTAGGGTAGTAGGATATCCAGTCCATCTTACAGCCTATTGCCGATATCTTGAATATCTCAAGATACGAAATGGTACGGTGCGATACCATCGTTCTAAAACCCCAATTTCAACTCGGGAGCCTACCCACAAAGTCTAATTCACCTAATCTAGGTCTCCTCCAAGTTTTAATGCGTTCCGGCACTCGGGACTCAATTTTACCCCTTCACCACATTCCGACTCACTCAAACTCCTCTAAATTCCATTTCCTATACTTCTACTTCTCATTCTCCTTCTAATTCCTATTCTTCTAATTCTTCTTCTTCTAACTCTTCTTCTCATTCTTCTTTTAATTCATATTCTTCTAATTCTTTTTCTTCTAACTCTTCTTCTCATTCTTCTTCTAATTCATATTCTTCTAATTCTTCCTCTTCTAACTCTTCTTCTCATTCTTCTTCTAATTTTTATTCTTCTAATTCTTTTTCTTCTAACTCTTCTTCTCATTCTTCTTCAAATTTCTATTCTTCTAATTCTTCCTCTTCTAACTCTTCTTCTCATTCTTCTTCTAATTCCCTCTTCTAATTCTCTATATACATATATATATATATATATATATATATATATATATATATATATATATATATATATATATATATATATATTTTTAACAAACAACATTTTATTGAATAATAAAGGTGGCTCTAAAGGAGCAATACAGTTGCCAGGGACCAAAATACACAAAAAAGCCCTGTAAGACAAATTAGGAAATACATAAAGGTAAATTCAAATTTTCGAAAAACTTCGAAAATTAAAAACCTAGAGGGTCAGCAAAATATTCGACAAGAGCGGGTGTGGGCGATCGGCCCTGGGGGAGGGGGGGTGCGTACTGCCAGAGAGATTTTTTTTTTTTTACTGGATCGGAATTCAAATTCGAAAAAGAATTCAAAATTTGAAAACTGCCAGGGGGTTACGTCCAGCGAGCAACCCAAAAACGCTAGGGGGGGAAACTCGTGGCCCAAGGGGCACGGGACCCGGGAAAGGGGTGCGGGGCCCAAGTTAGGGGCGCGGGGCCCTAGGGGCGGAGCAGCGCCCGAAGCGAGGCGCACAGCACGAGGCGGCACGAGCGCCTCGGTCACCCCGCCGGCGGGTCGCACGGGGCGGCGAGGGCGGCGGGGGTAGGTTAGCGCCGGCGGAGGAGGGGGCCAACAGCCGGAGGGGAAGGCTAGGGGACGGAGAGGGGGAAAGGGACGCCGTTGACCGTCGGAAGTGACCCTGACGACGAACAGGGGAGGAGAGGGGGGGGAAGGGGAAGGGGAAAGGAGGGGGAGGGGGGCAGCCCGCCGGACGGAGGGAGCATAGGGCTCGACCTACGGGGAAGCTCCGGGGAGGTTCACCGGCGACCAGAGGACGGCGCCGAACCGGAGCCCTCGCGAGGAGGATCCCGGCGAGGGACGGGGCCGGTCAAAAGCGGCAGGGGGGAGGGGTGGCCTCCAGCGCGCGCCGGAAGCTCCGTAGGTCGTAAGGAGGCGGAGGAGTCGACCACGAAAGAAGCACGGAGCTCTCGGGCGGAGGGGCGGGGGGGGGATGTATCCGGGGGGAGCTCACCACGCGCAAGAGGGGGGGAGGGAACCCCGGAGCGAGGAAGAGTGGGGCGGCTTCACCAGAGCCGGCAGAGGGGGAGGCGGACACAGGGGGCCGCAAGGAGGGCCCAGCCGAGAGAGGGGGCCACTGCAGGGGCGAGGCGAGGGGAGAGAAGGGCGGAGGAGACGCCGGAGCAGCTGGAAGCGAGCCAGGCCGAGCATCGGGCGGCGGAGTTGGGAGGGCTCCACCGGGGGAAGACGAGGCGGTCGCCGGGGGCCATACCAAGTCTCGCACAGCCGGTGAAGGGAACGGCTCGACGAAGGGAAGTGCGGGGGGGCGCCGGAGCAGGCGGAGGGTCGCCAGGAGGAGCAGCAGACCCCGGAGCCGGAGGAGGCTTCCGGCGCCTAGCACGGCGGCGCCGGGAACGACGCCGAGTAGAGGCTATCGGGCCACACGGCGGAAGGCCGGCGAATGGCGGGGGGCACCACAGGGGGGAAGGCCAGGCGGGGCCCGACCCGCCGAAGGAGACGAAGAGGCCGAACGGGGTGGCCGGGCCGGGAAGGCCGACTGGCCAACCAACCCACCAAACCCCGGCCGGGGCGGGGGCGAACGCCTGCGAGGCGAGGATGGGGGGGAACGCCGGCGAGGCGAGGGGGGACACCGGCGTGGCAGAGGCCCCGCTCGGGAACCGAGGGGCTCTCCGCTCTCTTCCCATCATCTATATATATATATATATATATATATATATATATATATATATATATATATATATATATATATATATATATATATAGGGGGGTTAAAGGGGTTAAAGGGGGGCTTCTTATGCTACTGCTGCTGCTCCTATCTGCTACTGCTCCTGCAGCTGCTACTGCTACTGCTATCAGCTGCTGCTGCAGCTGCTAATGCCACTGCTGCTGCTCCTGCATTGCTACTGCTGCTGCTCCTACATTGCTACTGCTGCTGCTGTTTCCTATTCCCCTTCTTCTTCTAATTCTTCTACTCCTACTTCCTCTACTTCTCCTTCCTATATATATATATATATATATATATATATATATATATATATATAGTTCTCTATCTATTTATATATATACATATATACACACACATAAATATATATATATATATATATATATATATATATAGACACACACACACACACACTATCTCTCTCAAACACACTCACACACTCACTCTCACACAAACACACACACTCATACACAAACACACACACTCTCACCCACCACCACCACCACTCTCATGACACCATCACCACCACCATTCCTCTACACACACACAAATACATATATATAAATACATACACATATATATATACATATACTCCTCTCTAAAAGGAAAACCCCCAAATAAATCCCTAAACTTATTTTCTAGGGAAACCTACAAATTCTATGGGCAAAATGTGGAGAATCATCTCCTCTACATTTATTGTAAAGGAAGTAAATGCAAGAGAGGAATTAATGAGGGGTTTAATGAATATACCTAATTGGCTTTTCTTGAGAGAGGAGAAGCTTGAAAAGAAATGAAATGAAGGAGAGAGAGAGGTTTACTTTGTGATGAAGTAAAGGGGAGGGGGAGGTGGCAATACATAGCCGGCCAAGGGTCTTGGTGGGTTTGGGTGGGGATCCACTAAGCCTCCAAACCCAATAAGCTTAGTTTGGTTCGGTTCCGGTTTGGTTTGGTTCGGTTTAACTCCAAATGACTAATTAAGCCTCTAAAATGACTAGTTAAGCCATAGAAGTATGGTTTATTGGTTTTTAGCCTAATTAGGATGGCATGTGGGCCAAGCCCAGCTAGTATGTGGGTCCTACTAGTGTCCAGGCTACCCGGGTCTCCAACTTAAGTCCAAATTGGATAAAATTCAAACTAAACCAAACAAATTCCCAAAAATCATATAAAATCAAATAAAATTCCCAAAAATTACAAAACCTAAAAAATGACAAAAATACCCCTAATTCAAAAACTGGGGGTAACAAATCTACCCTCCTTAAAAAAAATTCGTACTCGAAATTGAATGAGAACTAACACAGCAATCATGAATTGAACAAGGAAGGAAAAGAAAGAATTTTACCTCAAGGCTCGAAGAGATATAGGAATCGCTCCCGCATGTCGTCCTCCCTCTCCCAGGTAGACTCACCTGGAGAGTGGTGTCTCCATGCAATACGAACCAAGGGAATGACCTGGTTCCGAAGCACCTTCTCTCTTCGGTCCAAGATCTCAACCGGCTTCTCTGGATAGCTGAGTGTCGGTCCCACTTCAATCTCGAAGTGGTCCAAGACGTGACTGGGATCTGTCACGAACCGTCTCAGCTGCGACACGTGGAACACACTGTGTACTCCCTTTAGTGCGGGTGGTAACTCCAATCGGTAAGCCACTGCACCGACCCTGCCCAAGATACGGAATGGTCCGATGTATCGTGGACTACGCTTCCCGCCGCCACCAAAATGAATCGTGCCACGCGTCGAAAAAATCCGCAGAAACACAAGATCATCAACCTAGAACAAAACACAAGGCTTAGAGCTTGATCTAAAACAATCACAATCAGACTCAAATACTAGAAAAATCTAAACTATACCTCAAACTCCAACGGCCTCCGGTGGCTATCGGCCCAATGCCGCTGCCTATCCTGCGCCACCCGAAGTCGATCTCTGATAACCCTGACCTTATCTGCAGCATCCACTACCATCTCAGGGCCAAGCAAAACCCTCTCACCGACATCATCCCAAGACAAGGGAGTACGGCACCTCCGTCCGTATAGAGCCTCGAAAGGTGACATCTCTATACTGGCTTGGTAGCTATTGTTGTTAGCAAACTCTACCAAGTGAAGGTGGTCCTCCCATGATCTCCCGAAGTCCAAGACACAGGTACGAAGCATATCCTCGAGGGTCTAAATTGTCCTCTCCGACTGCCCGTCTGTCTGGGGGTGGTATGCGGTACTGAACTTGAGCGATGTGCCCAAGCTAAGCTTCAAACTCCTCCAGAAGTGGGAAGTGAATCGGCTATCCCGATCCGAGTCTATACTCACTGGAACCCCGTGCAATCGGACTATCTGCAGCACGTACATCTCGGCCAACCTCTCCGTAGACAAACCCACCTTGAAAGGCAAAAAGTGGGCCGATTTGGTCAATCGATCAACAATGACCCAAATCGCATCCTTCCCTCCTGAAGAGCGCGGAAGTCCAGATACAAAGTCCATAGTGATATGCTTCCACTTCCACTCAGAAATGGGTAGTGGTTGAAGCAATCCACCGGGTCTCTGCCTCCCGGCTTTCACCTGCTGGCACACTAAGCATCTAGAAACGAACTGAGCCACCTCGCGTTTCATGCCATACCACCAAACATGATGTCTCAAGTCTCTATACATCTTGTTGGCTCCTGGATGCATAGAGTACTGAGAACGGTGCGCCTCCTGAAGAACCTCCTTCCGAAGTCCTCCGCTCGGCACGCACAATCTGGTACCATGCCTCAACGACCCATCCCCCGCTATAGAGAACTCATCCAACAGTCCTGCCCGGACCTGCTCCCTGATGACTCTCAGAGCCTCATCCTCAAACTGAGCTGCCCTGACTCTGTCCATCAGCTCTGACTGCATCTGGAGACCCCATATCTGTGCCTCGAACCCAGGAACTATCACCTCTATGCCCAAACTCTCCAGATCTGCCAGAAGGTGACGATCCATCGTCAAACACATGGCCACGAGATACCTGCTCAAAGCATCCGCGACCACGTTGGCCTTCCCCGGATGGTACTATAAGGATATATCAAAATCCTTCATCAGCTCTATCCATCGCCTCTGCCTCATATTCAGCTCCTTCTGGGTAAACACGTACTTCAAGCTCTTGTGATCTGTATAGATCTCAACTCGCTCTCCGTACAGATAGTGTTTCCACAGCTTCAAAGCAAAGATGACCGCTGCCAGCTCCAGATCGTGGGTAGGGTAGTTCCTCTCATGAGGACGTAACTGCCTAGATGTATAGGAAATTACCTTTCCGTACTGCTGAAGTACACAACCCAAACCCCATCCTGAAGCATCACTGTAGATCGTATAACCACCAGATCCAGATGGCAGCGTCAAGATAGGAGCTGTAGTCAACCTCGCCTTCAGCTCCTCGAAGGCGGCCTGGCACTCCTCGAACCAAACAAACTCCTCGTCCTTCCTGGTAAGGCGGGTCATCGGCTGGGCAATCCTAGAAAAGTCCTGCACGAACCTTCGGTAATAACCTGCCAGACCTAGAAAACTCCGAACCTCTACTTTTGAGCTCGGCGTAGACCAGGACTCCACCGCAGAAATCTTCTTCGGATCTACTGAAATCCCCTCGCCAGAGACAACATGGCCTAGGAACTCCACGCGATCCAAGAAGAACTCGTACTTGGACAGCTTCTCATACAGCTGCTCCCTCCTGAGAGTGTCCAGCACAATCCTCAGGTGCTCCTCGTGCTCCTCTGGTGCCTTCGAATAGATGAGAATGTCATCAATGAAGACCACCACAAACTTGTCAAGGTACTGATGAAATACCTTCTTCATCAAGTTCATGAATACCGCCGGGGCGTTGGTCAACCCAAACGATATGACGGTATACTCATATTGGCCATAGCGAGTCCAAAATGCAGTCTTCGGAATGTCATCCCACTTTACCTTCAGCTGATGGTACCCGATACGCAAGTCGATCTTCGAGAACACCCTCGCCCCGCTCTACTGGTCGAACAAGTCATCAATCCTTGGCAAAGGATACTTGTTATTGATGGTAAGGTTGTTGAGCGCCATGTAATCAATGCACATACGTACCGTACCATCCTTCTTGGGGACGAAAAGAACTGGTGCGCCCCAAGGTGAAGAACTAGATCGAATAAAGCACTTGTCCTCCAGCTCATTGACCTGTTTCTTCAGCTCCGCTAACTCACTGTTGTTGATTCTGTAGACGTGCTGAGAGATAGGCTCAGCGCCCGGCACTAGGTCTATAGAAAACTCAAAATCATGATCTGGCGGCATCCCGGGCAGCTCCTCGGGAAGGACATCCAAGAACTCAGCAATAAGTGGATGCGGCAACACCGGCCCCACCAACAACGCTCTGCAGAATCCATCTCCCGGCTCTGCTGCACCCCTGGTGAACTCATACTCCGGCTCTCCCAGCGGCCTGAACAGAATCCTGCCTCCCCTATTATCTATGCTAGCGTGGTGCATGCTCAACCAGTCCATATCGAGTTCCACATCGTAGCTCGGAAGTGGCATTACGAGCAAACATGCACTCAGCTCCCGGCCTCTTAAAGAAACTCTCCGCCCCTTGCAAACATTATTAACCAGGATGATGCCATTCCCAGTCATAATCTTGCAAGTCCTACCAAGATACTCAGCAATAATATTATACCTAAGAGCAAAAGAAACAGACACAAAACTGTGTATAGCACCAGAATCAAACAAGGCTAAAGCTGGAAAAGAATCGAGCAGAATAGAACCTGCGATAACATCTGCAATAGGCTCCATCTCCTCGGATGCAAGAGCAAAGGCTCTACCCTGACCACCCCTCTGCTGGCGGTGCTGGACAAACTGCTGCTGCTGGGTCGAAAGTGGACCCCTCGACTGCACTGCAGGTTCTCTCGCCGGTGCCCCCTGAGCTGCTACCGCTCCACAGGCCATCCTACGAGGGTTCGCAGGACAATCCCTTAATTGATGTCCGGCGACACCACAACAGAGGCACACCTCCAACCTCTTCCGGCAGACCTCCCAGATGTGACCAGGCTTCTTGCAGAAGTTGCAAGGAGCCCCATGTTGTGCCTGCCTCGGCTTAGTGTGCTGCACCTGCTGCTGATGATGCTGGAACGGCTGATACTGAAGCTGAGGGTGCTTATCAGGCCCCGCGCTGCTACTGGCCCCCGAAAATAACTTACGATCCCTCTTCGGCTTCAAGCCCCACTCTTTCTCCACCTTCCGAGCCTCCGCATAGACCTCTGCATATGTCGCATAGAAGGAAGGGATCAGGATCTTGATATCCCATGTCAATCCCTTCCGGAAGCGCTCTGCTCGGATCACTGGGTCGCTCACCATGTACTCGGCGTATCGGCTCAGCCGGCCGAACTCCGTCGTATACTCCTCCACAGTCATACTGCCCTGCTGCAGGTTCTGAAACTGCCGCACTAGGCCGATCTTATCTGTGGGGGAAAAGAACTTCTCTCTGAACAGGGCCCGAAACTTAGCCCAAGTATGGCCCTCTCCTGCAGGAGCCGGCTCGTTCCGGAACCATGTCCGGGCAGCATCTAATAACTGCAAGCCAACCGCCTCGACCTTCAGGTCGTCTGCCAGGCGGGAGGCCCTCATCTGGCGCTCGATATCCTCGAGCCAGTCATCAGCATACATAATGCCCTCGGTCCCTTTGAAATCCCTCGGACCCATCTTCTTGAAAGCCTGGATGTCTCCAGGCTTCTGCTGCTGCACCTCCCACTGTGGAGCCCCATGCTCCACCGTAGCCAGAGCCAACCTACGGGCATCCTCCATGCCCTGGTGCATGGCGTCAGTCTGTCTCATCTGTGCCTCGTGCTGGGCCCGCTGGGACTCCAGCACCTGCCGAAAGAACGCGAGCATCTGCCCATGTCTTTGGGCAGAGGAGGCAACGGAAGAACAGCTCCCACCACTGGCGGAGTCCCCTGCTGAGGAGGAGGAGGAACGCCCCCGACAGCTCCCGTCGTAGCCTCCGACACTGCAGAAAGAGCACCCGCAGTGACCCCAGGGACAGTCATCGAGAGTGCTGGAGGAGTACCCCCGAGAGCCCCTACTGAAGTCCCAACTACAGGGGAAGTGACTGGAGCCTGTCCGCCAGAGGTAGCAGACCTCTCCGTCTCCCCGTGCTCCTCACCGGGAGAATGAGTCATAACCATCCTAGAGACAGATTGAAAAGAAGATATCAATATGGCACAAGAAGGATTATATCAAAGGAGGACAGCTAGAATGCATTAAATCAATATCAAAGACGGTAAACAAGATAAGCAAGGAAAGATACTACTGTGATTAAGTACTCTTAGCCTACTACCTCCTATATGTAACACAGGCTCGTAGTCAACACTCTAAGACGAGTGCCGCTACGACATCGCACTAATTACGACTTCAGGACCTGCGTGGGCCACCACCAAAAATGTGTCACGACCCGTACCTGCTATAAGGGCACGTGTACGTAACAACGCCCAGCCCTCACCGTAAAAACGGCGTAGAACGTTGTAGGTTTTCTACTCTAACAACAGTTTATATATAATATCAAAACCTGTCGAGAATATGGTCAACTCCGAACGGAGGACAAGCAATGATAATATACGAGTGCTCAATCACAACTCTAAGATGATAAAGTAAATACTGAAAGATAAAGACAACATGACAATAAAATATAACCTGTCAAGTCCAAACACAAATAATATACAAGTCCAAGTCCAAAGTCTCTAATACAAGCCAAAATAATAACAGTCCCCAGAGTAACTGGAGACAAGGTCCAGTACAAATAACTCTAACTAAGCAATAGGTAAAGTCTCGTCAGGCGGAGCTAAGCCCTGCTGGACCAAGGTCTCCAAGTCTAAGCCCACTACGTCATCCGGACCGTAATAGGTACTGCAATCCCCCTCATCAGCATCTGTAATATTTTGTCAATATATCCAATCAGGATGGAATGAGTACAATCAACTAACAACAGTTCACAAGATATGACAAAAGCTATAAACTGTAAATAGAGAGTATACACAAGAAATCATGGAATGTACATGTGAGTATCATAGCATGGTGAGCTGTAAATCTAGAGCTAGAACAAGGCAAGTAAACTGATCATGGCATGTACAAGAATCAAGAATCATACATCTAGGTGTGTGAGTACTAGCTTCGATATGTGGCCGGCTTGGGTCTGCACAAGGTCTAATGATCTAGCCAATCATACGTGGAGTATAGGATTGGCATTCACAAGGTCTAGAAGAATAAACAAGACGGATAATGACCACACACCTACACTAGTACTCCCCGCCCCCGACTGGTAGAGTGGATCCAAATAAGATACGTTACGACACGGGATTCTACGAGAAGGGAGCAAGCCTCCTCGAGAATCGGTGTCCATATACTGCACAAGAACTACAAGGGGCTTGCACAAGATATACCAAGGTAACGAGGAATAACATCTCATGTCGGGATCCATGAATACCAACCCGTGTGACCAATGTGTCGAGAACAAGCATATCTACACTAATTACATGAATTATAACAATCATCGTAAATTAGAAAAGTGTCAGAAAATGTACTCGCCTGTAATATGATATAATATGTCAACTGGATCCAATGTAGCATCTCGAGGACCTATAGAGAACAAGACGTATCAATACTATGTTTAGGAAGTAAAGTCAAATCAAATTAAATCCTATTAAGTCATTCTAGGTCAAGACAAGTCTAGTTAGGTCAACCTTGGTCATAGGAGAACATTGGAAGTCAACCCGTATCAAACTAGGTCAAAAGTTGACTTACAGTTGACTTTTGGTCAATAGGTCAACTCTGGTCAACTCTAGGTCAACCCTAGGTCAATGGTGACTAACAGTTGACTTTTGGTCAACCGTTCAAGTCTAATGGAATTTGGGACTAAATTGGATAAAGTGTTGACCCATAGTTGACTTTTGGTCTAAAAAGTCAACTGTGGTCAACCAAGGTCAAGACTAGGTCTAGACGACTATTTCTAATCATTACCAACCCTTACAACCCATATCCAAGTCTATCTTGGACTCCGAAACCCGTATCTTGGCCGTAGGCCAATATCTTAATTTACCCTTTACAAAGGTAAATTTCTAACCTAGCCAAATACCAAGTTAGCCTACCTACGCTTCATATTTTGACCCGTGCTTCCTAAGGTAGTAGGATACTAGCCTATACATTCGTTACCTACCAAGCTTCCTAGGGTAGTAGGATATCCAGTCCATCTTACGGTCTATTGCCGATATCTTGAATATCTCAAGATACGAAATGGTACGGTGCGATACCATCGCTCTAAAATCTCAATTTCAACTCGGAAGCCTACCCACAAAGTCTAATTCACCTAATCTAGGTCTCCTCCAAGTTTCAATGCGTTCCGACACTCGGGGCTCAATTTTACCCCTTCATCACATTCCGACTCACTCAAACTCCTCTAAATTCCATTTCCTATACTTCTACTTCTCATTCTCCTTCTAATTCCTATTCTTCTAATTCTTCTTCTTCTAACTCTTCTTCTCATTCTTCTTCTAATTCCTATTCTTCTAATTCTTTTTCTTCTAACTCTTCTTCTCATTCTTCTTCTAATTCCTATTCTTCTAATTCTTCCTCTTCTAACTCTTCTTCTCATTCTTCTTCTAATTCCTATTCTTCTAATTCTTATTCTTCTAACTCTTTTTCTCATTTTTCTTCAAATTCCTATTCTTCTAATTCTTCCTCTTCTAACTCTTATTCTCATTCTTCTTCTAATTCCCTCTTCTAATTCTCTCTCTCTCTCTCTCTCTCTCTCTCTCTCTATATATATATATATATATATATATATATATATATATATATATAGGGGGATTATAGGGGTTAAAGGGGGGCTTCTTATGCTACTGCTGCTCCTATCTGCTGCTGCTCCTGCAGCTGCTACTGCTACTGCTATCAGCTGCTGCTGCAGCTGCTAATGCCACTGCTGCTGCTCTTGTATTGCTACTGCTGCTGCTCCTGTATTGCTACTGCTGCTGTTTCCTATTCCCCTTCTTCTTCTAATTCTTCTACTCCTACTTCCTCTACTTCTCCTTCCTATCTCTCTCTCTCTCTCTATATATATATATATATATATATTTTTTTTTCTACTTCTTCTTCTTCTAATTCTTCTACTCCTACTTCCTCTACTTCTCCTTCCTATCTCTCTCTCTCTCTCTCTCTCTCTCTCTCTCTCTCTATATATATATATATATATATATATATATATATATATATATATATATATATCTAGTTCTCTATCTATTTATATATATACATATATACACACACATAAATATATATATATATAGACACACACACACACACACACACACACACACACACACTCTCAAACACACTCACACACTCACTCTCACACAAACACACACACTCATACACAAGCACACACACTCATACACAAACACACACACTCTCACACACCACCACCACCACTCTCATGACACCATCACCACCACCATTCCTCTACACACACACAAATACATATATATAAATACATACACATATATATATACATATACTCCTCTCTAAAAGGATAACCACCAAATAAATCCCTAAACTAGTTTTCTAGGGAAACCTACAAATTCTATGGGCAAAATGTGGAGAATCATCTCCTCTACATTTATTGTAAAGGAAGTAAATGCAAGAGAGGAATTAATGAGGGGTTTAATGAACATACCTAATTGGCTTTTCTTGAGAGAGAAGAAGCTTGAAAAAAAATAAAATGAAGGAGAGAGAGAGGTTTACTTTGTGATGAAGCAAAGGGGAGGGGAAGGTGGCTATACATGGCCGGCCAAGGGGCTTGGTGGGTTTGGGTGGGGATCCACTAAGCCTCCAAACCCAATAAGCTTAGTTTGGTTCGGTTCGGGTTTGGTTTGGTTCGGTTTAACTCCAAATGACTAATTAAGCCTCTAAAATGACTAGTTAAGCCATGGAAGTATGGTTTATTGGATTCTAGCCTAATTAGGATAGCATGTGGGCCAAACCCAGCTAGTATGTGGGTCCCACTAGTGTCCAGGCTACCCGGGTCTCCAACTTAAGTCCAAATTGGATAAAATTCAAACTAAACCAAACAAATCCCTAAAAATCATATAAAATCAAATAAAATTCCCAAAAATTATAAAACTTGAAAAATGAAGAAAATACCCCTAATTCGAAAACTGGGGGTGACATGCTATACTTTCTTGAAGAACTATACAGCGTTCTACCGCCGATTCTGCGACGTAGGCTGGACATACCCACGTGCTCGTGCCCCTACTCAGGGTACGGATCATGACAGACGTCGCCTTCCGAAGCATCTGTTGGCTCAAGACTTGTATTGAGAGATGAGTGACTTATAATATGAGAAGAGTTTGCTTAGAGATTGTAATCTTGGCCTCATGCCCATCTATGTAATCTTTATTTCAATATTAATAAAGAGACTCTTTTGAATGACTTGTGTTTTGTTCTAAATTTTCACTGGCATATTCAATGTCTCTGCTTGGGAGTTCTATGCGACGACCCCATCGCAACCGCTGTGATCGACCGTTATGGAACCCGTCTTGTACGAGCGCAATCTAGGCTCCTGCGGCATCACGTCTTAGCGAGGACGATCGTTCCTACGGGAGCGGGGTGTGACACAGATATCATATAGGTGTGCTCCATAGCAGATGGTACATTACCCTCGGTCTCATCTGTAATATTTTTAACAGGTCCAGTCAGGACAGGAACGAGCACAATACATCTCACGCAGTTCATATCATGACAGAAAATGTAAACCATACAAAAGAGTAAGATATATGAACTGTAAGAAAACATGCTTAAAACGAGAGAGATATTTGATAACTGAAAATATATACATGATAAGTAAGAACTGTAAGTGACTAGTGATTTAGAGCACAATTGGTTAGGTAACCAGGATTGGGTTGCACATGCATAAGCTACAGAAGAGTACATGAATACCTACTGGAGGAAAATGATCCACATAACCAATTCTACTAACCCATGCCCCAATCAATACACAAAGATCTATTCAATTTATGTTACGTACATGATTTCAAGTGGGCTCAATAAATGAGTGCACATGAATAATTTATTATACATAAAAGCTTAGTGAATATGAGAGTCATGATTCACATGAGTATACATGCATAGATACCAGTCCACAAAGTACATGATGCACATGATAAAGTACATGTACATGAAATATCCGATGCACCCGCTTGGGGATAACATCTCATGAAAAGATCTATATAGTACTAATCCGTGATAACATCGTGATAGCATCTATAAAGTAATCTAGAGCAAGAATATAAGTCCTAGTAAGTAAGAAACGATCAGAGAATGTACTCACCTGATATTTGAATGTCTGTGAGAATATAGTGTCTGAAATGAGGTATCTGAGTCCTATTTAGAGCACACAGGTTATGATGTAATCTAAAATGTAATAATTGAAATTGACAATGCAATCTGTATGATTCTAAGTCATTCTAGGCCAAAATCAACTCTCGGTCAACTATACGGTCAAACTAGGTCAACCCAAGTCAAAGTCTAGCCAAATCTAGGTTAGTCAAAGCCAAAACCTATGTATACAAGTATACTATGAAGCTAACTTAGCACATAGCCTATAGTCCTATCAAGTATATACTATACCTATGCATTACAACTATATATATCATACCATTTCATGTCATATATATATATCATATATATACAAACATAAATAGAGAGATAGAAGGAGGATATGGGAGGGTATGTGTGTTAGTATATATAGGTATGTGTGGCATGGTATGTAGGGGGGCTGCTGTGAAGGAAATGTGTGAGTGCAGTGACATGAGTGAACTGTGTACATATAGAGTGAGTGTCACAGTAAAGAAATACAGTGAGGTGAATGTGAATAAATGAGATGGCAAGTGTGTGTGACGACAGTTCAAGTATTCTTAGTTTGGAAATATGAAATCCAACTTCAAACCCCAATTTCGAAAACCCCTTTTTAAATACAAAACTCAATTTGCAATCCAACTCGGATTTCAAACAAATCATTCACTCGGTTCTGTCCAAACATTATAACCAAAACCCCATATCATTTCTCAGGTTTCAAACATTGAACTCATTTTATGATATACCAAACCAAATCAGATTATTCAAATCAAGTTCTCAGGAATTGTATATACCACATTCATTTTTAAACTTAATTTAATATATCATTATTCTCAAGTATTACATTCTTGATTAGAGTTAAAATATCTAATTCAAATTCAGGTTTTACATTGGGTTCAGCAAGTAATCTCAGGTTCATTCATAATACCAAACTCAGATAATACTTTAACCTCATCTCAGTTTAACAAGTAGAGTTCTCAGTTTCAAAACATCTAGCATTCTCAGGCAACTCAGGTTATCATAGTTTTAATCAATCAAATCCCACACTCATATTTTAGTACATTAGTTCAGTTCTCAGGTAATTACATCTATTCTTAAACATTCACTTTATTTAACTCAGTTTACATTCAATTTAGAAAACATCAAATTCTAATCAAAACTCAATGACTCAACATTAAACTATATCGAGAACCCAGACATCTCAAAAAAACTAAAACCACATTTAAGCCCGGTATTTAACATATAATCACAGTCAAAATTAACATTCAAAAGAACTCAAACAGTCGCAACATTCAGTATCAGTGGAATATGAAACCCGACCCAAAAATGATTTCGAAAACTCAAATGAACATCAAATTGATGTGTGCAGACATGAGAGGCATCTCACACGTGTCAGTGGGGATGGTTTCGTGTCCAGAAAACTAGACACGAAGTGTCCAAATCTCATGAATATAACAGTATCAGTAAACACTGAACACAGTGTCGTACAATGGGGTCATGGCTTCGTGGACACGACACAGTGTGCCATTGGCCACGTGCTGGTGTCCACGTGGAGAATAGGGATAGGGATTCGTATCCATCACCTTGAATTGGGTCCACGAAGTCGCATGTCCAAGAAACCAAGTCGTGTCAGAGGGTGAAACCAAGGCTGTGCGGTTCAGTGCAAAACCAGTGCACTCAATGTCTTGTGTCCGACACGACACGAGAGGCCTCGTGACTTGAGGGTTGACTCGAAAGTCATTGCCCCCTTGTCCATGCCAAGTGGCACACTGCCACGTGGCCTGTGTAGCGCACACGAACAGCACGGCAGCCGGGCATACTGTGCACATGCTCGTGCAGTGTGTCCAGCCCTATTTTGGACACGGACACAAGTGCCCTCGTACTCAGAGTTAAAAAATTGGAATCCCTATATATAGGGATAGAAATCTGTTCAATTAGAATTTGAAATAACAACAATTAAATTCATTCACACATTTCATCAAACACCTAGTATAGGACACTGATACATGTCCGATACGCACATCAAATGGACTCCAAATTCTACCAAACTTGGCATACAGCTAGGGTATACCTAGATGAATGCATCTATGGAAAGAAAATGGGATGGAATTTTCAATCAATTTGAGGGATTTTACCTATTGAGAGTAAATCTCAATGAAAAGCCTATGAATGAGAATCCTCCTTCAAACTCCTATTGCCTAATGCTCACCAAATCCTTGCTAGCAAGCCTCCACTAGCCTCTACTACAGTAGAGGAGTCCAATACAATTGGTTTGATCCAATTTTGAGAAGAAATGAAGAATTGGTGAAGGTTTGGTGAAGAACACTATTAGGATTTGTGCAAGGATGAAAAAGAGGCAAGAGTTTGAGAAGATGTGATTAAATAGAGGGGGGACTCGATGGTTGTTGGAATGAGCAAGGTTTAGGTTTTTGCAATTGTTAGATGAGTGGCTAAGGCTTCTCTCCATGTAAATCAAGTCCAAATCAAAGGCTCAAAACAAAACTAGGTTTCCTTTACTAATATCTACACAAAATATCCTACTTACATAATATCTAGATATTTCTAATCTTGGCACTTAGTAGGAATGTCCTAATCAAGATTCTAACCTCATGACTAATCTAGATTAGGTTAAACTTCTAGGTCAAGTCTCAAATAAATAATTATTAGCACATATTTAATTAATAAAATTTAATTTCACAAAACTGTCAAAATGACCAAAATACCCCTAGGCTAAAAAGTGGTAATTTAATATTCTAATCACAGGACTAGGCTTCCATGGTCATGGTTAGTATCTAGGCTTAGAAATTCTAGGGTTTCACTAATTAACCATCTAAATCATAATTCAACTTTTTTAATAGTTTTAAATTAATTAAAATTTATCAAAAATCATTATCATGATTTAAATTATATTATTAAATGATTTAATTACAAAAGTTTAAAATTATCCTTATTTTAGAAAAGTGGGTGTTACAAGTCTACCCTCCTTAGAAGAATTTCGTCCTCGAAATTAAGATGGTCGTACTCCTTTCTAGGTCAAACTCCCAACAATTATAGTCTCCTAAACTTATCTGAATCATACAGTTTGAAAGAATAACATATAGGTTCATGGCAGGTAATATCTGTCTGAGGTCTTCTCTAGCCATTCTAGTCATACAGGATCAAAGCAGTCATAAGGTATCAAGACATACAAACAGTATGGTAGGGTACAATAATCATCAATGACAGATTAAGGTATAGGTCAAGAACTCACCTCTACTAGTCCCGGTGACTAGAGCTCTCTCCTGGAGGCAAGGCCCTGGTTATGGAAGGTATAGTAGGATACTGTAGCACCCTATGTTCAGCTGATCCACAGTACAGGCACAATCCTTTCCTCTTCCTACATTGGTCCCATAAATGTCCAAACTTCTTACAGAAGTTACAGGTAGGCTCTCTCTCAGCTGGCCTCTGCTGGACAGGTATCTGGACTGGATAGACTGGTCTGGCCTGGAAGCCTGGGTACTCCTAAGGCTCTGGGGGTATACTGCTCCTCGCCCTCTTGGGGCTAGGCTCTCCCCTCGAATGTATATAATCCCACAACAGTCGGATACTGAAACCCTACTCCCTCGCAAGCTCATCCTAAAGTTTCTGTACCTCCCACACATCTTAGAGAAGTCTGTACATCTGAGCTCCATCAGGAATGGCATGGGGTACCACTCCAGGGGGCAGCAGTCTCAGGCTGAACTGCAGCTCCCTACTGAATGACAGGAGATAGAGGAAGAATTGGTGAGGCTGCTGCTACCTCCTCCTGAGCAATGGATGGTGGAAGCACGCTCTCAGTCTCATCCAGAACTGCAGCTACGTACTGGGGACAGGCTCAGGTCATAGGTACCATACTGGAAAGGATAAGAAAAAACAATCAATCAACAAAAGACTGTAAGGCAGACTAACATCCTATATGAAAACTGGAAATCTTAATCAGCAGGGGTTTAGCTACTAGTTTATCATTCTAAAGCCAGAGCTGTACTATCAATTCTAAGATAAGGCCTAACACAATCATCAATTCATTGTATTATGAAAGAATTATATCCAAATAAAGTTTTACAAAGGATTATACTAACAGCTAAACTACTCTTACTCCTAAGTTAACTGAAGAAGAAACAAAACATTTTTTTTGAAAAGACTGAAATAAAAGATATGGATGATATGTTTAAAAAAAATCTTTTGAGATACAATCTGATAATCATATGTGTCTGTCCAAAATCATGATACTCAGAATAATCGTCATACTAGTAAACAGGGCTACGATAACCATAGAGTCCTCCACTAAGGTACATACCTCTAGAATCATGGTATTTAAAAAAATTTGCATCGCTGCATGCTTGGCCGCAAAAACCTTAAATTCTCATACCCGAGAAATATGTCCAAAATCAGACTATATGTCCTCACTATGATAGCTAATGTGACTGTAGATGACTCTAGATTCCATAACTGAAATAACCTAGCCCATATGATCTATCTTGGTAAAAAGATTAAATCAACCTTGATTACCAAGAATCAAATTCATCAACGAACAAGGAAGATAAACAGAAACTGTTGGAATCGAATTTTGAGATAGTTTATAATGAGATTCACAAGGGTCATCCCAGAAATCTCTCAAGAAATTTCAACTGTGATTAAATATCTTCTCAACTAAAGCCTATTTCTTAACTCTTATCGCAGGTGCACAGTAGTACAACTAATCGTCGCACTACCACGACTTCGCACTAATGCGAATCTCGACCTGCATGGGCTACCACTAAAAATGTGTCACGACCCGCACCTGGTGTAGGGGCACGAGAAGTGGGTACGTCCAGCCTACGCCGCAGTATCAGCGGTAGAACGCTGTTCTAGGTCATAATCACAACCAACCATAATATGATATACTCTCCAAATAGAGGCCAATCACAGAAGATATAACTCAATCACAATCTAAAGGTGGATAATAGCACGATAAGATAGATATGAAATATCAAATGAAATACAAACAGAAGGAAAATAAGTCTAAGTGTCTAGATGACACTAACAACATCAACATCCAAATTTATACAACTCTGAATCCACAACACAAAGACAAAGAAATAAGATAACAGACTAGCTATCTAGCCTAGACTAAAAGGATGGTATCCACAGTTATAACTAGATTCTCCTGGAGATCTAACTCACAGATATTATCTAGGTGTGCTCCATAACAGATGGTACAGTACCCTCGGTCTCATCTATAATATTTTCAACAGGTCCAGTCAAGACATGAACGAGCACAATACATCTCACGCAGTTCATATCATGACAGGAAATGTAAAGAATGCAAAAGAGTAAGATATATGAACTGTAAGAAAATATGCTTAAAAACGAGAGAGATATTTGATAACTGAAAATATATACATGATAAGTAAGAACTGTAAGTGACTAGTGATTTAGAGCACAATTGGTTAGGTAACCAGTATTGGGTTGCACATGCATAAGCTACAGAAGAACACATGAATACCTACTGGGGAAAAATGATCCACATAACCAATTCTACTCACCCATGCCCCAATCAATACACAAAGATTCATTCAAGTTATGTTACGTACATGATTTCACGTAGGCTCAATAAATGAGTGCACATGAATAATTTATTATACATGAAAGCTTAGTGAATATGAGAGTACATAATTTACATGAGTATACATGCATAGATACGAGTCCACAGAGTACATGATGCACATGATAAAGTACATGCACATGAAATACCCGATGCACCTGCTTGGGGATAACATCTCATAAAAAGATCCATATAGTACTAATCCGTGATAACATCGTGACAGCATCTATAAATTAATCTAGAGCAAGAATATAAGTCCTAGCAAGTATGAAACGATCAAAGAATATACTCGCCTGAGATCTGAATGTCTGTGAGAATATACTGTCTGAAATGAGGTATCTGAGTCCTATTTAGAGCACACAGGTTATAATGTAATCCAAAATATAATAATTGAAATTGACAATACAATCTGTATGATTCTAAGTCATTCTAGGCCAAAGTCAACTCTCGGTCAACTCTGGTCAACTATACAGTCAAACTAGGTCAACTCTAGTCAAAGTCTAGTCAAAGCCAAAACCTATGTATAAAAGTATACTATGAAGCTAACTTAGCACATAGCCTATAGTCCTATCAAGTATATACTATACCTATACATTACATTGTATTACAACTATATATATCATACCATTTCATGTCATATATATATCTATCATACATATACAAACATAAATAGAGAGATAGAAGGAGGGTGTGAGAGGGTATGTGTGTGAGTATATATAGGTGTATGTGGCATGGTATGTAGGGGGCTGCTGTGAAGGAAATGTGTGAGTGCAGTGACATGAGTGAACTGTGTACATATAGAGTGAGTATCACAGTGAAGAAATAAAGTGAGGTGAATGTGAATAAATGAGATGGCAGTGTGTGTGAAGACAGTTCAAGTATTCTTAGATTGCAAATATGAAATCCAACTTCAAACCCTAATTTTGAAAACCTATTTTTAAATACAAAACTCAATTTGCAATCCAGCTCAGATTTCAAACAAATCATTCACTCAGTTCAGTCCAAACATTATAACCAAAACCCCATATCATTTCTCAGGTTTCAAACATTAAACTCAGTTTATGATATACCAAACCAAATCAGATTATTCAAATCAAGTTCTCAGGAATTGCATATACTCCATTCATTTTCAAGCTTAAGTTAACATATCATTATTCTCAGGTATTACAGTCTTGATTAGAGTTAAAATATCTAATTCAAATTTAGGTTTCACATTTGGTTCAGCAAGTAATGTCAGGTTCACTCATAATACCAAACTCAGATAATACTTTAACCTCATCTCAGTTTAACAAGTGAAGTTCTCAGTTTCAAAACATCTAGCATTCTCAGGCAACTCAGGTTATCACCGTTTTAATCAATCAAATCCCACACTCAGATTTCAATACATTAGTTCAGTTCTCAGGTAATTGCATCTATTCTCATATTTCAGTTTTCAACCAAAAACTCAATTCCCAGTTTTAACTATCAAACCCATCAGTCCACATCAAATCCAGTTTTCATATTGCATATACAAACATGCATGTATACATACAAATCAGTTTTCTATTAAAATCAGTCCCCAGTTATCTATCAAACATCAAAATCAGTTATATATGTTTAGGTATAACTCAGATTTCATTCTCAGGTTCAAGTGAACTCAAATTCAGTTTAGTACTCAGGTTAACATACAAACTTAGTTAGCATATCAAAACCCAATATCAGTCTACGACTCAAATCCCATATTCAGTTTTTAATCTCAGGTTTAAGAGATGCAGTGACAGTTTCAAATTCCCAATCAAAATACTAACTTAAAACCAAAATTTGAATCATACTTAAGAAACCCAACAAAATCAAAGATCAGTTTTGTATCTTTAAATCTCATGTTTAAGTACCCTATTTCGAAAACTCAGTTATATGTTATCCAATCAAAACTCAATCCTAATGTTTCCAGTTGACAGTTAACTGTCAACATGTAATTCGAATGAAACCAACTCAATAATTCCCTATTTTTAGGTATTCACAGTTTCAAACATTCATTTTATTTAACTCAGTTTACATTCAATTTCAAAAACATCAAATTCTAATCAAAACTCAATGACTCAACATCAAACTATATCGAGAACCCAGACATCTCAAAACAACTAAAACCCGCATTTAAGCCCAGTATTTAACATATAATCACAGTCAAAATTAACATTCAAAAGAACTCAAACAGTGGCAACATTCAGTATCAGTGGAATATGAAATCCGACCCAAAAATGATTTCGAAAACTCAAATGAACATCAAATTGATGTGTGCAGACATGAGAGGCATCTCACACGTGTCAGTAGGTATGGTTTCATGTCCAGAAAACTAGACACGAAGTGTCCAAATCTCATGAATATAACAGAATCAGTAAATACTGAACACAGTATCGTGCAGTGGGGTCATGGCTTCGTGGACACGACACGATGTGCCATTGGCCACGTACTTGTGTCCACGTGGAGATTAGGGATAGGGCTTCCTGTCCATCATCCTGAATTGGGTCCACGAAGTCACGTGTCCAAGATACCAAGGCGTATCAGAGGGTAAAACCAAGGCTGTGCGGTTCAGTGCAAAACTAGTGTACTCAATCTCTCATATCCGACACGACACGAGAGGCCTCGTGACTCGAGGGGTGACTCGATAGTCATTGCCCCCTTGTCCATGCCAAGTGGCATACTGCCACGTGGCCTATACAGCGCACACGAACAGCACGGCAGTAGGACACACTGTGCACATGCTCGTGCAGTGTGTCCAGTCCTATTTTGGACACGGACACAAGTGTCCTTGTACTCAAAGTTAAAAAATTGGAATCCCTATATATAGGGATAGAAATTTGTTCAATTAGAATTTGAAATAACAACAATTAAATTCATTTATATATTTCCTCAAACACCTAGTATAGGACATTGATACGTGTCCGATACGCACATCAAATGGACTCCAAATCCTACCAAACTTGGTGTACAGCTAGGATATACCTAGATGAATGCATCTATGGAAAGAAAATAGGATTTTGAATCAATTTGAGGGGTTTTACCTATTGAGAGTAAATCTCAATGAAAAGTATATGAATGAGAATCCTTCTTCAAACTCCTATTGCCCAATGCTCACCAAATCCTTGCTAGCAAGCCTCCACTAGCCTCTACTAATATAGAAGAGTCTAATGCAATTAGTTTGGTCCAATTTGGAGGAAAAATGAAAAATTGGTGAAGGTTTGGGGAAGAACACTATTAGGGTTTGAGCAAGGATGAAAAAGAGGCAAGAGTTTGAGAAGATGTGATTAAATAGAGGGGGGACTTGATGGCTATTGAAATGGGCTAGGGTTAGGGTTTTGCAATTGTTAGATGAGTGGCTAAGGCTTCTCTCCATGTAAATCAAGTCCAAATCAAAGGCTCAAAACAAAACTAGATTTCCTTTACTAATATATGCACAAAATATCCTACTTACGTAATATCTAGATATTTCTAATCTTGGCACTTAGTAGGAATGTCCTAATCAAGATTCTAACCTCATGACTAATCTAGATTAGGTTAAACTTCTAGGTCAAGTCTCAAACAAATAATTATTAGCACATATTTAACTAATAAAATTTAATTTCACAATATTGTCAAAATGACCAAAATACCCCTAGGCTAAAAAGTGGTAGTTTGATATTCTAATCACATGACTAGGCTCCCATGGTCATGGTTAGTCTCTAGGCATAGAAATTCTAGGGTTTCACTAGTTAACCATCAAAATCATAATTCAACTTTTTAAATAGTTTTAAATTAATTAAAATTCATCAAAAATTATTATCATGATTTAAATTATATTATTAAATGATTTAATTACAAAAGTTCAAAATTATCCTTATTTTAGAAAAGTGGGTGTTACAAAAACATAAGTACTGAAAGTACACCAGTAATCTTGATAACTCTTGTAACTCTAATAAATCACCTCGCCTGGATAACCTGAATAGTTGCATGGCTTATAACTGCGGGAACATCTCATTGCATCTTGTTAATAACTAAGCTTTTGATAATCCTAGTTAGCTAACAATAGCAAACCGTAGGACTTGATTGGCCGTGCCTGAATGCTTTTCTCGTGATTAACATGGGAATTATATTCCACCTCTTGTTCCTTCTACTGCAAGCTAATGTTTTATGTTAACTCAGTCTCTCATGTTATTTAACTATGCTCTTTTATCAGTTCTTCTTTCATTATATGCTGGTTTTAGTTCCTAAGTGAAGCCTCCCTTGTGGCACTTGCTCTTTCTGGGGTCTGACCTAGCTAGTTTTGTATGGCCAGATTTTGGAGTGATACTCGAGGATCTTCCTGCTTGTCAGCCAGATGGTGAACACCAGACATAATCCTGTCAATGAGTGGGTTTCTTATTTTGCTCTCCTACTCTATTATAAAAAAAATTGAGGCGTTTAGTCGTCGAATAAGTGTTAGCTCATGTTGAAACTTAATTCCTGTTTGCCTAAGGGCTGTAACATGATTGACAAATCCTAGGGTTGATCATGTATAACTTAACTATTGCTAGTCTCAAATTTTGTATAACTAGCTTCATGATCATCTGAATATGTAATGTTTGGGATGCCTTACTTTGTATGTCTGATGATCTAACATCTTGTACATTTATTTGCTTGCTGGAGGTTGAGACACTAGGCTTGTTTTTGACCATAGAGATCGATGGATTGTAGTTTAACCCTCATGCATCTAGACAGCCGTGACCGTATTGCGAGGTGGGTTTCACTTTAATGTACGTAGCTGGCTGTGTCTGTCCCCCGCTCTCTGGTATTCTGGTTCTAGGGCATGACATCTCGTCATAAGTTTATTTGTATTTTGGAACTGGGGCATAATACATCAACATCGGGACGTCACTAAATGTCGCTAAAAGTTACTAAATATTTCTAAGATATTAGTAGCTAAGATGTCACTACATGTTGCTAAATGTCACCAAAACTTTAGTTGCTAAGACGTCACTAAGTCATAAGTAGCTAAGATGTCACTAATACAAAAAAAAAATTGTAAAAAAAGATATTGGGAGATTATTGGTGTTGTTTGTAATTCTAACTAACTATCAGTTATTTAGTCCAATCAAATAAGGTTAATTTAAAGCAGTATTCTAATAATAATACTACTTCAGGTTTAAAGGAACAATATGATATTCTATAGTTAGAGGATCCAATAGTACTCTATGTTCTAGTAATCTTGTCAATGAATTTTTGCAGAGCTTTGGAGAAGACTTCCCCCTTTTTTGTTACTGGTTTATCATTTGTATTCTTCATTTATCTTTATTTTAAAATTGTAATGTTATAAAGACAAGATGGAAGGATGTAACCGCACCTTCCTGAGATTCTAGTATATTATTTTCTATAAAATTCATGAATAATTTATATATATATATATATATAGGAATTTCCATAGTCATTACATGATTTATTAATTAATGTTTATTTTTATTTTTCTATGTTCTTTGGGCTTTCTTTATTAAATAATATGGGCTTTCCTCATATATCATTTGGGCTCATTCACTAATTTTTTCACAATTATGTAGCAGCTAACATTCATGAAGCTTCTTTTTTTTTAATTCTGTTAGATGAAGAGAAGGAATTCAAATTCCAATTTTGAGCACAATATTTTCCTTGGCGCCAATGTGGCGTTGGCCATAAGCAAGCTAACGGCCACCCCTTCTTATAAAACCTTTGCTTCTCTCTTCACTTTTGTTCTCTGTACAGAGATTCTCTCTCCTTACTCTGTTCCTCTCCTCTAAATTTCAAATCTAACTCAATTGAAGTGCTGGCCATGGCGATCTCTCCTCAGTGATCGTGACTCTGCAGTCTATTGGAAGATCTACTGCTACAACGAGCTTCTCGGCGGTGCGACGCCATCAACGAGGATTACATCGTCTTCTCCGATGACCATCAACACTGGTCGTCGTCCTTTCATCAGTCCTTCCCGAACCACTTCAGCTCCCGATCGGCCATGGCGAATTATGCAGCTCGATGAACCTCTAATCCGATCGGCACAGCACGTAGCGGCAGAGACAACGGAAACAAGGAGGTGCTGTCCACCGGCAGATTTTGTTCCGGCGAACCAAACGGGAGCACAGAAAGTTTCTGATCGACTCAGCAGAGTGCTCCCTTCCTGTTCGACGTTTTGTCGTCTTCCTCGATCTATTGAACCTGTGGTAAGAATGACTCACTCTTTTCTCTAGATTCGATTAAGGAATCGAGTCGATCCAATTCGATCGCTTCTTCTTTTCTTGTGATTGATTAGATCTGGGGTGATCGGTCGATCGTTTGGTTTTCTTCTTCCCTGCATAAGAATGGAAGAAATGTTGATTGATTTCCTTCTCAGGATCCATGAGCATGTTGCAAGCAATTAGCCTATCTGCTCTCATCCAATCTATCCAAAGGAAAGTCGAGACTGTAAGTATTCAATTCTGTAAGCTCGTGTTTGGAAATTGGCACGTTCGTGTGAATATCAGAACAACTCCTTGAATTCTTGATTTCTTTTGATCTTCACCCTGTGTCGATTTCTTCTGAGCTCTGGTTTGGCTGTACGGGCACCCCGTATCGGTTGATTTACTGAATTAACAGGCGGGTGACCTGGATCAGATCGGACACAGAGCTCGTTGTCACCCCCAGTTTCCAAAAATAGGGGTATTTTGGTCTTTTTCCACTTTAAAATAATTTTGGATTTATTTTATTATTTATGATATTGTTTTGGGGTGATTTGAGTCGGGTTCGAATTTTAACTCAATCCGACTTGAAACGTGGGCCCGGGGTAGCTTTGACTCTAGTATGGACCTATGCATTAGTTAGGCATGGCCCACATGACATTATTTTAGTTAGTGTGTTAGACTAATTTTTCATGAATAGGTTTAGTTGTTTAGAGACTTAAAACTAGACTAAATTAGCCTCAACCTAAAACCTTTTTCCTAATATTAATTAATAAGACAAATGGGGGTGTTTTAGTCATTAGCATATAGGGACACCTATGCCTACACATGGACGACCACTAGAGGAAAGGGGTGAGCCTCATCCTTTGTTATTATCCACTTTATTTTCTCTCTCTTCTTCTTCTCCAAAAATTAGAGAGAAGTCTCCATTCCTTTCCACATCAAATCAATCCATTCATCTATCAATCCCTTTCTTTTCTTCTCTATTTTCATCAAAAGGAGGAGCTAGCTAGATTTGGGGAGTTTTGGAACTTGTTCGTGTCCATTTGGAGGTCTCTTCGTGTCGATGTCGTATCGGAAGGAGTTTTCTTAGATTTGATCAACCGGTGTCACGACCCGCACCCACCGTGAGGGTACGAGTACGTAACAGCGCCCAGCCTACGCCGCAGTATCAGCGGTAGAATGCTGTTCTAGGTCATGAACTATATCTAGCATAATATGAATACTCTCCAAAAGGAGGCCAACACAGAGGTACAACTCAATCACAATCTAAGGTAGAATGTAACATGATGGAATAGATAAAGAAATCCTGAATTGAGGTACAGCAGAATGTTATAACAAAGTTAACCATTACCAGTTACGTTATCTTATACAACAGTGTACAATGTTATACAATAGATGTACAATGTTATACAATAGTTGTACAATGTTATACAATAGTTGTACAATGGTAACATCTCAAAAGAAGATCCATATAGTACCAATCCGTGATAACAATCGTGTCAGCATCAAGTACAGTAATCTAGAGCAAGAATGTAAATCCAGATAAGTATGAAAAGGTCAGAGAATGTACTCGCCTGATAACTGAATATCCGAAGAGGGTGTACTGCCTGAGGAGATGTGTCTGTCTCCTAGTCAGAGCAACACAAGTTACAACATGTCTAAAATAAGAAAATAGACTGCTACAATGCATCTACATGATGTCTAGGTCAATTCTAGATTAAAGTCAACCTTTAGTCAACTCTAGTCAACCCTAACAGTCAAACTAGGTCAACTCTAGTCTAGTTAGGTCAAACAAGGTCAAACAGGGTTATACTAGGTCAAACTAGTCTAGGTTGGTCAAACCTAGGCTCAACAAGTCAATCTAGGTCAACTAAATAAATACCACACAAGTCTCACTAGCCTAGTGATACACAAGTGTATCACACCCCATGCCATAGGCTATTCCACCTAAGCCATGGGCCACACATATAGGCTAATGAATTCTCTAATTCATACTACACTATCACACAACACATTTCACATATATATATTACATTACACAAGGTTAGATAATATACATATATATATATATATATATATATATATTTATATATACACATAGTGAGATAGAGAGAGGGAAAATGTGTATAGTGTCATGGCAAGGTTTGAATGTGTGTGTGTACGACATGGTTGTGTCAATCTCAGGTTTTAACATGTGTGTATCACTAGCTATTAGGGTGTGGCAAATCAGTGGTGTAGAGTGTACCTGTGTGTGTGTCAATTTCATATGTGTGTGTGCTAAAGTGGACTGTGTGTGAGAGTGTGACAGGAAATCAAATGTGTCTTGTGTGTGTGTAGTGTAGGTGACAGGACATAAAGAGGTGGCATGTGTGTGTGTGTGAGAACCTGTGAGCTATGTGTGTGTGTAAGGAGTGAGCTAATGTGTGACAGTGAGCATAAAGAGGTGGTGTGAGCTAGTGTGTATGTTAGGTACTATTGAATGTGTGTGACAGTGCTAAGGGGAATGGCCTGTGTGTTCTCAGGTTTTTTAAAACACTTGACAGTTCAAAAGGAAATCAGTAGCAACTCAAAACTTGAATCAATGAAATCATCACAACCTTGGTAAACATTGGATTTAACCTTACCACAAAATCGAGTCCAAAGAACCTCACTGTTCAGCATAACATCTGAAATATATGCTCGAAACCCGATTATCAATTATCACTCACCAACTCATTTGAAATGAAACAAGTTCAAATTAATTTGAATGAAGACAATGTGGACTTGAAATCAACCATATCTAACATCAAATACCCTTTTTAAGACAGTAACTCATCAACAAAATTCGAATTCAAAATCTGATTCAAAAACTGTAGAAAAAACTGAGAATGAACTCATGGAGATTGATACATTCAATTTGAACAAATAAAGAAGTAAACTCGAATCAATTAAGGATACATGTGCAGGTGATCTAATTAAATCATTAATACAAAACAGAAATGAATTTAAACTCAGGAATATTACATCTCAGCCCCAAGACAGTCGGGTATCAGTCCCATATAGGAAATCAAAGAATTCGACCCTAAATACATCATAAAACCACAATTAATCATGTACACCATTCCTTAAACATGTAGGTAAGTCTAGTTAACCATTAACATCATAAAAACATCCGTTTAAATACAAATTTAAAATTTAGAAATCTGAAACAGTGAGTATCAGTCGGTATCTGGGAAAATTTGGGATATTAAGAATTCAACTCTAATTAATCATTAAAATTACAAATAATAGGTTGGCAACTAGTGTAGCATATGAGGGTATGCTAGGAACCACCTTCGTGTCCAAGGATAGGACAGAATCGAGTCCAAACACCCACACGACACACGAACTGAACACGGTGCACTGCAGTGTCATACACGCGTGCACATCGTTCGTGGACACGACACGACATGAATTAGGACACGTGCTTGTGCACAGAGGTTCATCTATATTAGGGCTAGGATTCCCAGACCCTGACCTGGGTCGAACCTTTGTCGTGTCGCGTGTGTGAGTGCGTGTCAGAAGGCGAATTCTCGCGCGGGTGAAACAGTGTAAAACTGGTGCGGGTCGAATATCTCCCTAACCAATCAATAAAATCCTACGAAATTTTATGGGGCTCGTGTCAGTCATCTAGGGAACATACACATAAAATTTTGGGTCACGAAGTGTCGTGTCCGTAGAGAACTGGGACACGGGCAGCAGGGCATGGGCACGGGGCTGTGCGCGTGTGTGCGTGTCCGATTCCGATACGAATACGACACAAAATCCATATCAGTCTTTACAAAGATTAACATACATATTTAGATCTACAAATTCATGTAATTAGTTTTTCAAAAATCGAAAATAAAATCCTTTGTGATATTTTAACAAACACCTACACACACATCATGATACGTGTCCGATACGGACCCCAAACGGACACGAAATCCACCCAAATTCTAGGGACAGCTAGGGGGCACCTAGATCTAGCCTAATATGCAAAGAAATCAAAATAATAATGCAATTTAAGGGGGTTTACCTATAGGTGCAAATAGCAAGAAATTAAAAGCCCCAAAATAAAGTGTTCCTCCTTGCAAGCTAGGATCCCCAAATTGTTGAAAATCTGGGATTACTCTCCACCAACAGTAAATAAACAGTGATTAGGTCCTAATGCAAAAGACTAGAGTGGAAAAGGAATTAAAATGAAGAATCTAGAGATTGGAGAAGAAATGACATTACCTCTTTCTCCAAAATGTTGAAATCTCAATAAAGAGGCAAGAACAATAAATGAAGAGATTATTTATAGGGGGAATAGCCCTAGGTGGCTGGTCATAAAGTGATAGTTAGGGTTAGGGTTGAGTCTAATAGGCTATGGACCTATTTGCACTAGTCATTGAACCAAATTTTAAGTATCAAGCCTATGGTCCAAATCACTAAGCCTTCTATCCAAGTCTTGATTCCTACATGACTAACTTAGATTGACTTAAGTTAGACTAGGGTCTCACCATGCTAATCAAGTCACCTTAACTAGAGTCAACATCTATGTTAGTCTCTAAGTCACAACTAGTAAAAGTCAAATCAACAATCGTCAATCCATTAAATAAATCAATAATTCTAAAAGGTCAAAATAACCAAATTACCCCTAAACTAAAAATGATAATTAGATATTCAAAATCACATGGTTAGGCTCTAAGGCAGACAGTCTCTACGGTTTCACTAGTTGCACATCAAAATCATAAGTCATGATATTTAAGTAGTTTTAAGGTGATTAAAAATTACCAAAAATCATATTATTAATTAAATATCATAATTAAATAAATTAAACACAAAATTTTAAAATTACCCTCATTTTAGAAACTGGATGTTACAACCGGGAGGTATAATCTCTTCTCTATTTCATTCTTACATACGTTTAGGATTAATTTGATCCCATAGGAATGACCCCATGGTTGTATCTCCATTTGTGTCCATTTTGGACCCATTTCGAGATTAATAGGAGTGTCCTTGTGGAGTTTTTGTGTCCAAGTGGGAAACCCCATGTTGCCCACTTGATGCCCCACTAATTGATCTACTAGAAGCCTATCTAAAAACCCTTAGTTAGTGCCCTAGTTGAGTGGTGTCTAGTTTGGGTTGAGTGTCTAGTTTGAGGGGTTAGTTAGTGTTGGTGTTAGAGTTGAGTTGTGTTAGTGTTAGTAGTGAGTTAGTTAAGTTAGTATCCTAACTAAGTTAGTATCCTAGTAGACTTATTAGTATGACTAATCTAGACACTAGGAGAGTGTGGGAGAGTGAACTAGGAAGGTTTAGTGGAGTGTAGAGTGGTATCTCAAGATACCATAGCGTATCATGACGATATACTAAGGTAATGTTGAGATGACCAACATGACCATAAGATGGACTAGATGTCTAGGAAACCCAGATTTCTTGGTAGGTAAAACTTAGATAGGATAGTATCTAGCTACCCTAAGGAGCCTGGGCTAGTATCTTGAGGATTAGCGGGATTTCCTTTGTAATGGGGCAAGGTATCGGGAATACCTTGTAAAGGATAAATATAAGGGGTATTGGGTATGTAAGGTATTGGAGTTCTGATTGCTATATGGGGTTAGAAATAGGTTATCTTGGTAGGTAATGACTAGATGAGGATGGTTTAGGCTAGTCTTGACCCCTATTGGCCAAGAGTTGACTTTTTGACTGAAAGTCAACTTCGAGTCAATGCTCGACCTAGAATCGAACCAAAACCAAACCAGAGTTGACCAGTTGACTAAAAGTCAACTATTAGTTAACATTTGACTAGTTTGACCTAGGATTGACCCAGAGATGACTCAGTGTTGACTAGAGTTGACTTTTTGACCAAAAGTCAACTGTGAGTCAATCATTGACCCAGATTGACCTAGTTTGACTTGGATTGACTTCCTGTGACCTTGTTTGACCTTGGTTGTCCTAGTGTGACCTAGTTTGTCTGAGTATGAGCTAGTATGACCTAGTTTAGCTTGGTGTGACTTAGTTTGACCTAGTTTTGGCTTAGACTTGCATATCATAACTAGATTAGCTTTTTTTTCATTATTAAACCTTGTTTGGACTCATGGTATCTCATCTTTAGGTCTGTTATTACTCTAAGCATCTGTTCACCTTATCAGCTCAGGACCACAGGCGAGTACATTTACTAATAGTTTCCATTATCTTGATATCTGCTATATCCGATTCAGTTGTAGTGTCTTACTTGATTTCCAGACACGATAGTTCACGGACTAGTATATGTTGGATCATGACATGAGATGTTGTTTCTAAATTTTTTGGTATATTGGTACATTTCCTGTCTTGTTCCATGTACTTGTATAGACACCGATTCCTAAGGGGACTTGCTACCCTCTTACGGAATCCCGTGTCAAGACGTGTCATATCTGGATCCTTTATACTATTCGGGGATGGGGAGTTATTAGTGGTTGTGTGATCAAAATCCCTACTTGTTCTTCACACTTGTACTTGTTACTTGTTCATAGCTATACCCTCGCTCACGACGGGTAAAGCATGACCCCACTTGTTCATAGCTTTCTATGGTGGCCGGCCAGATCCTGCTCCGTTGTACACTTGTTCATAGCCGGTCAGATGAAAAGCTTGATCATTTTTCCCAAGTCGATCACATAACGCACTAATAATTCAAGGTATATTTTATATTTATTTATCATAGGAGGCTAAGTTCTGTTCGGGAGAAGGGTTACAACCCCGATCCTTGTTTGGTTTAAGGATTGTAACTCGGCTTCCGAATAGTTCCCAAGTCATCCTATATATTGTCATCATATTCAATACTCACATCCTATTATATATTTCTTGTTGGTTTTTGTCTTGTATTTCACATGTTCTACATGCTCTTATGCTATACCTTGATTGGAGGCTAAGTTCTGTTCGGGAGAAGGGTTGCAACCCCGGTCCTTGTTTGGTTTAAGGGTTGTAACTCGACTTCCGAATAGCTCCCAAGTCTTCCCATATCTTGTCTTGTATTTCATTATACTGTCTCTTATAGAATTTGTCAATTCATATGGAACTGTTGTTAGTATTTGTACTTGCTCATTTTCCTGACAGGATACCATTGATATATTACAGATGTTTCTGAGGTAGACTGCTCGACCTACTATGGGGTCGAGACAGATGGAGACTTAGGCCAGGACTGTGGCCTGTTAGTTGAGCCACTATACTTTGCACTCCCAGAGTAGTTAGCTTAGTTAGGCTTGCCTGGACTACGATCCAACTTTTGTTTTAGACCGTAGTAGCTTATATTTATATTTGTGACTCTGTGATGCTGTTTATTTCTCTCCGGTTGTGTTGGATGTTGAACTCATTTCCTGTTTTCACATCTATCATATTTCTTTTCGTGCTATCTATCTTAGTTTTGTTTTGTGATTGAGTTATGCCATATATATTCTGCCGTACGGAGATGACAAGTACCCTTATATTTTGTCTAGTTGTAGTATTTATAGACGACCTATACAGCATTTTACCACCGATTCTGTGGCGTAGGCTGGACGTAACTACGTACTCGTGCCCCTAATCAGGGTGCGGGTCGTGACATATTTTTGTGGTGGCCCACGCAGGTCAGTGTCATAAATAGTACGATCTCGTAATGGTGCTCGACTTAGAGTACTAATTACGAGCCTACGATTAGGATATAGGATCTAGGATATGATAGGAGTTACTCAATCACATTCCAGGAAATTTTTGATCTTTTGATTACCGTAACAACTCTTCTTGCATTGAATTCAATTGTCCTTCCTTGATATTCCTTATCATCTACCATATTGATCTCCTTGTTTCAATCTGTCCTCAGGATGACGATTATCCGCTCTCAGGCAGCAGGATCTAGTGTTGTTCCAGAGAGGCCCGATCCGGTTGGACCTCCACC
Organism: Iris pallida; assembly: GCA_029216955.1. NCBI lineage: Eukaryota > Viridiplantae > Streptophyta > Magnoliopsida > Asparagales > Iridaceae > Iris > Iris pallida. The sequence goes on along the minus strand of JANAVB010010794.1, from coordinate 10,045,813 downwards.
TCCGACTGCGGGAGCTGCAGTTGAGGGAGTTGCCACCTCGGTTCCTGCCCTTCAGGCGGGAGTAGCAGCGACAGTTCCAGGAGGTCTTCCACTGCCAGTAGCGGGACTGTCTATAGTCATTTTTGGACTCTTCCACCGCCGCTTTTGCTACCGACTGATGTACAGCAGGTGATAGCCCTTCTACAGCAGATGATGCAAACCTAGAGGGCCCAAACAGAGGCACAGAAGCATCAGGCTGACGTATCCCATCGCCAGACAGTGGTGCTACGGCAGAGCATGGAGAACTCCCACCAGCTGGCGATGGTAGCAGTTGAGAGGATAGTCTCGGGTACAGTTCAGGGTGCTCCAATTCAGCAGCAGAGTCAGGGGAGGCCTGGCACTTATCTAGATTTCAGAAAGATGAACCCGAGGGACTTCAAGGGTACCGAGAGTATCCTGTATGCAAATGACTGGTTGGAGGACGTCCAAAGGAGCCTGGAGTTAGTAGAGGTTCCGAGGGGACTATGGGTCACAGCTGCGGCGAGTCAGTTTTTCGACATCGTCTTGACGTGGTTTTGTACGAATCCTCGTACATTGGTGAGGGGTTTGACATGGAAGAACTTCAGGTGGCTCTTTAAGGAAAATTTCTACCCCGGTGTGGCTCTGACAGCTCTGGAGGCCCAGTTCGTCAGATTGGAGCAGGAGAACTCGTCGGTGGACGAGTATGCAGTAGAGTTCTTCCGTATGAGTAGGTTTGTACCAGATCTGATTCAGGATAAGGGACATAAAGCCCGCAAGTTTCGGAGGGGCCTTATTCATGCGGTTCGTACTTGTACTTCTGGGCGATGTGATGCGACCTTCGAGCAGATACTGGTGGAGGTACTGATAGCAGAGGAGGACTTCGGCCTCAAGCCGAAGAGGGGCAGTGACGTTCTTGGAGCGAGTTCTAATGTGAGGTCGGTGAAGCGCCCTCACTTCCAGCAGAGGCAGATTCAGCAGCAGCCTTAGTTATAGCTTCAGCAGGCACCAGCACGTGCCCACCAGCCGCAGGGTCAGAGACAGGCCATACAGTGTGCTTTCTATGGGAAGTCGGGGCACATCCGAGAGGTTTGCAGGATGAGGCTGGGAGTTTGTTTATTCTGTGGAGCTCCAGATCACCAGATGAAGAACTGTGCTGCTCGTGCAGCCATACAGGCAGGCCAGGACAGAGTACAGCAGGCTAGAGAAGGCCAGCAGGGGCGAGCTTTTGCCATGACAGTTGAGGACACTCAGGCAGTAGCACGGCAGATTGCAGGTTCCAATCTTTCGATCTTATTTCCGCATTGCCTCCTTATAACTGTCTTGAAATTCGATTTTATCTGTTCCTTGATCGTTTGATGAAATTTTGTTCTTGTGATGTGATTTTCTTATGAGATAAGTCATATTGGCTAGGTCGCCTCAATTATGAGATTTTAGAATCCTCTAGGGTCATGCTAGCAGGCATAGTGAGAACATATAGTCGGATTATGGACGTATTTCTCGGGTGTGGAAATTTAAGGATTTCGCTGCCAAGCATGCGGCAATAAAAAAATTTTAAATACCATAATTCTAGAGGTATGTACCTTAGTCGAGGACTCTGTAATTATCGTAGCCTTGCTCACTAGCATGACAGAGATTCTGAGTATCATGATTCTGGACAGACGCATATGATTATCGAACTGCATGATATTAAGATTTTGTTTGTAGGATGTTTGACCTATAAGGAGCTCTACCACCTTAATTTTTGAGGATGAATTCTTCTAAGGTGGATAGACTTGTAGCACCCAGTTTCTAATGGAGAGTAATTTTAAATGTTATAACTTTAGTCATTTAATTATTGTCATTTAAATTATGCTTTAATTTTGGAGATTTTAATAATTTTAAATTTTTAAGCCATGACTTATGATTTTGATGTTTTGCTAGTGATACCCTAGGGACTGTTTGACCTAGAGCCTAACCATGTGATTAGGATGTTTTCCGTATCATTTTTGGCCTAAGGGTATTTTGGTCATTGGACCTCTTTGATTTATTTTTGATATTATTGTATTGGTGATTTGACTTTTGATAGGTGTGATTTTGTGATGGTTTCGTGTCCGTGTTAGACACGTAACAGTTTTTATTTGTAAGTGTTGTTGTGCCTTAAGAGATTTTTATTTTGCTGAAAATTTTTTGGAAGTATTTGAGAGGGATTATTTTCTGCATGTGTTTTTTTGTGATTGCTTTGTTTTAATTTCGAGGACAAAATTCTTTTAAGGTGGATAGATTTGTCACCCCCAATTTCTAAAAAATATGGGTATTTTGGTCTTTTTCCACTTTAAAATAATTTTAGATTTATTTTATTATTTATGATACTGTTTTGGGGTGATTTGAGTCAGGTTCGAATTTTAACTCAATCCGACTTAAAACGTTGGCCCGGGGTAGCTTTGACTCTAGTGTGGACATATGCATTAGTTAGGCATGGCCCATATGACATTAATTTAGTTAGTGTGTTAGACTAATTTTTCATGAATAGGTTTAGTTGATTAGAGACTTAAAACTAGACTAAATTAGCCTCAACCTAAAACCCTTTCCTAATATTAATTAATAAGACAAATGGGGGTATTTTAGTCATTAGCATATAGGGACACCTATGCCTACACATGGCCGACCACTAGAGGGAAGGGGTGAGCCTCATCCTTTGTTATTATCCACTTTATTTTCTCTCTCTTGTTCTTCCCCAAAAATTAGAGAGAAGTATCCATTCCTTTCCACATCAAATCAATCCATTCATCTATCAATCCCTTTCTTTTCTTCTCTATTTTCATCAAAAGGAGGAGCTAGCTAGATTTGGGAAGTTTTGGAACTTGTTCGTGTCCATTTGGAGGTCTCTTCACGTCGGTGTCGTATCGGGAGGAGTTTTCTTAGATTTGATCAACCGGAAGGTATAATCTCTTCTCTAATTCATTCCTACATGCATTTAGGATTAATTTAAGCCCATAGGAATGACCCACATGGTTGTATCTCCATTTGTGTCCATTTTGGACCCATTTCGAGATCAATAGGAGTGTCCTTGTGGAGTTTTTGTGTCCAAGTGGAAAACCCCATGTTGCCCACTTGATGCCCCACTAATTGATCCACTAGAAGCCTATCTAAAAACCCTTAGTTAGTGCCCTAGTTGAGTGGTGTCTAGTTTGGGATGAGTGTCTAGTTAGAGGGGTTAGTTAGTGTTGGTGTTAGAGTTGAGTTGTGTTAGTGTTAGTAGTGAGTTAGTTAAGTTAGTATCCTAACTAAGTTAGTATCCTAGTAGACTTATTAGTATGATTAATCTAAACACTAGGAGAGTATGAGAGAGTGAACTAGGAAGGTTTAGTGGAGTGTAGAGTGGTATCTCAAGATACCATAGCGTATCATGACGATATACTAAGGTAATGTTGAGATGACCAACATGACCATAAGATAGACTAGATGTCTAGGAAACCCAGATTTCTTGGTAGGTAAAACTTAGATAGGATAGTATCTAGCTACCCTAAGGAGCCTGGGCTAGTATCTTGAGGATTAGCGGGATTTCCTTTGTAATGGGGCAAGGTATCGGGAATACCTTGTAAAGGATAAATATAGGGGGTATTGGGTATGTAAGGTATTGGGGTTCTGATTGCTAGATGGGGTTAGAAATAGGTTATCTTGGTAGGTAATGACTAGATGAGGGTGGTTTAGGCTAGTCTTGAACCCCGTTGACCAAGAGTTGACTTTTTGACTGAAAGTCAACTTTGAGTCAACGCTTGACCTAGAATCGACCCAAAACCAAACCAGAGTTGACCAGTTGACTGAAAGTCAACTATTAGTCAATATTTGACTTGTTTGACCTAGAGTTGACCCAGGATTGACTCAGTGTTGACCAGAGTTGACTTTTTGACCAAAAGTTAACTGTAAGTCAACCCTTGACCAAGATTGACCTAGTTTGACTTGGATTGACTTCCTGTGACCTTGTTTGACCTTGGTTGTCCTAGTGTGACCTAGTTTGTCTCAGTATGACCTAGTTTAGCTTGGTGTGACTTAGTTTAACCTAGTTTTGGCTTAGACTTGTATATCATGACTAGATTAGCTTTTCTTTCATTATTAAACCATGTTTGGACTCATGGTATCTCATCTTTAGGTCTGTGATTACTCTGAACATATGTTCACCTTATCAGCTCAGGACCACAGGCGAGTACATTCACTGATAGTTTTTATTATCTTGATATCTGCTATATCCGATTCAGTTGTAGTGTCTTACTTGATTTCCAGACACGATAGTTCACGGACTAGTATATGTTGGATCATGACATGAGATATTGTTCCTAGATTTCTTAGTATATTGGTACAGTTCCTGTCTTATTCCCCGGACTTGTATAGACAACCGATTCCTAAGGGGACTTGCTACCCTCTTACGGAATCCAGTGTCATGACGTGTCATGTCTGGATCCTTTATACTATTCGGGGATGGGAAGTTATTAGTGGTTGTGTGATCAAAATCCCTACTTGTTCTTCACACTTGTACTTGTTACTTGTTCATAGCTATACCCTTACTCACGACGGGTAAAGCCTGACCCCACTTGTTCATAGCTTTCCATGGTGGCCGGCCTGATCCTGCTCCGTTGTACACTTGTTCATAGTCGGTCAGATGGAAAGCATGATCATGTTTCCCAAGCCGATCACATAACGCAGTAATAATTCAAGACACATTTTATATTTATTTATCATAGGAGGCTAAGTTCTGTTCGGGAGAAGGGTTACAACCCCGGTCCTTGTTTGGTTTAAGGGTTATAACTCGGCTTCCGAATAGTTCCCAAGTCATCATATATATTGTCGTCCTATTCAGTACTCACATCCTGTTATATATATCCTGTTGGTTTTTGTCTTGTATTTTACATGTTCTACATGCTCTTATGCTATACCTTGATTGGAGGCTAAGTTCTGTTCGGGAGAAGGGTTACAACCCCGGTCCTTGTTTGGTTTAAGGGTTGTAACTCGGCTTCCGAATAGCTCCCAAGTCTTTCTATATCTTGTCTTGTATTTCATTATACTGTCTCTTATTGAATTTGTCAATTCATATGGAACTGATGTTAGTGTTTGTACTTGCTCATTTTCCTGATACGATACCGTTGATATATTACAGATGTTTCTGAGGAAGACTGCTCGACCTACTATGGGGTCGAGACAGATGGAGACTTAGGCCAGGACTGTGGCCTGTTAGTTAAGCCACTAGACTGTGCACTCCCAGAGTAGTTAGCTTAGTTAGGCTTGCCTGGACTGCGATCCAGCTTTTATTTCAGACTGAAGTAGCTTATATTTATATTTGTGACTCTGTGATGTTGTTTCTTTCTCTCCGGCTGTGTTGGATGTTGAACTCATTTCTTGTTTTCACATCTATCATATTTTCTTTCCGTGCTATCTATCTTAGTTTTATTTTGTGATTGAGTTATGCCATATATATTCCTCCGTATGGAGATGACAGGTACCCTTATATTTTGTCTAGTTGTAGTATTTATAGACGACCTATACAGCATTCTACCGCCGATTCTGCGGCATAGGCTGGGCGTAAACACGTACTCGTGCCCCTAATCTGGGTGCGGGTCGTGACACTCGTATCCAAACTTGGGAGTTGTATCATCGAATTCTAGCCAAGTCTGCTGCCCACAGGTATTTCTAAACATTCTTAAATCGAGTGATTGATGCATGTGTGTACTAGAATGCAATATGTGATATAGGAGCATGTTTCTGAGTATCGAGAAGTGGAATTCGAGTTAACTCTGTCAATACTTAACGTAGGAATGGATAGGTGGGTGTAGATTTGTAACAGTTTAGCAATTAGACTGAGCTTGGTGATACCAAGGAAGAAGTATCAGTTTTCCTTTATTTGGGTTGGGTTTTTGTAGTAGCAGAGTGTTTACTTCACTATGGGAAGTTTTATCATTCGATTTGATATCAATAAACTGATATCCTCCAGTCTCAGAGTATCCGGGTTGCTGATACATAAGTTGACCAGCTGAGGGAGTGATAAGGACTCTTCAGGTATATATGGGTAACTTTTATTTAATCTTCTGTCTTCCTATATGTGGGTTGATACTCTTAGATCTAAATCTATTCAGAGATTGATGTAGGGTAGCCTGTGACCAGATTTAGGCGTGTCCAACCCTGGTTTCGTGTCCTGCTGAGCTAGGTGCATCTTTGAGAAGTTGTTGTTATGTTTAAAGAATGTAGAGTCAGCGTTAGTATGTTGGCAATTTCAGTAAAATGCTAATTTTCAGAGGGACATAATTATAGGTAACAATTATGCTTTGAGCCATAGTTCCTTAGTTCAGATGTTGTAAATTAAATTGTAGTATAGCCTTCATTGGTTAAGTTTCCTTCTAACTGGGTTGTTGTGTAGTAAATGGTTTAGTAGAGTAGTAATATCAGGTCGGGTAGGGATGTCAGTTATTCCAGTAACTTGATTTTATCTCAAATTTGATGATAAAGTCGAGTATCAGTTTCAGTCTGAATATACAGGTTTATGATGAATTTGCATGACCACTGTGTGTGAGAGGCCTGAGTGCAGTCATAGTTCTGAGCTAATATAGAACTGGGATATCATGATGGCTCTATCCATTATATGGATTTCAGTTTCTTTTGTTTGGTTAGAACTAGAGAGTCGGCTTTCCTTTTTAATGTCCAGAATTGCAGTCAATTAGGATTATGATGAGGGTCACCCTAATCTACAGGAAATCATTTTGATTTTGCCACAACCAAAGAGTCAAGCCAAGGTATATTCTCCCTGAATATGACTCTTTAACAAGGGAGCAGTAGCAGTGGCTATTTGGTTAGTAGTATATTGGATGCAAGTAACCTTTTAGTTTTAGTCTATTCAAGATACTAAGGGGAGTGATTAAATGATTCCTGCTTTGAATGCTTATCTAGGAAAGAGTCTTTGAATCACATACTAACAAAGGAACACTAGGAAGGATGGGTAGTAGACTAGTGATAAGTAGTTAACAGAGAAGTGATATTAGACTCAAGTGTCTAGTGCCCTAATGGCACTACAAGAAAAATGACGATTCTTGACGGTTTATAAGTTGATGGTCATGAAAAACCGTCAAGAAAATGGCTTATCTTGACGAATTTAGCCTTACATCAAGAAATACCTTATTTTATGTTAATTTAGCAATCTTACAGCATAATAGTTGACGGTTTTAGAGGATCCGTCAAGAAACATCCTTTTATTTAATGACGGTTCGGTAATAACCATCAACTAATATATGCCTAAAAAAATTGGCATAATTTTTTCAGCTGCCATTTTGGTAATTTTTTTGAAATTTGATATATGTTGACGGGTTGTCTTTCAATCCCATTTTCTTTATTTTCCGATTCTTTCCTCTCCGCTCTATTTCTCTACGAACAGATGGAGAAGGAGAGCCCAAACCAACAAACCCTTATTCCTCCTCTCCATCCTCTTCCTCCTCTTCTTCCTCTTCCTCCTTTCTCTCTCATATAGATCCTTTCTAAATCCCAAACCCTAATCCCCAAATCCCCCTCCACTCTGAAAACCCTTTCTCTCTCTCTCTCTCAGGAATCATATCCCCCTCTCGTAGAACTCTCTCTCCGGTGGCCTATGCGTGGTCCCCTCTCCGACAAGTCTAAGACCGACAACTCTCTCCCTGGTGGCCATCGAAGCTGATTCGAACGACAAAGAGGGGGATCTCGACGAGGACGACGTCGACCTAGGTCTGATTTCTCCTCTTTATTTTTTTCCTATTCTTGAGATTTCTAAAGAGGAATTTTTGAAGCAGTTCGGAGAAGACTATGGCTACCCGAATGCCCCCAAGAACATCGACCAGATTAGGGCTTCCGAATTCAAAAGACTGGAAGGTCACACTTTTTTTTTGCAATTTATTTGATACCCAAATTTTAGAAAAATTGTGTTTATTAGGGTTTTATTTTCTTGGTTGATTTTAGGTCTAGTTTACTTGAACCATATTGGAGCCACTCTCTACTCGGAGTCTTAGATGGAAGCAGTAGCCAAAGAATTGTCGGTAAATTTAATTTTGGTTGAATGAATGCCTTCAAGTCTGCTAGAGAATTGTCGGTAAATTTACTTTTGTGCTTTACAACAAGTGAGATATTCTGATTATTTATGTGGAAGAAAGCTGAGATGCCCATTTTTTTTATCTTTTACAGGTACAATGTGTTTCAATATGGCTTTGTTGCATTTACAATACTTGATTTCCTTTACTCTACAGCATTGTAAGTTCCATGACCACAATTTTGTTCATTCTTTGGTCCTGCTACTTTTCAGCCATTTCAATTGATTTATAGAATTGATCCTGCTACTTTTCGGCCATTTTTGGCCATTCACACGCATGCAACAACAACAAGCCTACAATGCATTTGAATATGGGGATCCATATCCTACTTCAATTTGGATCAGTATCTACACACACATATTAAACAGACAAGTATACTTTGCATATAATATAGGGATCCTTATCCCACTTCTATTTGAACTCGAAACTGGATCCAGTTGGTTAAATTCAGATCTGATTGCATTCATATAATCTATCCCTTAGGAAATGAATATGACTCCTGGGTTTTGACAACCTCTCTGGTGCCTTGTCCTTTTCGATGCAATATCTTTACCAAGGTTCACAGTATCGGTATCGGAATCGGTATCATACAATTCTTATGAGTATCGGTATCGGTAGTATCAGCAGTTTCGGGTCGAAGTCTCAGTATTTTTGGTATCGGAAAACAAATAATTATTAATAAATTATTAACATTTTAAAAAAAATATTATACATTTAGGCATAATTTTAAGTATTTTTATTGTTATTTCTTAATAGTTTTGAAATTAAATGGAAAAGTAATCACCCCTACCGATTGGTTTACATGCAAGAGATAAATTTTCTTCTTTTACATGCTTTTACAACCTTATTATGCTTTAAACCCTTGTTGATTTGTCTTTTTCGTTCTTTTTTTTGCCGAATTGACCATAAAAGAGACCCCCAATGTCGGTATCGGTCAAGTATCGGGTATCGGTCAATATTGGATTGGGACATGCCAAACCGTATCGATATCGGCCGGTACTGTAAACTATGATCTTTACACATGGGGTTATCATTTATTCTTTGTATACTCCAAGCATGACGTTTGAAAATTGCCTTTGCAGCCTCTTTGTAGATCAGACCCTATGCTTGTTTTAGAATTATCTATGCATGTCCTGGAAAGCCGCCCAACGGAAACCATTGAGCTCTTTGTTTCTGGAAATGTTCTAGCAGACTTGGTAAATTCGTACTTAAAACAGCATGCACCGAACAGTCTACTTACTTAGAGCTTATGCTCTCAATGAGTGAAAGTGGAATCAACACAAATCTGCAAAATGAACTGGTAAGAAGTTATTTTATATTTATCCTAATAAGTAGTTTGTTTTAAATGGTTGAGTTTTCAGATGCCTTTTTATTATGAAAATTATATTTGACAGGTGCAAATATACCTCTCACAAGTAGTTGAGTGGTATAAAAATCTCAAAGAACAACAAAAATGGGATAAAAAAAACCTATTCTCCAACACGTAAGAAGTTATTATTTGCTTTCAGGTTATAATGTCGAGTCGCTGTTAAAGCGCCTTCCGACAGATGCTCTTTTTGAGGAACGTTCTGTTTTACTTGGCAAAATGAACCAGGTGACACATTCCTTGCCAATAAATCTTTAATGTGGCATAATCTTCAGAAAATGGCATGTACTACTTGCCTTTGGGCCACAAGAAGTACATGACTTTGGCTCATTAGCCGATGCATGCAGGATCATGAGTTTGAACTCTTACCAACTTGGGTTCACATCTTTCGATGACTGTGCTACTTGTAATGTCATTTTGTTTATTTTTTTATAACTAGTATTATGATGTTGAACTATGCAGCTTCAACTTCATGTTGGAATATGTATCGTGCTAGTCTATTATATCCATGTGTCATGTCTCTCTAATAAGACTCTAAATCAGAATGTCTTTTCATCTTCATGGTTTTCACTTTTGCTTTTATGATATTGAAGCATGTAGATATTTTATCGTCATTTTTTCTGGCACAAAAAATGGTTGTCTAGAAAATTTCCTTAAGAGGAATTGGAGGGAATGGTTGCTTTGTTGGCATTTGAAGATTTAAAGAACTGCCCTTTAGGAGAGCTGTTTCTCATTTCTAAAAATTTCCTTGTGCACTATTTTTGTTATTTGTACGTGTTTTTCATTCTCAGCCAACAATAATGGTACTTCTTTCATATATTGAATGGTTCTTGTCTATCTAATACATTAGTAGTCCATAAACCTTTTAGACTGATATTTTCATATATTGAATTGTTCTTGTAAAAACATCAGGCAACAATAATGATACTTTTTTTTTCCTAGTCTTGCCATCATTGGGAATTGGATCCCTATCTTCAAGGGAAGCTGAAGGAAGAACTAGTATCACTTCTGGAATAAAGGTTTGCATAGACATGTTTAATCCTCTATAGTATTTTTTTCCTGTTATTTTCCCCTTTTTTGTTTATCGTCAGTGCCATTTCAGAATTTGGGGCATCTATTTGCCCGTATGATGCATGTCTAGCATATGCCCTATTAAGAGCTAAGTTTCTAAAGCTTGATGCTTATCCAATATTTTGGAGAAGTTCATATTATTACCACCGTTGTAACTGTCGATGATAGAACCAATGCTCCAGATATCGGTTTAGGTTGATGTCGGATATCGGAGATATATTGAATATATAATATATTATACAAGCTAAATTTTCTATTAAAAACAAACTTCTACATGTACTAAATATTCTTGATGTCCTAAAAGGCTAAAACTAAGTAACTAACCCAAAAACTAACACATATTAGGAGTTCTTACCTTATCTATAAAGTTAAATTTTGTCAAACATATCAGACACTTTGGAGTTGAACTGATGTACATCCCTTGTTAACCATGTTTGCTCATCTATAAAGTTAATTTTGTCAAAAAAAAAATATTAGGGACATAGAGTCATGTACATCATTGTTAACCATATTTGTTTATCTATGAAGTTTTTTTTCCAAACAAATACATTTGTTGAAACAGATTGGGCACAAATATCCTTTATGTTTGGATTTGGAAAAGGTTATGCCCAGGCCAGGTTTTGACTGATCATAGCACAACCTAGTCCTGGCCAAAACACTATTTTCTCCATTGAATTCTCATCAAAAACATGTTATAATATGATAGAATCAAAAGAAGAAAAATGATCCATGTACAAGATCTTGATTGACATCAATGTAACTCTCATCATCAGCTGGCACACCATTGAGAAAAGTCCTAAAAATTGATGCACTAGAAACTATCTGTAATTTATGTATTTCCATTCCCCTTTAATCTGTTACATGGCTTATATTGGTTCATCTCTGGCATTTGAACAGTCTGGAATTTACATGTTCATTAAATCTTTCATTTTAAAGTTTCTAATGATGTTTTTTGGGTCATGTAGTTTCTCTTTTTATGATATCTTTCAGTTTTAGAATATGCTGGACCATGACCTGATCCAAATATTCTCTTTTTATGACATGTTAGAAAGTTTTCCAGCTAAGCTACTGCCAGGTCAATTTGTTGCTCTGATACCATGATTCCTTTATATAGCAGCAAGACTTGACACCAAATTGCTATATTTTAGTATAACAAACCTCACATTTGCTTCATTTTGATACAACAATTTTTTTAAAACAAATTTGGATGCAAAAGTCAATATCTGATTATACACCTCCCATCAAATTACACTAGTGACATCCTCCAAAAAAAAATTAGCAGCTTAACTATCCACCTTTTGCTTTTGACACCACAATTTTTTTTGAAGCACTTTAGTACCATTTCAAAATAATAATTTGTGTTCTTGTTCTCTTAGGAACTTGCTAAAAAAATGAAGGTGCATGCATGCTGTGAATAGGAAAATGCTGTGGATATAGGAGGGATGTGCTCCGATCTGGTTTGCTACTTTTTTGGTTTCATTTTGTATGGTTAGATTATGGTTTGTGGTGACAAGTTATGGATGTTTGTGGTTTGTATGTTTAAGTGGTATGGAAACAACAGATGTGGGATGTGTATTGGAAGTTTTTATTGTATGAACAATACAGTTTTGTTAATATGAAATTTAGGTTTTATAGAATTTGATGTGTGTAGCTTCTAGATTGATATTATGTGTGTTTGATTAATATTATATAATCTTGACGAAATTTTGGCAAGCTTCTCTTGACGGTACTTTGGATAGCTACTCTTGACGGTTGTCAAATATCAATTTTAATTCAAATCATGCTGCATAATAGCCGTAAATTACTGCTTTTCATGACGGATTTTGTCCGTCAAAACAAATATTTTTCTTAACGGCTAAAGGCCGTCATATAGGCCGGAGTCAAGAAAAGTTTTTGCCTACGTTGACGGTTTCTAAAAACTGCTATCTTGACGGCTAAAAACAATCAAGAAAATTACTTCATATGACGGTCAAAAACCATCAAGAAAATCCATGCCAGCGACCGTCAAGAAAAGGGGGGTATTTCTTGACTCCGGCCTAGTTGACGGATCTGCAACCATCAAGATACCCATTTCTTGACGGAGAATCTCCGTCAAGAAAAGCCTTTATTCTTGTAGTGTGGGAGTTATGAGTTTGTGTGGCTCTTAGATAAGCTGATAGTGTTTTGAGATCTAATATCTCATGAAACTTTAGTTAGAAATGGGATGGCTAAGGTAAGTAAGAGGGGGGTCAACTTGTGGAATTTAGTCAGAACAGATAAGGTTACAATTAGTCTAAACACAAGTTGAACAATATAGCAGTTGCTTGGTTTTATAAGTTGTCATGCTAGTTGTTAGTAATAGTCAGATTTCTAAGTTAGATAGCTAAACTGATAGAAGTAGCATTAATGTATCTAGTAATTAATAATTTTTGTCACTTAACCAACTTGTACCTATTACCAGGAGGACAGTCAGATCTTCCGTTTACTCCTGATATTCCAGAGTAAGGCAAGTACACCGACTCGAACCCTTTACTCTGTATTTCTGTCTTACTTCATGTTCTCATATTGACACGTTGTACACACGATTGTTCATTGTTCATTGTTCATTGTTCATCGTTCATTGTTCATCGTTCATTATTTTTTACATGTACATTGGGGTGGGAAAATACTACAGATATGTGACCAATCCTATTTTAGCTAGGCATTGACTAATAGCTTAGGTCTCACATCATGCACGTGGGACTCTAAGTCGTACCATTATTCATGTGCTCTTGTTCATTGTTTACCCAGCCGATCACATACTCTAATAGTTATTTCACTTGCATGTTATACTGATAGTCTAGTTTATTGTTCAGGATCTGGTACTATAGTTCATCGTTATTCATGTACTACAGTTTCATATTCATGTCTGGTACCATAGTTTATATTCTGATTCTTTTCATGCATTTCAGTTTACATTGTTTAGTGCTTCTTGTCAGGGTTGTACTTTGCTCTTTTCCTGACAGGATACGTTACAGGTATGCTTGAGGATGATGTTCCACCTTTATGGACTAGAGCCCGAAGCCAGGATAGAGATGCCACAGGATAGACTTAGATTGCAGAGATATAGTTAGACTTTTTCTTAGATTTGTTTTAGAGTTTATCATGTATTGTATTGAGGATTCAGGATTGTATAAAGTTATTCTGGTTACCGAATTTGTCTCCGGATGATATTGTATTGACTTGTGGATTATGGTGATTCTGGGAGCGCATATAGTAGCTGTGTTATTTTATATATCTTGTATCTTGGAGTTTTTCTTAGAATTGTACAGCTTACTGCGTTGTGTCTTCCAATGTAGGCTGGGCGTGTCCGACTCGTGTCCGATTATTCAGGAGCGGGTCGTGACATATTTTTAGTAGTGGCCCATGCAGGTTTGTCCTAATGGCACTTAGACTATAAAGTGCTATTGGGGAACCTGCTAGACTAAGAAAAACTTATCACAGCATAGGATCCGTGGGAAATGGTTATAGTTATTGAATATAGAGATTGTTTATACTCATTATTTTTTAGGAGGTTGACTATTTTTCTAGGGCTTAGCAATCAACGAGTTTTCTTTCTATTTCAGGATGGTTACCACTAGGAACACCGCAGATCAGCCCGGAGCTTCAGGAGCTTCGGATCAGACCGCGGTTGATGTACCAGTGGAGCAGCTTCCACCACCACCTCCTCAGTTTCCTCTGCTGCCTCTGATGATGATGTTCGATGGCGCCCAGGTGATGGTCATGTTCCAGCAATTCCTGGAGGCACAGAACCATCAGGCTGTGCAGTTTTGAGCGACAATTATGGATACCCTCAGGACCCAAGAGCCGGCTCCACCAGTACCAGTAGCTCCTCCAGCACTAGTAGCACCAAGACCGGGCACAGCCAGAGACTACCAGAATCTCTGTCTGATAGATTTTTAGGGCCATGAAGGGATAGTATATGCTGATGAGTGGTTGGAAAATGCGAAGAGGACACTGAAGATGGCGAGGATCCCGGATGACTTGAAGATGGAGGTTGCGAGTATGCGACTCTTCGACCTTGCTAGAGCCTGGTACCGCGAGGAGGCCCAGTTAGCTGCGCCCCAGGTTCTTTGGGCAGATTTCAAAACTCTGTTCAAGAAGAAGTTTTTCCCCGATGTGGAGCGATATGAGCTCCGAATGCAGTTCGAGACATTGCAGCAGGGGATCATAACAGTGGCAGAGTACACGTCAGAGTTCATCCGACTCAGCAGGTTTGCAGAGAACCTAGTCCGTGCACCAGAGGATAGGGCCTGAAGGTTCAAGAAGGGCCTCACCAAAGAGCTGCGACATTCAGTGGCGATCAGCCAGGCGACGACTTATTCGAGCATTCTCATGATTGCTCAGGATATAGAAAAGAAGATGGACCCGAGGCCCAAGAGGGATAGAGACATTGGCAATAGCAGCTATTAGGCACCGGTGAAGAGGATCCAGTCTCAGATTCAGGCGAGGCCACAGCAGCCAGCACAGCAGCATCATCGTCCAGCCAGAGTTCATGCAGATCCGCCACAGAGACAGCAGTTGGCAGTCACTTGCAACTACTGTCACCGCATGGGACATCATTACGACGAATGCCACAAGAGGCTGAGGCTTTGCTTGTTCTGTGAATCACCTGCTCACCAGGTCAGAGATTGTCCAGAAGCCGCTGAAGGACGAGCACGAGGAGCACCGGGACCCCAGCAGGAGGACTTACCTCTTCATGTCCAGCAGCCGCAAGAAGACCAGCCAGAGGGGCGAGTCTAGCTTCTGACAGCCGAGAAAGTGGAGACCATTCCTATTCCGGACGAGTACTGACGACCGGGGGCACTTGCGGATCACTATCTTTCTTTAATATTTCTTTTTACATTTCCTTGTTGTTTCTCCATTTTGAGGCTTATTTCTAAAGTCTCATCTCTATCTTACTGTTGTTTCATAGTACCTAGTAGCTAGTTGTTGACTGTTGATTGTCTCTTGGTATCCAATAAACTTGTTTCTAAAGAACATATACTATCACTATCTATCATCACTTAGAATTGTCATAAACTTTCTTGAAATTTCTGGATAAGGTTAAGAAAATATTTGACAACCTACTATGACCTGGATTATGGAGGACGTGAGCCGACTGCAGCTAGCTGCGCACTGACGAGGCATGGGCTCTAAGCCAAAGTAATTACAGGTATTCACAGGTTCTCAGATATTATTGAAGCTAAGTCCTAAATTTATTTTATCGGATAAAGTTGATAAAAGTATTGCGGTAATCTAGTAATATCGGGACAATGGAACCGAAGGTTCACTGCAGCCAGATACATACTGGCGGGGCAGAAACTGTAGGGGAAGTGACCCTAGGTATGCAAGATCGTCGGATACTATTGAGACTATTATCCTATGATCATAATTTTTGTGACTATCATTTCATTCCACTTTAAACCGTACCAATTTCAAAATTGTATCTGTTTATCTTATCGTGCCAAATCGTTCCATTTTGGAAATTTCGAGGACGAAATTTTCTAAGGGGGAGATTTGTAACCTTACCTTCCCGAGATTCTAGTATATTATTTTCTATAAAATTCATGAATAATTTTTATATATATATAGGAATTTCCATAGTCATTACATGATTTATTAATTAATGTTTATTTTTATTTTTCTATGTTCTTTGGGCTTTCTTTATTAATTAATATGGGCTTTCTTCATATATCATTTGGGCTCATTCACTAAGTTCTTCACAAATATGTAGCAGCTAACATTCATGGAGCTTCTTTTTTTTAATTCTGTTAGATGAAGAGAAGGAATTCAAATTCCAATTTTGAGCACAATATTTTCCTTGGCGCCAATGTGGCATTGGCCTCAAGCAAGCTAACGGCCACCCCTCCTTACCCTTTCCCTTTGCTTCTCTCTTCACTTTTGTTCTCTGTACAGAGCTTCTCTCTCCTTACTCTGTTCCTCTCCTCTAAATTTCAAATCTAACTCAATTGAAGAGCCGGCCATGGCGATCTCTCCTTAGTGATCGCGACTCTGCAGTCTATTGGCAGATCTACTGCTACGATGAGCTTCTCGGTGGTACGATGCCATCAACGAGGATCACATCGTCTTCTCCGATGACCATTAGCACTGGTCTCCATCCTTCCTCCTCATCATTCCTTACCGAACCACTTCAGCTCCTGATCAGCCATGGCGGATTATGCAGCTCGATGAACCTCTACTCCGATCGACACAGCACGTAGCGGCAGAGACAACGGCAACAAGGAGGTACTGTCCACCGACAGATTTCGTTCCGACGAACCAAACGGGAGCATAGGAAGTTCCTGATCGACTCAGTAGAGTGCTCCCTTGTTGTTTGATGTTTTGTCGTCTTCCTCGATCAATTGAACCTGTGGCAAGAATAACTTACTCTTTTCTCTGGATTCGATTAAGGAATCGAGTCGATCCAATTCGATCGCTTCTTCTTTTCTTGTGATTGATTAGATCTGGGGTGATAGGTCAATCGTTTGGTTTTCTTCTTCCCTGCATAAGAATGGAAGGAATGTTGATTAATTTCCTTCTCAGGATCCATGAGCATGTTGCAAGCAATTAGCCAATCCGCGCTCATCCAATCTATTCAAAGGAACGTCGAGACTATAAGTATTCAATTCTGTAAGCTCGTGTTTGGAAATTGGCACGTTCGTGTGAATATCAGAACAACTCCTTGAATTCTTGATTTCTTTTGATCTTCACCCTGTGTCGATTTCTTCTGAGCTCTGGTTTGGCTGCACAGGTACCCCGTATCGGTTGAGTTGCTGAATTAACAGGAGGGTGACCTGGATCAGATCGGACACAAAGCTCGTATCCAAACTTGAGAGTTGTATCATCGAATTCTAGCCAAGTCTGCTTCCCACAGGTATTTCTAAACATTCTTAAATCGAGTGAATGATGCATGTGTGTACTAGAATGCAATATATGATGTAGGAGCATGTTTCTGAGTATCGGGAAGTGGAATTCGAGTTAACTCTGTCAATACTTAACATAGGAATGGATAGGTGGGTGTAGATTTGTAACAGCTTAGCAATTAGACTGAGCTTGGTGATACCAAGGGAGAAGTATCAGTTTTCCTATATTTAGGTTGGGTTTTTGTAGCAGCAGAGTGTTTACTTCACTATGGGAAGTTTTATCATTCGATTTGATATCAATAAACTGATATCCTCGAGCCCCAGAGTATCCGGGTTGCTGATACTTAAGTTGACCAGCTGAGGGAGTGATAAGGACTCTTCAGGAATATATGGGTACTTTTGTTTAATTTTTAGTCTTCCTATATGTGGGTTGATACTCTTAGATCTAAATCTATTCAGAGATTGATGTAGGGTAGCCTGTGACCAGATTTTGGCGTGTCCAACCCTGGTTTCGTGTCCTGCTGAGCTAGGTGCATCTCTGAGAAGTTGTTGTTATGTTTAGAGAATGTAGAGTCAGCGTTAGTATGTTGGCAATTTCAGTAAAATGCTAATTTTCAGAGGGGCATAATTATAGGTAACAATTATGCTTTGAGCCATAGTTCCTTAGTTCAGATGTTGCAAATTAAATTGTAGTATAGCCTTCATTGGTTAAGTTTCCTTCTAATTAGGTTGTTGTACAGTAAATGGTTTAGTAGATTAGTGATATCAGGTCGGGTAGGGATGTCAGTTATTCCAGTAACTTGACTTTATCTCAAATTCGATGATAAAGTCGAGTATCAGTTTCAGTCTGAATATACAGGTTTACGATGAATTTGCATGACCACTGTGTGTGAGAGGCCTGAGTGCAGTCATAGTTCTGAGCTAATACAGAACTGGGATATCAGGATGGCTCTATCCATTATATGGATTTTAGTTTCTTTGGTTTGGTTAGAACTAGATAGTCAGCTTTCCTTTTTAATGTCCAGGATTACAATCAATTAGGATTATGACGAGGGTCACCCTAATCTACAGGAAATCATTTTTATTTTGCCACAACCAAAGAGTCAAGCCAAGGTATATTCTCCCTGAATATGACTCTTTAACAAGGGAGCAGTAGCAGTGGCTATTTGGTTAGTAGTATATTGGATGCAAGTAACCTTTTAGTTTTAGTCTATTCAAGATACTAAGGGGAGTGATCAAATGATTCCTGCTTTGAATGCTTTTCTAGGCAAGAGTCTTTGAATCACATACTAACAAGGGAACACTAGGAAGGATGGGTAGTGGACCAGTGATAAGTAGTTAACTGAGAAGTGATGTTAGACTCGAGTGTCTAGTGCCCTAATGGGAGTTATGAGTTTGTGTGGCTCTTAGATAAGCTGAAAGTATTTTGAGATCTAATATCTCACGAAACTTTAGTTAGAAATGGGATGGCTAAGGTAAGTATGAGGGGGTTCAACTTGTGGAATTTAGTAAGAACAGATAAGGTTACAATTAGTCTAAACACAAGTTGAATAATATAGCAGTTGCTTGGTTTTATAAGTTGTCATGCTAGTTGTTAGTAATAGTCAGATTTCTAAGTTAAATAGCTAAACTGATAGAAGTAGCATTAATGTATCTAGTAATTAATAATTTTTGTCACTTAACCAACTTGTACCTATTACCAGGAGGACAGTCAGATCTTCCGTTTTCTCCTGATATTCCAGAGCAAGGCAAGTACACCGACTCGAACCCTTTACTCTGTATTTCTATCTTGCTTCATGTTCTCATATTGACATGTTGTACACACGATTATTCATTGTTCATTGTTCACCGTTCATTGTTCATAGTTCATTGTTCTTTACCTGTACATTGGGGTGGGGAAATACTACAGATATGTGACCAATCCTATTTTAGCTAGGCATTGACTAATAGCTTAGGTCTCACATCGTGCACATGGGATTCTAAGTCGTACCATCATTCATGTGCTCTTTTTCATTGTTTACCCAGCGGGTCACATACTTCACTTGCATGTTACACTGATAGTCTAGTTTATTGTTCAGGATCTGGTACTATAGTTCATCGTTATTCATGTACTACAGTTTCATATTCCTGTCTGGTACCATAGTTCATATTGTGATTTTTTTCATGCATTTCAGTTTACATTGTTTAGTGCTTCTTGTCGGGGTTGTACTTTGCTCTTTTTCTGACAGGATACGTTGCAAGTATGCTTGAGGATGATGTTCCACCTTTATGGGCCAGAGCCCGTAGCCAGGATAGAGATGCCACGGGATAGACTTAGATTGCAGAGATATAGTTAGACTTTTTTTTAGATTTATTTTAGAGTTTATCATGTATTGTATTGAGGATTCAGGATTGTATAAAGTTATTCTGGTTACCGGATTTGTCTCCGGATGATATTGTATTGACTTGTGGATTGTGGTGATTCTGGGAGCGCATATAGTAGCTATTGTAGTACCCCGAAATTCGTGATACGTATTTTATACGTGTTTGTATTTCTGACCTGTATTTCTCATTTTTCTTGATTACTTAGTTATGGTTTATTTCATATTTATCATAGACGTTTAATTGTCATTTATCGTTCATAGATTAATTCTGATTAATGGAGCTTGGTTTATTGAGTATTTTATTACATGGTTCCTCATGGCATTGCATTGGCTTGGTTTGGTTCGGTTTAGTGGGTTTGGCTTGGTTGGGTTTTATGTGAACCAAACCACTCCCACCTACCACCACTCCCACCATAAATATCCATCCCCCTCTCTCTCTTCCATTATTATTCATTACTCTTCTTCTCCACCATTACTTCTTCACCTACCCGGAGAGAGAGAGAGAGAGGTCTAGGCAAGTGCATCTTGCTTCATGGAGGAACTCTAATTTTATTGTTCCATTCTCTTCTTTGTAACATTCTAACACTCTTTAAAACTTGGCATTTTCACTTTCTATGGCTAGATTTTTGTAGATCTATATTTACATTATTTTCGGATTTTTTGGGTTTTGATCTACTTAATCTTGTTGTTTTCGAGTTTTGATGGTGCCATATTGTAGAGAATTTCGTTCTGCCCCATTTTGACCTATGAAAGTTTGGATTTGGACTCTGGATGAAAGATTCATGGAGCTTGGGAGCCACGGCTTGAAGGGTTCTTCTTCTCGGAAGGATGGAGAAGAAGAACAGTTTATAGCCGAATGGACTTAGCCGCATAAGCTTTATGCAGCAAGTTTTATTCCTGGCCGCATAAGCCTTGCTGTGTTACTTGGCCGCATGGTCTATGCCGCAGGAACTCAATTCTTCCAAGCCGCATGAAGATTTAATCCTAGCCGCATGAGACTTACATTCTAGCCGCATATGCTCACCACCCTTCCCTGGCCGCATGAGCTCCTAACTGAGCCGCATGCACCCCCTTCATCTCCTGGCCGCATAGGCTCATGACCAGTATGGCCGCATAAGGCTTTGCATCTTCAGCCGCATGTAGTCTCCTATAATTTAGCCGCATAGGCCCCATTATATTCCAGCCGTATGGGCTTCTGAGTCCGGGCCGCATGACCCGATTTATTCCAGCCGCATATGCTCATCTTTCCTGGCCGCATGGCCTTGCTCCTAATTGAGCCGCATGAGATCCGGTTACTTTCTGGCCGCATAAGGCCCTTGACCTTCCTAAGCCTCATGCGCCCTCTTTGCGTTGGCCGCATGGGATCCAGTGATCCTGGCCGCATGCCCCAACCCTTACCTAGCCGCATGGAACTTGATCCCGCCAGCCGCATGAAGCTTACTTCTCTTCCTAGCCGCATGAGATCATTTCTAGCCGCATATGCCTGAACCGCATGACTTCCAATAGCCCTGTGTACTATTATTTATCATTATTTGTCCATGTTTTGTAACTCCTTATTGTATATTTTTATGCCCATTTTATATCCTTACGCCTTTTGTCCCGAACTTGATAATCCTAATTTGATTGACATGATTGAAATGATAATTGTATCTGGCATGGTGTGACCAAGAACTGACATGCTTGATAGTGGCCCATCGTGGTGCACTCCTGACATGATAACTTGACCTGATAACTTGATCTGTTACACATGACACGACAGTGACCCGTAGTGGTGCATTCCTGATAAGTACCCTGACAATGCTTGATAGTGGCCCGTCGTGGCGCACTCTTGATAAGTGATAGTGGCCCGTCGCGGCGCACTCTTGACAAATTAATTCATTGGCCTGGACACCGTGGTTGTTTGCATGGATTGTGCATGTATAAACTACTGGTCCGATTGTGCCTTGTATCATGTCTAGGGCATGATCCCTGAGTACCACGGTCAGGGATTCATACTGAATATGGCTAGGATTAATGACTAGATTGATCAAATAGTTCATGGAAAATTTCTCAGTTACCTGTTGCCCCTTTGGTCCCGGCCTTATATATATATATACATGGAATTTGTTGCTATCCGTCGAGATGAGCGCACTTCCAGCCCGCCGTCGAGCGTGGTACCTTAGGACACATGTATCTTACTACAGTGTGTCTGCTATATCCTGCTATCTTTTCCTTTTCTTGCTGGGATCACTCAGGTAGTAACAAACAGGTAACCGGACTTGGAATTCTCATTGCATCTTGCTAGTAACTATGCCTGTGATAACCCTAGTTAGTTAAAGTATCAAGCCGTACTTATTGCTTGGCCGTGATTGTTGGATGGGGTTCAATCAGTCTAGTCTCGTCTTGATCTTGTACAAGATTGTTACCTGACCAGATTTCTTATCTTTATCTTGCCGATAAATGGTGGGAGAAACCAAGTTCTATTCAGACGAAGGGTTACAACCCCGGTCCTTGTTTGGTTTACGGGTTGTAACCTGGTTATCTGAATAGTCCCATGATTATCACATCGTATATCATCCTGTCATGCTTTTCCATATGTTCTGTCTTTTATTGATTCTGTACAAGATTGTCTTTTATATTTACCTGTCATGCTTTTTTTTAAATTACTGTCTCTTATTAAGTAATTATATTCTTGTGCTAATTGCTGGTTTTAGTTCCTAAGTGAAGCCTCCTTTGTGGCACTTGCTCTTTCTGGGGTCTGACCCAGCTAGTTTTGTATGGCCAGATACCGGAGCAGCAGCAAAGGATCTACCTGCTTTCCAGCCAGATGGTGACCACTAGAGGGAATCCTGGCAATGAGTGGGTTTCTTTTGTTCTCCCACTGTAATTGTACATTATTCTTTTGAGGCGTTTAGCCGCCGAGCAAGTGTTAGCTCGTGTATATTTTACTTACTGTCTGCCTACGGGCTGTAACATGATTGGCGACTCGAGGTTGATCATGTATGACTTAACTCTTGCTAGTCCTTACATTTTGTACGACTAGCTTCATGATCATCTGGATATATAATGTTTGGGATGCCTTACAATTGTATATTTGGTGATCTGATATCTTGTAACTATCATTACTTGTTGAGATTGAGACACTAGGCTTGTTATTGACCCTAAGAGTCTGATGGATTGTAGTGAAACCCTCACATATCTAGACAGCCGTGACCGTATAGCGGTGTGGATTCCATTCCGTTATATGTAGCTGGCTATGTCCGCCCCCGCTCTCCAGTATTCTGGTTCTGGGGCGTGACATGGTTTAAGTGGTGGCCCATGCAGGTCTTGTTAATCAAGATGTGTGAGGGTTTACCGGATAGATGTCTCAATCTGTACTCTCCTTTGATCTCCACTCGTATCTTCTTATCTCCTGGGATCCCTGACTTGATAACATGCTTGCATCATTGTTCTATCCTGGTCCTTCCTTAATATTTCCGATGTTATTGCTTCAGTGGCATCATTCCTGTTGATCAGCCAGAAGAAGTTCGGCCGGCAGACCAGCAACAACAAGAAGATCAAGATCAGTCCTCCGCAGCCGCCTCCCGAGCCATGCCTTCTGGAGAACCAATGCCCCCAGTTCAGCCAGCAGGGTCAGAGGATGGGGTCTTGATAGGGCTCATCTGTGAGTTGCTTGCGTCTCAAGATCGTCGAGGTGATGCCTTGCAGCAAGCAGTACAAGATGTTATGAGCGGAATTGGTCCTCGAGGGAACAGTACGGTCAACAATTTCAAGCGCCTGAACCCTCCCTTCTTCGACGGCAGCGAGGATGCTATTGCTGCAGATGCCTGGCTACAGGATATTAAAGTTATCTTGGAGGCAGCCAGGACCCCTGAAGCAGAGAAGGTGGCGGTGGTGCGCCTGCAGTTACTAGATCTAGCCCGCAGCTTGTGGGCTATGCAAGCAGCGAGTTTGGGTACGCCTGTCATGTGGGCGGTATTCAGTGATATGTTTCAGACCAAGTACTTTGACGCAGTGGCTAGATATGACCTGCAGACCATGTTTAGTAATCTCAGGCAGATGAGCAGGACGGTCGACGGATATGCGACCGAGTTTTTAAGGTTGAGTCGGTTTGCTCCCACCTTGGTGGCAACCGAGACAGAGCACAGCGATTCCAGCAAGGGCTCCACTTGGAGATCATATTGGCAGTAGAGCAGTTCGAGCACAGAACTTTTGATGCCGTCTTGCGAGCAGCGAGGAGGCACGAGTACACTTCCCGACGGATAGCGGACCGGACCGGAGGTCGGAAGCGGTCTCACGACCAGATGAACCAATCCTCAGCACCGGTCCCAGCAGCTAGGGCCCTGACCATTGGAGCTACGAGGACAGATTCGGTTACCTCCTTGCAGCATTCTGCCCCGACCTACCCCCAGCAGCAGAAGCAGAAGCGGCCTTTCGCAACCGGTTGTTCTCATTGTGGAAAGACCGGGCATGTTGTTACTGAGTACCGCAGAGCACAGGGATTGTGCTTGGTTTGTGGTTCGTCGGACCACCTGATAGGATCTTGTCCGTTCAGAAACAGATCATCGTCGACAGTAACTAGTCCCTCGGTTATGGGACCAGCACCAGCACCAGCACCAGCACCAGAACCAGTTCCAGTTCACCAACCACAGCAGCTTCCGTTCCCAGGTCCATTGCCGTCTCAGGCCCAGGCCTTCCAGCAACAGAGGCCTCAGCAGTTCGCCCTAGCCCAGGCCCAGATCCAGAATCGGCAGAGAGGTATCTGTGTCCTATTGTCTTGCTTTCCGCCGTCGTTATACGGGACACATATCATGTTTCATGTATCCTAATTACAACAGTATATCCCTGGCCCGAGCCATGTCCTAGATCATTCGAAAACGGTTATTGGTACCAACCTTTTCATATAAGGAGAGGCCCGTGTCCATGTTTGACCAAAGAGAGAGACCTCAAGCGCAAGGCTATCAGTTTAGTTCATGTTGCTTGAGTTTATCGCTCCTTGGGAGAGTCAAACGTGGGAGTGTGAGGATGATATCCAATCACGTTATCCCAATCGGTTTGGCTCGTGAGGTGTAATATCTTCCTTATACCTTGCACTTCGATTCCTTGCTTGCATGAATGATTGTATGATTGATTGGTGGCGTAGATTGCTTGCGATAGTATAGCTGTCCCGACATCTCTAGCCTCTTGATTAAATTCCGAGGACGGAATTCTTTTAAGGTGGGTAGGATGTAGTGTCCCGAAATTCGTGATATGTATTTTATACGTGTTCGTATTTCTGACCTGTATTTCTCATTTTTCTTGATTAGTTAGTTATGGTTTATTTCATATTTAGCATAGAGGTTTAATTGTCATTTATCGTTCATAGATTAATTCTGATTAATGGAGCTTGGTTTATTGAGTATTTCATTACATGGTTCCTCATGGCATTGTATTGGCTTGGTTTGGTTCGGTTTAGTGGGTTTGGCTTGGTTGGGTTTTATGTGAACCAAACCACTCCCACCTACTACCACTCCAACCATAAATATCCATCCCTCTCTCTCTCTCTTCCATTATTATTCATTACTCTTCTTCTCCACCATTACTTCTTCACCTATCCGGAGAGAGAGAGAGAGAGGTCTAGGCAAGTACATCTTGCTTCATGGAGGAACTCTAATTTTATTGTTCCATTCTCTTCTTTGTAACATTCTAACACTCTTTAAAACTTGGCATTTTCACTTTCTATGGCTAGATTTTTGTAGATCTATATTTACATTATTTTCAGATTTTTTGGGTTTTGATCTACTTAATCTTGTTGTTTCCGAGTTTTGATGGTGCCATGTTGTAGAGAATTTCGTTCTGCCCCATTTTGACCTATGGAAGTTTGGATTTGGACTCTGGATGAAAGATTCATGGAGCTTGGGAGCCACGGCTTGAAGGGTTCTTCTTCTCAGAAGGATGGAGAAGAAGAACAGTTTATAGCCGAATGGACTTAGCCGCATAAGCTTTATGCAGCAAGTTCTATTCCTGGCCGCATAAGCCTTGCTGTGTTACTTGGCCGCATGGTCTATGCCGCAGGAACTCAATTCTCCCAAGCCGCATGAAGATTTAATCCTAGCCGCATGAGACTTACATTCTAGCCGCATATGCTCACCACCCTTCCCTGGCCGCATGAGCTCCTAGCTGAGCCGCATGCACCCCCTTCATCTCCTGGCCGCATAGGCTCATGACCAGTCTGGCCGCAAAAGGCTTTGCATCTTCAGCCGCATGTAGTCTCCTATAATTTAGCCGCATAGGCCCCATTATATTCCAGCCGCATGGGCTTCTGAGTCCGGGCCGCATGACCCGATTTATTCCAGCCGCATATGCTCATCTTTCCTGGCCGCATGGCCTTGCTCCTAATTGAGCCGCATGAGATCCGGTTACTTTCTGGCCGCATAAGGCCCCTGACCTTCCTGAGCCTCATGCGCCCTCTTTGCGTTGGCCGCATGGGATCTAGTGATCCTGGCCGCATGCCCCAACCCTTACCTAGCCGCATGGAACTTGATCCCGCCAGCCGCATGAAGCTTACTTCTCTTCCTAGCCGTATGAGATCATTCCTAGCCGCATATGCCTGAACTGCATGACTTCCAATAGCCCTGTGTACTATTATTAATCATTATTTGTCCATATTTTGTAACTCCTTATTGTATATTTTTACGCCCATTTTATATCCTTACGCCTTTTGTCCCGAACTTGATAATCCCGATTTGATTGACATGATTGAAATGATAATTGTACCTGACATGGTGTGACCAAGAACTGAAATGCTTGATAGTGGCCCATCGTGGTGCACTCCTGACATGATAACTTGACCTGATAACTTGATCTGTTACACATGACACGACAGTGACCCGTAGTGGTGCACTCCTGACAAGTACCCTGACAATGCTTGATAGTGGCCCGTCGTTGCGCACTCTTGATAAGTGATAGTGGCCCGTCGCGGCGCACTCTTGACAAATTAATTCATTGGCCTGGACACCGTGGTTGTTTGCATGGATTGTGCTTGTATAAACTACTGGTCCGATTGTGTCTTGCATCATGTCTAGGGCATGATCCCTGAGTACCACGGTCAGGGATTCATACTGAATATGGCTAGGATTAGTGACTAGATTGATCAAATAGTTCATGGAAAATTTCCCAGTTACCTGTTGCCCCTTTGGTCCCGGCCTTATATATATATATACATGGGATTTGTTGCTATCCGTCGAGATGAGCGCACTTCCAGCCCGCCGTCGAGCGTGGTACCTTAGGACACATGTATCTTACTACAGTGTGTCTGCTATATCCTGCTATCTTTTCCTTTTCTTGTTGGGATCACTCAGGTAGTAACAAACAGGTAACCGGACTTGGAATTCTCATTGCATCTTGCTAGTAACTATGCCTGTGATAACCCTAGTTAGTTAAAGTATCAAGCCGTACTTATTGCTTGGCCGTGATTGTTGGATGGGGTTCAATCAGTCTAGTCTCGTCTTGATCTTGTACAAGATTGTTCTCTGACCAGATTTCTTATCTTTATCTTGCCGATAAATGGTAGGAGAAACCAAGTTCTGTTCAGACGAAGGGTTACAACCTCGGTCCTTGTTTGGTTTACGGGTTGTAACCTGGTTATCTGAATAGTCCCATGATTATCTCATCGTATATCATCCTGTCATGCTTTTCTATATGTTCTGTCTTTTATTGATTCTGTACAAGATTGTCTTTTATATTCACCTGTCATGCTTTTTCTTAAATTACTGTCTCTTATTAAGTAATTATATTCTTGTGCTAATTGCTGATTTTAGTTCCAAAGTGAAGCCTCCTTTGTGGCACTTGCTCTTTCTGGGGTCTGATCCAGCTGGTTTTGTATGGCCAGATACCGGAGCAGCAGCAAAGGATCTACCTGCTTTCCAGCCAGATGGTGACCACTAGAGAGAATCCTGACAACGAGTGGGTTTCTTTTGTTCTCCCACTGTAATTGTACATTATTCTTTTGAGGCGTTTAGCCGCCGAGCAAGTGTTAGCTCGTGTATATTTTACTTACTGTCTGCCTACGGGCTGTAACATGATTGGCAACTCGAGGTTGATCATGTATGACTTAACTCTTGCTAGTCCTTACATTTTGTACGACTAGCTTCATGATCATCTGGATATGTAATGTTTGGGACGCCTTATAATTATATATTTGGTGATCTGATATCTTGTAACTATCATTACTTGTTGAGATTGAGACACTAGGCTTGTTATTGACCCTAAGAGACTGATGGATTGTAGTGAAACTCTCACATATCTAGACAGCCGTGACCGTATAGCGGTGTGGATTCCATTCCGTTATATGTAGCTGGCTATGTCCGCCCCCGCTCTCCAGTATTCTGGTTCTGGGGCGTGACAGCTGTGTTGTTTTATATATCTTGTACCTTCCTTAGAATTGTACAGCTTACTGCGTTGTGTTTTCCAATGTAGGCTGGGCGTGTCCGACTGTGTCCGATTATTCGGGAGTGGGTCGTGACAAAGGAGGGGCTCCTCTAGTGCTTTGTATAAATCCAAAGCTTAACTATAATATTATTTAACCTATAGACGTTTTCAATATTTAAACCTCCATGTTCTACAATTTTATATATATCCTTCTTTTGAACATGCCAAATACTTGCTCAAAATTATCTTGTGGGCTATAATAATTTTCTAGATGGTCAATTAATTTCAATTGATATTATATACTAACGGCGGGTTCTACCTAGACGAAAAGAAAGAAAACATGTAGAAGGTATGGCATGCCATTGCCGCTTCATAGAGCACCGCGACGACGGAGCTCTAGAACGGGAGGTCTGCATTAAAGTCCTGCGTGATCTCCTAGGCCAGATCCTAGAAGAGGAGCTTGCGGATCGGCTGTTCGGTGCTCTTATAGTACTTGGGGATCATGCGGAATATGACAATGTCGCGACGAAAGTGGTGGGGCTTCTCCACCCGTCGATGGTGCCAAGGGCGGACTTCTAAGCGACCTTGATAGCAGCTTCTTATGCGAGGCCTTGTCTCGCGCCGGTGGATTTGCTGATGGTTTTCTTGGTTCGCACGTTACAGAGAGAGGAGAGAGAGAGATCTAGGGTTAGGAGTGATGATGATGGAGTTGGGAGTGGAGGAAGGAGGAGTACTTATGGAGGGAGTTTTTTGTTTTGGAGGAACCGCGTATATTTGATTTAAGGTGGTGGAGACGAATTGTTGGGTTGTATTTCTGTCTGTTGTCTTAAACAAATTGACATTCAGCGACGCCAATGAAATTGATTTTGAAGGGAATGTTCAATTTTGAGGGCTAAATAAAATTTTGAATTAGCGACATCTAACAAGGCGTCACTAAATATCGCTAATTAGTGGCGTTAATCTTAAATAGAATCAATTTAGAATGTTCAATTTTAGAGAGCTAAGAGATATTTAGTAACAGTGTCTCATATAATAGTGAATACTAGGGTTTGGATTTCGAAATTGTCCAACGTTAGATTTTGGGTCTCGAATTTACTGTTCCCGTAGGCTAATAAACAGTTATTTCGAGACCCAAAACCTAACATTGGACAATTTCGAGACCCAAACCCTAATATCCACTATCTTGGCGTCATTAAATGTCGTAGATTTTAGGGACATCTGAGGACATTTAGCAACGCCAATCTTATATGGAATCAATATTTTGGAGAGAATGTTCGATCTTGGAGGAATAAATGAGAATTTATTTTAGTGATGTCTACAGTGGCGTTGCTAAACATCGTAAATTTAGCGACGTCTAGTAACTTTTAGCGATGCCATTCTTAGTGGAGTCGTAATTTAGTCGTTATTCATCGCAAGTAGGGACCCCTTTACATGGAGTCGCTAAATATGTCACAGATAGCAACATCGTTATTTTTGTCATTGCTATTTCGACTTATTTTGGTAGTGATGTGTCTTCCAGGTTTATTTATAAACGTACTAAAATGACATATTTAATTTGGAAATAAGCTGACGTTTATTATCTGTTTTTTCACTCTAAACTTTAAATTTGGATTGTAGCTTAATGATCACCAATAAATAGTTTTTGATGTCATAACGATGTCGTTATAGATGGACCAACTGAACTTTGTTGAAACCAAAGGCCGGTATAATTTGGACAAAAATTCACAGATTCAACATTTCTTGAAACAGAAACTAATCCTAAGCTGCAATTCTTTATCGACTTAACATGTACAAGGCCTATGGAGTCTCACAAGTTCTACAGAAACTAGCCGGAATGAACTGGCTTTTTTTTATTATTGTATTGACAAATGAAAAGACCTAACGATGATCAATGTAAATGGACAGAATTAAGCACTTGCTCACCGGTTTTTCGATAAAGCAGAGTATCTGGCCCGGATTCGATAAACTATATCGAGAAGCAAAGAAAATGAAAGAAAATCAATTCTTTGCTATTTTATTTTCTTTGAATAATTACAATTTTTATTAAAAAAAGTTCGGATGTTTGAAAAGGTCCAAAAAATTGAAGAAGAAAAAAAGCGAATGATTTGGCCGGGATGGAAAAGTGAATTTATAGGGTGAGTGGAACAATTTCCTTCAAAATAAATTTAGTAACCCCATATGTTTCATGAGTATTACACGGAGTATTACACGGACTACTCACGTTCTGAGATAACTACACTGACCATCCCTTTTATTTATAAATTCTATAAAACGTAGGGGTAGCCTATGTTATAAGTTTTCATAAACAATAGGAATGATCCGTGTAATTAGTTTCAAATTAGGAATAGTTTTTGTAGCCTTGGAATTATTATATTTCGTTCATTTACTTTGGCATCCAAAAGGATTCCTAATATTCTGATTATGCGTCTTGTTAGCAATCAACCGAATAAAACTCGTATTATACGCGAATTTTGTGTGCATCTTTCAGAAACGTATAATACTTGCATGCTTTTGAAATATTTGAATAGCATGTGAAGTTTTAAACGTGTTCCGTATGAATTATTAAAAAAGTTTAGCACAAAAAATATGGGAAGAACCTGTTTAATTAATCAAATTTGACAAACTGTTTAAGCATGTCAAGTTTCTAATTTCTATATAGGGCTGAAAATCGAACGAACGAGTTCGAACAAACTGTGTTCGAACTCGGTTCGACTGAAGTATCGAACGAGCTTTATTCGAGCCGAGCTCAAAATCGAGCTCAAAAATGGTGTTTGAACTCGGTTTGATTATAGGCTCGATGTGAAACCCGAAATCTTGGAATTAGTAATTGTTGGATTGGTAGCATAATCTTAGTATCATTATTATTTATTATTATTATTATTATTATTATTATTATTATTATTATTATTATTATTATTATTATTATTATTATTATTATTATTATTTATATTAGTCGGATCAAGAAAACATTATTTTTAAAATTAATCATTGGGTTTTGGATTGTGGCCTTGTCCCCGATCCCGTGTCCGGGGTCCGACCCCGAGTCCGAACACCAGACCCCGATTTTTCGATTCCGAACCCGTCCTTATTTTTCCTTTTAAACTCTGATTATATATATATATATATATATATATATATATATATATATATATATATATATATATATATATATATATATATATTTATTGGTTAAAAAAAATACTAAACAAAAAACCTATTACTAAACCCCCACCTGACCTGGTCACCCCACGACCAGGCCACTCCCCCTTATTCTCCTCACCACTCCTACTCCTCCTCAGCTTTTCACCACAACCACATCTACTCTACTCTCTTTCCTATTCTCCAAATAAAAACCCACCACTACTCACCATAACCACCAGCACCATTCTCATTCCTTTCCTTCCTCTCTCTCTCTCTCTCAACTTCTTTCCCAAAGCTCCCTCCCGTGCCCTAGCCCGACCAGAGCCCCGAGGCCGCGCCCCATCCAGCGCCCGGTGACCCTTCCGAGGCCGCTCGACCCCCTGCGCGCTGTTCCTGAGGCCAGCGCCTCCCGCCGGCCGCTTTTCCCGGCGACCCCTGCGTGCTGTTCCGCGGCACCTCCCGTGCACCGGATCCCAGCACTCCGATGACTTCGTGCCCGTTCAACCATCACTGTCCGCTGTTCGGACACTATCCAGCGCGTTCCTTGCGGCCCGACCCGATGTCCGTACCTCCTGTGCGCTTTCCGGCACTTTTCCTGCTGTCCGCAGAATTATTTTTCTAATATTTTCATCTGAGAGCTCTAGCCGAGCAATTGAGGTATAACTTCGTGTCCCCGTGTCCCTCCCGTAGATAGTCTGTGATGACGCGGTCCCGATCCCGTTTCGGGATTCGGTATTTTGATATTTTGTTGCTTTGGGTGATACGTAGAGTATCGGTTACGTCGCGGCATATTTTGCTATGTTTGGATATATTGTGCTGTGGTTCATTTTTGGGTTGGATATTCATTTTTTGGTTGGTGATCCCTGGTTTGGGATATTTAATTGTGTTGTGGTTGGCATCCTCCCAGGATTGGGTTGTCCCAATTATAGAGGAAATGTTGTCCAAATTTTCAGAAAATATTTTAAAGGGGATTTTCTTATAAAATTAGCAATTTGAATAAAACATATTTTCCAAAGAAAACCGGGCTTTGCAAAATGTTTTATAGGTTGGATTTTGTTTCTGGATTTTTTGGATTCGTATCACCAGTTAGGCGACGACCATATCGGTCGAATGAGCCTCGGCGAAACGCAAACGCTACAGGGTCACCTGTACGTTGAGGCGTTAGCCAGCAACATAAGATTGCACGACCAAGTCTGAGACTCTTTAGTTTTTATTTTAATTATAATTTATTTTTAGAAATGGTACTGATTTTAGTATTTATGGTGCAGGGCCTCAGCCTACTGTTTGGACCGTTCGCGGCACTCAGTGCTCGCCTTAGGAATTAATTAATTAATGTAAATAATTTGTATAGGGCATAAGCCCAGTTTTTCTTTTATTTCTCTGTGACCCTGTATTGTGTAGCGTAGCTTTTTCGTATTTTTTGGAAATGTTGATTTCGCCGTTAAAACGCGTAATTTAAAATGGATATTTATTTTATAAAGAAAATTAATAAGTTTTCTCATAACAAATAATCTAGTAATTTAGCAATTCATATGTTTTCACATTTAAAAAGAAAAAGCCTAGTTTTATATATATTTATTTAAAATACAAAGTTTTTGCCAAATTAACCTGTAATTGCTATTTTTTTCAATTAATCAGTAACCGACTTATTCGATTAAAATGATAACGAACGTAGATTGCGACGTTAGAAAATTTCTGGTAGATTAATTAATAACTTAAAACCTGATTAGAGTCTGCTTCTAGAGATTGTAACTAGCACACCTAGAATGGTTTTATTATGGTTCTAAGTCAAGATTCTCAACTGTAGGATCTCGGAGACGAACTTGACTTTCTCCTCGGTACCGACATTCCCGATCCAGTCAATTATCAGAGGCAAGTTACGGTTATGTTTTCTTGTATTTTATTTAGTAATTGTCAAGCTGCATGTTAAACCACATTGCTACACGGAACCCTCTCCTAGGGTTCAAATATTGATTGATATTGATTGTGGGGATTGGGGGTGTCACGTCCCGCTCCCGTAGGAGCGATCGTCCTCGCTAAGGCGTGATGCCGCACGAGCCTAGATTGCGCTCGTGCAAGGCGGGTTCCATAACGGCCGATTTCAGCGGCTGCGACGGGGTCGTCGCACAGAAGTCCCATGCAGAGACATTGAACATGCAGCAGAAATTTAGAACAAACACAAGTTATTCAAAGAAGCTCTTTATTGACTGGACAACAACTCAAAAGGATAAGAAGTGATCGAGGTGGGGAGTACAGGTCTCATGAATTCGCATCGTTCTGTAAGGAACATGGAATTGTCAATGAGACTAAGGCTCTGTACTCTCCTCAATCAAACGGAGTAGCTGAGAGGAAGAATAGGACGTTGACAGAAATGATAAATTCAATGTTGTTGACTGCTGGCCTTCCTAAGTGCTACTGGGGAGAAGCTGCATTGACGGCCACTTTTATTCTAAATAGAGTGCCTCATGCAACTTCAGACGTTACTCCTCATGAACTCTGGTTCAAGGTCAGACCTAACTTGAATGTCATTCGAGTGTGGGGGTATCTGGCGTATGTCAAGCTTCCAGATCTAAAGATTCAGAAGCTTGGGACAAGGACTACAAAGACGATCTTCTTGAGGTATGCCGAGAAGAGTGATGCTCGGAGATTTCTTGATATTGAGTCAAATCATATCATTGAATCTCGCGATACAGAATATTTTGAAGACAAGTTTGCAAGGCACAAGAATATTGTTCTTTCGGATGTTCCGGAGAATAATGAGGGTGCGCAAGAAACTGAAGTCTTCAATGAAGATGTGGTCCAAGAAGATGTTGTTGTTGAAACAACGATTGAACCAGAACAAGCTGAGCCGTCAGCTAAGCGTGTGAGGAGGCCGAAGGACTTCGGAAGTGACTTTGTCACCTATCATGTGGAAGCTGATCTGCTTACCTATGATGAGGCGATGAAGACCAGAGATGCAGTTTTCTGGAAGGAGGCGATTGACAATGAAATTGATTCCATCACCTCAAATAACACTTGGGTGTTGGTTGATCTTCCTGAAGGAGCGAAACCCATCGGATGCAAATGGATCTTCAAGAAGAAGATGAAAGCAGACGGAACTATTGACAAGTTCAAGGCTAGGTTGGTAGCCAAAGAGTTTTTTCAGAAGCAGGGGATTGACTATTTTGACACGTATGCTCCAGTAGCCCGGATGACCACCATCAGAATGTTGATTGCTCTCGCAGCAATACATAAGATGGTGATACATCAGATGGATGTGAATACGGCTTTCCTAAATGGCGAGCTGACCGAAGAGATTTACATGCAACAGCCAGAGGGATTTGTCATCAGGGTCTTGAAGACAAAGTCTGTAAGTTGGTGAAATCTTTGTACGGTCTTAAACAGGCTCCCAAGATATGGCATGAGAAATTTGATAAAGTTATAAGGTCAAATGGCTACATGGTCAGCGATACGGACAAGTGTGTTTACACGAAGTTCGCTGATAGAAGAGGTATGATCGTTTGTCTGTACGTGGACGACATGCTTATCCTAGGTACGGATACTAGCTGTGTCACGGAGACAAAAAAATTTATCTCAAGCAAGTTCAGTATGAAGGACTTGGAGGAAGCTGATATGATCTTAGGGATCAAGATCGTCCGGACAGACACTGGACTAGCGCTGTCACAGTCTCATTATATTGAAAAAATGATCACTCTTTATGGGTATCGGGATCTTCCAGGGATCGATACGCCGTACAGGTGTGATCTGAAGCTGAAGCCTAATTCAGGGGAAAGCATCAGGCAGCTGGAGTATGCAAGCTTAATGGGAAGTTTGATGTATGCTACTACTGCCACAAGGCCTGACATAGCTTTCACCGTGGGAATGCTGAGTCGTTTCACGAGCAACCCAGGTGCTGAACACTGGAAAGCTGTGAAACGGGTTATGAGATATCTCAAGAAGACTCAGACATATGCACTGTACTACAGCGGAGATCCGTCGGTAGTGGAAGGCTTCAGTGATGCCAGTTGGTGCTCAGAGGTGGAGAGCGAGAGGTCCACAGGTGGATATATTTTCACAATGGGTGGAGCTGCTATATCGTGGAAGTCGAAGAAGCAGACTATGCTCTCGCGGTCATCCATGGAATCTGAGTTCTTTGTACTAGATACCGCAGCCGAGGAAGCAGAATGGCTTCGGGAGCGCATATATGATCTTCCATTGGTTGGTGCACAAATACCGGCGATACCGATATACTGCGACAACCAGGCGACTGCGGCGGTGGCATCAAATGACCTCTTCAACAAGAAGAAGAGGACTGTGCGGTTGAAGCACAGGGCAGTACACGATCTTATCAAGAGAGGTGTTATTGCAGTGATTGATGTTCGGAGTCAGGAGAACCTGGCGGATCCGTTCACCAAGGGCCTCAAGCGCCAGCTGGTCAATGACACAGCTTATAAAATGGGCTTGAAGGCATTCTGATATTGTATTATTGTATTCCTACCATAAAGTTTTATGCTATTAGTTCAAAGATTTATCTACTAGGCATCTTGCTTTTGGTTCAAGGGAGGACCAATAATCGGAAGAATATCAGGAACGGTGGGTACATGTTCTATTGGGCATGGAGAGGTTACGGACCTATAACCACTGTTGTCTACTATTGTTTTCTGCGGAAAACGGTTCCTGTGGAAAGGTTGGCTTAATTGCCTTAATGAGTTCTCAGGCAGAGTGAATGCCTGGTGTGCTTTACAGGAGGCACGGTAGAGCAGCACTACAAGGAGTGAAACTCCATGCTACAGTGGGGTGACTCCACAATGAGGTTCCTATATGTGGGGTGCCACCCAGGAATAGGATAAAGCCTCAGCTTTGCAGGCCAAGTCACAGCGGCATAGCACCGCAAATAGGCAGTTAGCCTAATGCTGTATATTAAATATAAAGAGGGGTGTAGTCAGCACTACAAAGAGGAGGAGTTCCTCATGTTACAGTGGCACGACACCACCATGAGGTACCCTGTTAGGGATAAAGCCTCGACCTTGCAAGCCATGTCGTTGCGGCGTAATACCGCAAGGGAGCCTAAGGCTTCATGCTGGGTAGTTTGGCACTACAAAGAGGCGGTTGCCTCATGCTACTGTAGTATGACACTACGATGAGGTTCCCGGTACGGGATAAGGCCTCGGCTTTAAGCCATGTCATAGCGGCGTAGCACCGCAAGGAAAGCGCAAAGCGCTTCATGCCATGTCTCTTTATAATGAACTCACCTATAGTGTATGACAGAGATATCAGGCCGTCTCTTGAGGGTAAACTTGTAGACACCCAAAATTATACACTGAAACCAGGCTGGCACAGGGCTTTTAATGTGTAGCCAGAAGCACATGTAACTACATTATGTGAGTTGAAAGAATTTCAGCTATGATACAGAATTCAAGGCTTAGTCCATTCTTGTACTATAGTTTGATTTTTGACCCATGTGGGAAGATTCAAGTCGTAAGCGACATCTCTTCTAATGCATGATGGACAGTTACTGTGGGGAACACTCGTACTCATATATAGAGAGATATGTGGGGGATTGTTGGGTTTGTAGCCTTTTGTTTTGGTTTTTAGTCCCACATCGGCTAGAAAGGAATGTGTATCTCTACATATATGAGTCTATTCTCTTTATGGAGATGCACATGTAGTGCACATGGGTGTGTGCCATGTGGGATTAATTATTGATGGTATAAAGGCTTAATCAACAATTAAGAAGCTGTAAGCTTTTTGCTCTTGGAAATTTATTTCCATGGAGCTAAGCTCCGTAGGAGCTTAGCGACTCGGACTCGGACTCGGACTCGGGCTCGGACTCGGACTCGGGCTCAAGGGCTCATGAGGCGTAATGTGGCATTTTGTTGGCGCACTTTGCACTTAGCACGTCAGCATCGTCGCTAGGCGCATAGTGCGCTTAAGTTGCGCTCATTGCACGAGCCACTTGCGCGACCACGTTGTGCGGCCCGTTATGCGAGCCCAGTTACGCTGGCCCTGTTACGCAGCCCTGTACGCAGCCCAGTACGCCCAGTACGCGCAGTGTGTGCAGCATACGCAGCGTGCGTAGAGTGCACAGTGTGCGCAGCGTACGCAGTGTGCGTAGAGTGCATAGTGTGCGTAAGGTACGTAAAAGGGACTGTGTGCGTATGGCTGGCTGTATATTAGAGCGGGAACGGTTGTAGCAGTTGCAGCACATTCATGAGTGGTTCTGCCACTACCCTGAAGTTCTGTCACACCCCAGTTCCAAATAATCGGATCGAGAACACGTGGCATGCCAGCTGTACAATCTAGCATAGCTAAACCTAATTTAATGGACTATGATTCGATTGTAGTACGCTGAAGTATAACTAACAAGTAACATCACAGGCAGGTAAACTAGTCTCATCCATGAAATAAAGTAATAGATAACTGAATGGAAAATAATCAGTGCCACAGAATCCAAATGTCAACTATGGCTAGAGGAGAACAATCCACTAAAAGTAAATGAGTACATCTGGAATGAAATGAAGTAGCAAAAGGAAATAAACAGAATACTGGAAATAGAACCCACGTCTGAAGATGTAGCTAGCCTCCAGAGGATCAAGGCTGCGGCTCCACCTCAAAGTCGTCGTCAACAAGTCCGTCTACTCCATAATCAGCCGAGAATAAGTGCTCGTCAAGCTCTGGAAAAGATACCAGTTCCTCAGAGGGACATAACAAATACACAGAAGAATGACATGCAAGAATATACTGAGCAGTAATGTAAAAGTAACTAATAAGAATGCCACCCAGTATTTCCCTAACCAAACAAGGACAGGAAATACAAGGAAGCAATAAGGTGTTCTAACCATCTATGTGTAAATGCACTCGAGACATCTCTAGTGGCACATGAGAGGGGGAGAAGAAGAAGAAACTACCACCAAGCGTTCTACGGTTTGAGAAACGAGGGGCTACGAGCATCCAGCGTACATTGGAAACAGAAATTCTCATACACCACTAGTAGACTCTCCCCACCCAATATACTCGTACCGTATACGCGGTACGAACAATATGCAAGATGTCATAGTAAATATAGTATAACTAAACCAAACTGCTACAGACTCAAGATCATATGTTAATGGCCAGTCAACACAGAACCTCTGCACTCAACTCACTCATATGTGATACGTGTCTGAGTCAGTGTCAAGTTTATACTAACTCTATACAAGATAGTCATCAATGGAGACGAGTGCACACAATAGTAATAACTGGTCAAATGTAAATACTGCATAGTAAATGTCAAGCAAGGTGTACTTGCCTGTGTCCAGCAACTGAGTATCCGGGTCCAAAGTAGAGTCCGAGTCCCGAAAAGCAAATAATCCTAAACAAAATTTATCTCTAATTAATTACTAATTAAACAAATTAAACAATTCCTTTAATTGCTAAGTAATCTTTAATTAAAATTAATCTATTACTACTAGCTAACTAGTATCAATAACTATGAATAATAATTATACAATAATAAGTATGTAAACCATACTTATTATCATACCATTTATATTCTGAAATTTATACGCAACCAAATATTTAATCATTAATTGATTAATTAATGATAATCAATTAACCAACCATTTTAATACACACATGAATTCACAATTCCTAATAATACTAACAAAAATAGTAAAAATCCTTAAAAATCATTTTTAGTCTATTTTAATAATAAACTAAATCATATCAGAATAAATAATATATATTATATATATATTTTACAGAAAATGAATTATTACCATTAAACTATTTATTAAATAACTAGTTGGATAATAACAATAAGTACTTAATAATTCTAAATAAATCCAAATAAATCACCATCAACCTTAAATTTAATCATTAAAACTAAATTCACAGTAGTAACACAAAATTAATAATTATTTAAATCAATAAATAATTATTACACAATTTATTACATAAACCTAAACATGATTTTCCAAATTACTTTTAAGTCTTAAAAATTTGTAAATATATTTAAAATACATAAATTAAATTCCTAAATACCCTATTTACACATTTCTAACAGAATCTTATCACTTCACAAAATTACAACATTTATATAATTAATAACAATTAATTATATAATATATTCAACTTATGGAATAAATCTAGAAATTACCCAACTAAATCTAAATAATTATAAATAATAATAAATAAATATTGGAATTATTTTTCTACAGAATAATATACTATTAAAAACATTTTCTATTCAAACAATATTATTTAATTACTAACCAATTAAATAATATAAATTGAAAACGGTATTTAATAATTAGTTTGATTAATACAAAACTTCCAAGAAAAATCTAAATAAATATTTTATAAACCAATAAAATACTGGAACAATTTCCATGATTTACTTTATAATTAAATCTATATTTTCCATATAAATTATATTATTTAATTATTTACCAATTAAATAATATGCATCAAACGGAATTAATTAAACAGTGTAAATTCACTGTTTTTCACATAAAATAATTATAAATTAAATTCTATAAATTCTGGAAAAATTATTTTAAAATACTATATTAATTATACAAACTTTTTCATGTACAAAGTTTTATCTAATTCGTGATCAAAATATTTCATAAAAATTAAAACAGTAAACACATTTAATTAATTACTAGCATTGAAACTTCATAATTAAATATAAATAAATACTAATAATTAATATTAATTCATACAAAAATTAGGGTAGAACCCCTACATAATTACCAATGATTTCCTACATTTAGATCTAATTATTCATCCATTTATTCATCATAACAATCAATACAAAACTGAATAATCAGAATTTAAATACTAAAACTTGGTTTAAAGCATGCTAAGAGGATTTAATCCATGTGACAGCGCCACGGGGGGTCGGGGTTACCTCGCCACGCCACAGGGGGGTGGAACGCCGCGAGGGGGCCGCCGGATCGGGGCGGTCGGGGCTGCAGCGCGCGGGGGGGGCGGCTGCTACGCGCGGGTGCGTCAGCGGAGCGCGCGGGCTCGTCCGACGGCGGCCTCGGTCGAAGGGGGGGGGAGTGGTAGGCGAAGGAGAGGGGGCTAGGGTGGCGGTGAGGATGGGAAGAGATGGAGTTTGTGGAGGCAAGTTTAGGGTTAGGGTTGAGAGTGATTAGGTTCTCCTATAAGAATATATGTAGGAATGGGATCCAAATGAATAGGTCCCTAATGGGTTGGACCTAGGTTAAGGTTAAATTAAGGATTGGGTTTAGTTGCTAAAAATTTTAACACAAAAACTATACAAGCTTATATATATAATCTAATAGTAAACCAATAAATAGTAACACTATATATATATATATATATATATATATATATATATATATATATATATATATATATATATATATATATATATCATATACTTCTAAACTTTATCAATAATTTAATAATTAGTGTAAAAGCATTTATTTTACAATTAACATTATTTAGTAACAAATAAATATTAATAAAAATAAAAAAAATATTTTGAGGGGTTTTACATTCTTCCCAACTTATTAAAATTTCGTCCTCGAAATTAAAACAAGCTGGGATTAAAAGAAACACACACAATCATAATTCTAAATCTAGGAAATTTACAAACTAAATTAAGCAAAATCTAGAGAGTGAATATTAGCAGAATTAAGTCATACCAGACGCCTCACGAAGGTATGGATAACGCTCCATAATAGAATCTTTCCGCTCCCAAGTCGATTCGCCCGGAGAATGGTGTTTCCACGCAACTCGGACTAGTCGAATGGTCTTCCCCTTCAACACTTTCTCTCTGCGGTCTAGGATCTCCACAGGCTGCTCCTCGTAGGACAAGGTCGGTCCCACGGTGATCTCTGAATGATCAAGTATGTGGTTAGGGTCTGCCACATGTGTCCTCAACTGGGAGACATGAAATACGTCATGGACGCCTTCCAATGACTGCGAAAGTGCCAATTTGTATGCAACCTCGCCAACTTTCTCCAACACATCGAATGGTCCGATGTACCTTGGGCTGAGCTTTTCTCTGACTCCAAATCTGATTGTACCTCTAGTCGGGGAGATTCTCAAGAACACATGATCTCCTTTCTTGAACTCAAGAGGTCGCCTATGAGTGTCTGCCCACTGCTTCTGCCGGTCCTGTGCTGCTCGTAGATGCCCCTGAATCTTCTTGACTGTATCTACTGTACGAGTCACTAACTCTGGTCCCAATATCTGTCTCTCGCCTACATCACCCCAACATGCTGGCGATCGACACTTCCTTCCGTACAATGCCTCGAAAGGGGCCATCTGGATACTTGCCTGGTAGCTATTGTTGTAAGAGAACTCTACCAAATGCAAGTGATCCTCTCAGAATCCTCCAAAATCTAACATGCAAGCTCTCAACATGTCCTCCAATGTCTGGATGGTACGCTCTGACTGCCCGTCCGTCTGAAGATGATAAGCTGTGCTGAACTTCAGTCTTGTGCCCAGACTTTCCTGCATGCTCCTCCAGAAGTGCGATGTGAATCTCGTATCTCGATCAGAGACTATACTGACTGGTACTCCATGTAATCGTACTATCTCCTTCATATATAAATCTGCCAATACCTCTGTAGATTGCCCCACTCGGAATGGTATGAAATGAGCAGACTTCGATAATCTGTCCACAATCACCCAAACTGTATCTCGTCCAGCTGGGCTCCTCGGAAATCCCGTAACGAAATTCATAGTGATGTGCTCCCACTTCCACTCAGGTATCGGAAGCGGTTGCAACAATCCTGCGGACCTCTGATGTTCAGCCTTGACTTGCTGACACACCAAGCACTTTGCTACGAACCGTGCTATTTCACGCTTCATTCCATGCCATCAGTAGTGCTGTCTCAGGTCCCTGTACATCTTCGTACCTCCTGGATGAATAGAATAAGTCGAACTATGTGCCTCTGTCATCAACTCCTGCCTGATCTCTCCATTAGGAACATAGAGGCGATCTCCGCACCTCAAGGTCCCATCTTCGTGAATCCTCAATCCAGTCTGCAGTCCTTGCTCTGTCCTCTGTCGAAGCCTCTGATATCTGGCATCTGTCGGTAAGGTTGCCTTGATCCGCTCTACCAATGAAGATTGAACCTGAAGATTCATCATCTTTGCAGCTTCTCCAGGCCTAACCACTTCGATGCCTATCTTTTCCAAGTCATAAAGCAACTCCTTTTGTGATGTCAAGAAATGTGCCATAGGCCTCCGGCTCAATGCATCTGCTACTGAATTCGCCTTCCCTGGATGGTACTGTAACTCAATATCAAAATCTGCCATCAACTCAAGCCAACGCCTCTGTCTCAAATTTAAATCCTTCTGAGTATAGACATACTTGAGGCTTTTATGATCTGTATATACCTCCACTGTTTCTCCATACAGATAATGCCTCCAAAGCTTCAAGGCAAATATCACCGCCGCAAGCTCTAAGTCGTGCGTGGGATAATTCTTCTCATGGGTCCTCAACTGCCGAGAACCATATGCAACTACCTTCCCATGCTGCATCAAGGCGCATCCTAATCCCTTCCCGGATGCATCACTATAGATGACAAAACCTCCTGATCCCGATGGAATGGTCAAGACTGGTGCAGTAGTAAGGCGCTTCTTCAAATCATCAAAAGCAGCTTGGCACTCTTCCGTCCACTCGAACTTCTGATCCTTGCGAGTCAACTTCGTCATGGGTTCCGCAATTCTTGCAAAATTCTCTACGAACCTCCGGTAGTATCCGACAAGCCCCAGAAAACTTCGTACCTCTGAAACATCGGTTGGAGTTGGCCACGACTCCACTGCTGATATCTTCGTCGGATCCACTTCTATGCCTTTCCCTGAGATAACATGTCCAAGAAATGAAACATGATCTAGCAGAAATTCACACTTACTCAGCTTTGCATATAACTTCTGATGCCTCAAGATCTCCAGCACCTTTCTCAAGTGATCCTCATGCTCTTCATGGTTCTTTGAATACACCAAAATGTCGTCGATGAATACTACGACAAACTTATCAAGATATTCATGGAATACTCTGTTCATTAAATTCATGAACACAGCAGGTGCATTTGTCAAACCAAAGGGCATTACCAAAAACTCGTAATGACCATACCGAGTCCTGAATGCCGTCTTCTGGATGTCTTCTTTCCGAACCTTCACTTGATGGTATCCCGATGTCAGATCAATCTTCGAAAATACCTGGGCTCCTGTCAGCTGGTCAAATAGATCATCAATTCTGGGCAGGGGATACTTGTTCTTGATCGTCACAGCATTAAGAGCCCTATAATCAATGTACATACGAACTGTTCCATCTTTCTTTGGCACAAACAAGACCGGGGCTCCCCAAGGTGATACACTTGGTCTGATAAACCTCTTGTCTTGCAACTCCTGCAACTGCACCTTCATTTCATCCAGCTTCTTCTTCGCCAGTCGATAGACATTTGAAGAGATTGGTGCCGCTCCTGGTATGAGCTCAATGGTGAACTCAACCTCTCTGTCGGGTGGTAGACCCGGCAGATCATCGGAAAAGATATCAAAAAACTCATCAATGATCGGTGGCGGGGAAACCTCCATCGCCATGCAAGCTCCATGATACTGAGATACTCCCTTCTCAATGCTTCCTCTCTGAAATTCAAACTCCGGCTGGCCTGGCGGTCTAAATATAGCAC
The DNA here is from genome assembly GCA_029216955.1 of Iris pallida. Classification (NCBI taxonomy): domain Eukaryota; kingdom Viridiplantae; phylum Streptophyta; class Magnoliopsida; order Asparagales; family Iridaceae; genus Iris; species Iris pallida. Next base: position 10,001,908 of record JANAVB010010794.1, on the reverse strand, counting down.
AACCCCTGTAGCAGTCCAATATAGCATGATATTGACTAAGCCAATCCATACCCAATACTACGTCGAAATTTGGCATAGGAAATACCAAAAGTCGAGCTCTCATCTCTCGGCCACAAATAACTACCGAACAGGTTCTACATGAACTAGTCACAGGTACTATACCCCCACCAGTAATAATGTTCCAACTCTTAGGCATAGTAGAAGTAGCTATCCTATGCACAGCTACAAATCTAGATGATATAAATGATAGGGTGGCACCAGAATCAAATAATACTGTAGCAGGCAATGAACCTACTAAAATAGTACCTGTGATAGCCTCACCTTCGGTTCCATCTTCTTCCTGAGTGAGAGCAAAAATCTGTCCTTGCTTCTTGTTTTCTGCATGCTGCTTGGCTTTCTCAAACTGTGCTGACTGTGAGGGGAGTATAGGTCCTCTCTACTGACCTCCTAATGCTGGTGGCTTCTGTCCTCCTGCTGGCACAATGGCTCCCCGAACTGGGCAATCTCGAGCCTGATGCTGGCTCGATCCACAAGCTAAACAAGTACCCAGCATCCTTCTGCACTCTCTCTGTAAGTGTCCCTTCCTGCCACAGAAATGGCAAGTCGGAAGCTCCTTAGACTGGTAGGGTCCAGTCTTCTGCTGATGCTGATGATGTCCCATAGGTCTCTTGATAGGACCTCCTTGGTGCATCTTCGTCTGCAATGGCTGGTTCTTCTGCTGGTTCAGCTTCCCCTTGCTAATTGTCTCCTGAATCCTGGCCTTCGTCAGCAACTCAGCATAAGAGATTCGGGACTGAGAGCTAGTATAATGCTGTAGCTCCTGCCTCAGTCCGTTGTGAAATCTCTTGGCCTTCTCCAGATCATTGGGTATCAGTACCTCCCCATATTTGCTGAGTCGACTGAACTCCGAGTCATACTCGTCAACAGTCTTGTTCCCTTGCTCCAGGTGCAGGAACTGGTTGTATAAGGCATTCTTCACAGTAGTAGGGAAGTACTTCTCATCAAAAACTCCAGAAATTGTTCCCACGTCTGACGAGTACCCAACTAACGCTCCATAGAATCCCACCAGTGATGGGCATTCCCCTCCAGCTGAGTTCTTATGCCAGTCATCCATAAATCCAGGCAACTGAGATACCTGCAATTTCTTCTTGGTGCTGGTGATCCAAGTAGTGGTCTCCTCCGGACTCTCGTTTCCCTTATAAGGTTTGGGGTCCATCTGCACGTAGTCCTTTACTGAACCTACCCGTGCTGGTCTCACGGGAGCTAGTGTCGGAGCTGGTGCAGGTGCTGGTGCTGTCATCCTCTCCATAGCTGTCAAGAATCCCTGTCTCATCTCAGCAGCTTCCCGTCTTTGCTCAGCTGCTTCTTGCCTCTGCTCTGCTGCTTACTGTCTCTGTTCTTGCATCATCATGTGCATGAACTGAAACATCTGTGCCTGACTGTCTTGTGGCACAGCCGGGGGCACTCCATATGGTGTCTGAGGGTACTGCGGGGGAGGAGGAGGTACCCCGGTCGGTTGTGCACCAACTGGCTGAGACGTCTGCCCTGGTAGCAAAGGGTGGCTTGGAACTACCTTTGCGGACTGATCATCCGTACCAGATGACTGGTTGTCTCTATCGGCAGCGGTACGTCCACTCCTTAGATTCATGATTCTGCAGAGATAAGATAGAAGGAATTTGAGAATAGGACGGAAACAAACGAGATGCAAAAGAATTTGTTCAAGGATAATCAAGAATGATATAGTCAAGTATGGATGAGACCTAATATTCTAAACCTAATTTGCAGGCTTGTTCGGTACAATAACGTAACTAAACAAATTTTTGACCTGCATGGGCCACCACTAAAAACATGTCACGCCCCAGTTCCAAATAATCGGATCGGGAACACGTGGCATGCCAGCTGTACAATCTAGCATAGCTAAACCCAATTTAATGGACTATGATTCGATTGTAGTACGCTGAAGTATAACTAACAAGTAACATCACAGGCAGGTAAACTAGTCTCATCCATGAAATAAAGTAATAGATAACTGAATGGAAAATAATCAGTGCTACAGAATCCAAATGTCAACTATGGCTAGAGGAGAACAATCCACTAAAAGTAAATGAGTACATCTGGAATGAAATGAAGTAGCAAAAGAAAATAAACAGAATACTGGAAATAGAACCCATGTCTGAAGATGTAGCTAGCCTCCAGAGGATCAAGGCTGCGGCTCCACCTCAAAGTCGTCGTCAATAAGTCCGTCTACTCCGTAATCAACCGAGAATAAGTGCTCGTCAAGCTCTGGAAAAGATACCAGGTCCTCAGAGGGACATAACAAATACACAGGAGAATGACATGCAAGAATATACTGAGCAGTAATGTAAAAGTAACTAATAAGAATGCCACCCAGTATTTCCCTAACCAAACAAGGACAGGAAATACAAGGAAGCAATAAGGTGTTCTAACCATCTATGTGTAAATGCACTCGAGACATCTCTAGTGGCACATGAAAGGGGGAGAAGAAGAAGAAACTGCCACCAAGCGTTCTACGGTTTGAAAAACGAGGGGCTACGAGCATCCAGCGTACATTGGAAACAGAAATTCTCATACACCACTAGTAGACTCTTCCCACCCAATGTACTCGTACCGTATACGCGGTACGAACAATATGCAAGACGTCATAGTAAATATAGTATAACTAAACCAAACTGCTACAGACTCAAGATCATATGTTAATGGCCAGTCAACACAGAACCTCTGCACTCAACTCACTCATATGTGATACGTGTCTGAGTCAGTGTCAAGTTTATACTAACTCTATACAAGGTAGTCATCAATGGAGACGAGTGCACATAATAGTAATAACTGGTCAAATGTAAATATTGCATAGTAAATGTCAAGCAAGGTGTACTTGCCTGTGTCCAGCAACTGAGTATCCGGGTCCAAAGTAGAGTCCGAGTCCCGAGAAGCAAATAATCCTAAACAAAATTTATCTCTAATTAATTACTAATTAAACAAATTAAACAATTCCTTTAATTGCTAAGTAATCTTTAATTAAAATTAATCTATTACTACTAGCTAACTAGTATCAATAACTATGAATAATAATTATACAATAATAAGTATGTAAACCATACTTATTATCATACCATTTATATTCTGAAATTTATACACAACCAAATATTTAATCATTAATTGATTAATTAATGATAATCAATTAACCAACCATTTTAATACACACATGAATTCACAATTCCTAATAATACTAACAAAAATAGTAAAAATCCTTAAAAATTATTTTTAGTCTATTTTAATAATAAACTAAATAATATCAGAATAAATAATATATATTATATATATATTTTACAGAAAATGAATTATTACCATTAAACTATTTATTAAATAACTAGTTGGATAATAACAATAAGTACTTAATAATTCTAAATAAATCTAAATAAATCACCATCAACCTTAAATTTAATCATTAAAACTAAATTCACAGTAGTAACACAAAATTAATAATTATTTAAATCAATAAATAATTATTACACAATTTATTACATAAACCTAAACATGATTTTCCAAATTACTTTTAAGTCTTAAAAATTCGTAAATATATTTAAAATACATAAAATAAATTCCTAAATACCCTATTTACACATTTCTAACAGAATCTTATCACTTCACAAAATTACAACATTTATATAATTAATAACAATTAATTATATAATATATTCAACTTATGGAATAAATCTAGAAATTAACCAACTAAATCTAAATAATTATAAATAATAATAAATAAATATTGTAATTATTTTTATACAGAATAATATACTATTACAAACATTTTCTATTCAAACAATATTATTTAATTACTAACCAATTAAATAATATAAATTGAAAACGGTATTTAATAATTAGTTTGATTAATACAAAACTTCCAAGAAAAATCTAAATAAAATATTTTAAAAACCAATAAAATACTGCAAAAATTTCCATGATTTACTTTATAATTAAATCTATATTTTCCATATAAATTATATTATTTAATTATTTACCAATTAAATAATATGCATCAAACGGAATAATTAAACAGTGTAAATTCACTGTTTTTCACATAAAATAATTATAAATTAAATTCTATAAATTCTGGAAAAATTATTTTAAAATACTATATTAATTATACAAACTTTTTCATGTACAAAGTTTTATCTAATTCGTGATCAAAATATTTCATAAAAATTAAAACAGTAAACATATTTAATTAATTACTAGCATTAAAACTTCATAATTAAATATAAATAAATACTAATAATTAATATTAATTCATACAAAAATTAGGGTAGAACCCCTACATAATTACCAATGATTTCCTATATTTAGATCTAATTATTCATCCATTTATTCATCATAACAATCAATACAAAACTGAATAATCAGAATTTAAATACTAAAACTTGGTTTAAAGCATGCTAAGAGGATTTAATCCACGTGACAGCGCCACGGGGGGTCGGGGTTACCTCGCCACGCCGCAGGGGGGTGGAACGCCGCGAGGGGGCCGCCGGATCGGGGCGGTCGGGACTACAGCGCGCGGGGGGGCCGGCTGCTACGCGCGGGTGCGTCGGCGGAGCGCGCGGGCTCGTCCGACGGCGGCCTCGGTCGAAGGGGGGAGTGGTAGGCGAAGGAGAGGGGGCTAGGGTGGCGGTGAGGATGGGAAGAGATGGTGTTTGTGGAGGCAAGTTTAGGGTTAGGGTTGAGAGTGATTAGGTTCTCCTATAAGAATATATATAGGAATGGGATCCAAATGAATAGGTCCCTAATGGGTTGGGCCTAGGTTAAGGTTAAATTAAGGATTGGGTTTAGTTGCTAAAAATTTTAACACCAAAACTATACAAGCTTATATATATAATCTAATAGTAAACCAATAAATAGTAACACTATATATATATCATATACTTCTAAACTTTATCAATAATTTAATAATTAGTGTAAAAGCATTTATTTAACAATTAACATTATTTAGTAACAAATAAATATTAATAAAAATAAAAAAATATTTTGAGGGGTTTTACAAGTTCAGGCAACTGCTTGGCAACCGCCCCGTGGGCTATATATGCAGGTTCTCTCCTCTCTCTGAGTGCAGTAGTAATCAGAATTCCAGGGAAAAAAACTCTAAGTGTTCTTTAACACAACAGAGTAGTGAGCGTGTTCTTTAACACAAACACTAGTACTTTTTAGTACGTGTGGGTTCTGTTACTTCAAACAGAGAGAGAAGAGTAGAGCCATTGCCAGAGGAGTTCGCCGTCTTTCGAGGAGTCAGAAGAGCAGGAGTGTTCCAAGGTTTTCCGTCAACCTTGCTGGTTCCTGGAAGCTGTTCGCAGAGGGCGAATAAAGCTTTGAGCAACGGTGATAATTCACCCCAGCATTTCCATCTCTCGCCTGTCATCCTTCTGTTGCCTTTAGCAGTTCTGTCAGTATCTTCTTTTTAGAAGGCCCTACTGCCAGTTTGCTACGATCACGAAAATCTCTTTAGATTATTCGTGTATTACGATATCTTTTTAGATCTCGTAATTTGCAGAATCCTTCTGGATCTCTATTGCAAAACCTTCTTTAAAGAATTGCATTTGAAATGTTGTCTTTACAACTGTTTCAGTTTCTGTATTTTCCATCGAATAGCGTGCCCCGGCGTTCCCGGCAATAACAATCTCAAAGCTTTATATTGAAGCAACGGTTACATTGGGGGCGCAAGGCCAAGATTACAATCACTCAAGCTCACTCTTCTCACATTTTACAAGTTCACTCAGCTCTCTCTCATCTCTCAATACATGTCTCGAGCCAGCGGTTGCTTCGGAAGGCGACGTCCATACATTATGTCCCGTATAAGTCTTTACTCCATGCGGCTGCACACTTCGAATTGCCAAGGAACTCCGTGCCTTGACGCATCCAAGCGAGTTCCGCGCCACGAGCTTCTACCTGTGCCTGCATATAAAAACTATGTGGGTGTCAGTACTCAACTGTACTGGTGGAATGAGCTCCTCGTCCACCCATACAAACCCAACACGTTATTTTACTTTGTGCAACATAGTCTCTTGTTATCAATTGTCTTTCTACTCTTGCCTTAGGATCAGTTTTATGACCGACGCCTTGCCTATTTTGTGTCTTTAGACCATCTCGTGCTTGCAACGATAATGTTAACTCATACCTTGCCTCAAGACCATTCTCGTGCCAATAACGTTAACCTATCGAGTCGTGTTTGTCTTACGGCTTAAAATTCGAGACGTAACTACGCGATGAAGCTCCATTTTCTGTGTGACCGTGCTACAAATCTTTGCTGAGATCGTGCCTTGTAATTCAGTGAGACTTAACCATATCGCCGTCTCGCGGCCCTTGTCGCCTAGCGGCCCTTGCTACTTTGGCCACCAACTGACCAAATCGAGACTTGTGAACTTAGTGTCACTTGACCGACTTGCCTTGCGGCGTTTTCTGACTTAAACTTGAATAACTCAAACCCAACTTTTGTAACTCACATGTCAACACTTGAGACTCGACGCCACATCTCGTACTGAAGCACGACGCCTATGTTAAAACTCAATCTTAGGCCCAAACTTTGTGTTCTAACTGTACACACCTTCAACTCAACTCAATCCAAAGGCATACACGCGGATAGCCGCTATTTGCCGACATCTATATGAACTTGGCCACTAGTATCACAAGCTATACCTTGACGTATAGTTTTGTTAATCGGGATCCTTTCGACTTAAGTAGCTAGCTCCGTCGTAAGTCCCCGCTTAACCTGTGCTGAAACTTTATGCACGACTATACCCTGTTTCCTCCTAGGCCGAGTCGGTCCCATGGCCCAGGGTTGCCGCTCGAGGATTCGTCGCCCTTGTTGAAAGTTGTCAAATGATCATGCAAGACTCGACACAAACTGATGTCTCACACAGTCATTCCTCTACCAAAACTAAGACTTCTATCCTTGAGACCCCTCGACGACCCACGGTCGCAAGCATTCCTTCCTTGAGACCCCTTGACGACCCACGGTCGTGAGCATTTCCTTTCTTGTTATCCTATCATTTGGTTCAACTCATGAATGCCTATTTGATATCCCTTTCTCAAAACACACTTTGAATCATTTATAGTCCTTTCCTTAAACACTAAGTCCGTGCATCGTGCCTTAAGCCAATCGTGCTCTACGCGACACTCCTGTCCAAGTCGACGGGCCTTGAGATCGTGGGACTACTTAACTTGACAATCCGCGAAGGTGCGGGACAGTGCTTGTAATGTCTTAGGTCGACTGGCATAACTCTGCCTAACTTAACTTCGCAACAACTTAACGAGCAAAGGCTACGTCAAGCTTTGCCTTAACGGATCGTGCCGTACACGCATCCAACTTGAACGACCAAGTCACTCGGGTGCCTAGACTTAAGTCACAAGCCGCTCAACGCAACTTAACTCATGGGCAAGCCAAGGCTATGCCAAGCCTTGGACGACGGGATCGTGCATGCTTTATGAAGCATTCATGCGGGCGACGCCTATGACTTAAGCTACGATCATAACTTCGCCTACTCAACCAATTTTTCTTCTCCCAAGCCACGGGACGAAGGATCGAGTGTCATTTTCAAAGCACGCCGTGCACCCACTCTAAGCCGACCGTTGGACCTTTCCATATTCTAACTCAATTCGATCCGTCGGGATTATTCTCCTTTAGCTATGTGGATTCATCTCTTTTATTATTAAGCCTACTTGTGCAAGTTGAAAATATGTGATTTATTATGTGAAGGCTAAGATGAGGCAAGTTCACCGAAACTATCCCACCTGAGCGAGCGGTCGCCTCGACCGAGCGATGTCTCCGAGTAGCCGTTGCAAGGCTAAGTCCGAACGCCGTCGGCATTTCGATTCCTCCGATTGACTGAGCGGGACGTGGCACTACAGGGGAAATAGTGTAGCATTTATGACCAATACCCCTCATATTGCATATTGTGCGAGCTTACCCCTCTTACACACGGAGATAAGCCGTATCGCGTCTCTAGGATGCTATTGTACAACCCAAGCTGGTCATAGACGATTACACATTCAAATCACATTATTTTTAATTGTTAAATCGCTGAAAAATATTGTTTCAACTGTTTAGCCTGCATTTTTCCATTATTACTTGAAATGTGAGATACATATTTGTACTTGCTCCCTCCTGACTGGAAATCCACATTTTTAGGTGACATTGAGAATGCTGAGCTATTGTAAAATAGCTACTATGACCCAATTTTGTACCCTGTGGCGTTGCCAGAGTCCCCCTTGGAGGACGCAGAACCTGAGGCCGATGAGCCGACCGCCTAGCTAGTTGTTTTCCAGTTTTCTAGTTTTATTGTTTTGGAGTTTTTGTTAATTTGAATTCAGTACTTTAATTCAGTTCTTTCATTTTCAGTTGTACTTTCCAATTGTTGAATAAATTTTTTTAAAATTCTGTATATTCAAGTTGTGACAAATGTATAGATGTTATTGTGAATACCTGCATATAGAACAGCTTACTGCCGCCGTCTCACAACGGTGCAGGCTGGACATGATCCGGTTCGACCCAATAATTTGGGATCGGGTCGTGACACTCGAAACGATCGAGCTCGACTCGATTTAGTTCTCGAGCTCGGACGAGCCCGAGCCAGGATCGAACAAAAGCCACATTAAACTTGTTGTACGGTTACTCTCAAGTCTTAAAGATTTTTTTGTTGAATTAATTATGCTTTTTACATCACAAATTTACCATCATATAAATAACAAAAAAGAGAGTAAATTTTCTAAGACAATTTATCAACATCCATAAAAATATATAGCATATATTAAAAAAGCCATAATATTAGAAATCGAGCCGAGTTCGAGCCAATTTGCGAACGAGATCGAGTCGAACAACCTATGGTCAAACTCGGTTCGAACACCACTTCGAACAAAAAAAAATCGACCGAGCTAGGTATCGACCTGTCCACGAACGAGCTTCGAACCGAGCTTGGCCCGAGCCGAACGCAAGCCAAACACAAACTGTTTGAATCGTTTTACAGTCCTATTTCTATATGACAAATATTTGACCAAATTTTTTAACGTATTTTATACTATTGTGCTGATTTATGCTCGTACTTTTGTAGTCCTAAATTTTTTTTTGGGATTTTTTGACTTTCATCCCACTTATTAATATGATTTTGTACTTACATCCCACTTTTTATTTTTTTTAGACTTACATCCCACTTTCGTCACTAAAAGTATTTTTCGTGACAAAACAAATACTTTTTGTGACAAAATGAATATTTTTTGTGACGAAAAGTGGGATGTAAGTCAAAAAAAAATTAAAAGAGGAATGTAAGTACAAATTCATATTAACAAGTGGGATGTAAGTCAAAAAATTCCTTTTTTTTTTTTTCCTGAATTGCTAACAAAGATATAGGAAACCAAACGTGACCTAAGTAAATACGGTAGGAAGTGGTCCATTTCCCATAGTTGGTACGTAATTAGCGTCCAGATTAGGAAGGCGGCCAGATAGAAAGCAATGGGCCGGCTTAGTGTTAATAGCCACATACACATCTCGAGATGGGTGAGACGGATGTACCGAAGAGGAGCAACACCAACACATGGCGGTTCGATGTCTCTATAGCTCTCGACATGCTACCGGCAGCGCACGTGGGGTCCCTGGTCCCCTCCTCACTTTCCGCTTCCATCCACATGGAAGTCGCCGCTGACTTCAATTAAACTGTGGGCCCCGTAGGTATACGGCTCCACATCCTGGCCGTCCGTTGCTATACCTATTCACACGTGTCCGTACCTCTTGGTTACCAAGTTTGCTTTGTATTCTTCAACATTTTGCTAGCATATATAAACTATAAATGTGTTTTGATAGAGTAATGTTATTATGTCCTTCCAACTATCCCAGGTTACATGGCATCTGACGTAAAGTCTGACATGTCAGCTGATATAACACGATAAATTTTAACCCAAAAAATAATTATCTTTAATATTAATATTAATGTTAATATTAATATTAATTTAAATTTAAATTTAAATATTAATATTAATGTTAATTTTAACTTTTAATGTTAAGTTTAATAATAATTTAAATTTTAATATTAAATTTAATTCGAATATTAATTTTAATGTTAATTTTAATTTTAATTTTAAAATTTGTCTTGTAAGCTGTCATGTTAGACGACATATAAGCTGTCAGATAAGAAGAGATAGTTTGGAGAAATATTTTGGAAAGACAAATAGCATTAATCGTTTTGATAGTCATCGTAGTTTGACAAGAAAATATCTTATTAAATTTTCAGAAACTATATTTTATGTCTAATGCATTTTTTTTGTATTCAAATTTGTGTTTCTTTGATCTATATCATTTGTCGAAGGTAAAATTTGTGACCGAGTAATCAACAATAATTATTATTTGTTGAATAAAATAACAAATATTATTTAAGAACGAGAAAATTTAGATTTTAAGGTGAACAATTAATTAGCCAATCCCAAAGAAGGAAGATGCTTACCTTCTTCCTGATCATGATGGAGATTGGAGCATGCTTAATATATGATCTATAATTTTCGACCACTGATTATGGAAATTACTAAGGACAGCACACAAATGATAGGAGCTATCATATTTTAAAAAAAATTATCATTTTTGATACCCAAAATATTTTTAAAAAAATGTTGTGTGAACTATCACAGTTTTCTGTGTTAGGAAGAGACTCCCAGAATTCCGACAGTCCTAATACTAACAACTGTGTAGTTAGGACGGCAAAAATTCTGACAGTTGTTCTCGCACTCCTTCTTCAGGCATTTTGCTAGCTCGTATCACCTTTGATTGTACCCTTAGTAATTTCCGTGACTGTAGGTCTATTTGACAAATATTACACCTACATTTTGATACGACTATGTTCACAATTTACTTTCAAAGAAGCAATTTATTTTTGGAGAGGGAAGAAGTGGTTGGTCCTGCTGACTTTTTTAGTCTTTTCATACACAAATTTATTTGTATTATTACATTATGTTGAGGAAGGGGATGCATGCAAGACTCACTTTGCTAAAATAAAAATAAAAATTGGACGAAAAACATTATAAGGGAATGATTGAATTGTTGGTAAATGAATGATATTTTGACTTCAATTGCTCTAAGACATATTATGCCTATATTTTTATTTTTCAATAATATATCCTTAAACTTTACGGGATGGTTTACAGTATCCAGTTGAAGGCTGACATAGAAATAAAGTCAAATAATTATAAAACGAAAATTGCAGACTAAATCTCAGCATGACAAAACTGCAAAAAACACCTAATTTCATCCCGGGCCTTTATAGAAAAACGCTCCTTTTCTTCTTCTTTTTCTTTTTTTCCCTTTTCTTTTTTTTTTTTTTTTTTTTCCGCCGCGCCTACAGCTAATGTGTCCAGAAAGCAGCTTTTCGCCTCTCCCCAATCCCAATTAATCGGCGAGTTTTCGAACAGCCGCCCGCCCCGCGATTATTCCGCGCTCCGAGGGAAACCCCCACGATGACGTCACCGACGCGTCAAAAATCTCCCCCCAGGCAAAGTTGCGGGAGATCCAGCTAACCACGTGACTCGTGTCAGCGGCTGATTGGCCTGCGGCTCCCTGCCAATCGCATCTATAACAGGACAGGCTTCACCTTCACTCGCATTATATCTCTTCCCTTCTCTCTCTTTCCTTCAAAAAAAAAAAGAAGAAGAAGCAATTGAAACATTTCTTCGATCGACTCAGAGAGCAGCTCAATGGCGGTTGTTGCCGGAAGCGAAGAGAGAGGACTTGGGTTCGAGGAAACCGAGCTCAGGCTCGGCCTGCCGGGAGGAGGAGGAGGAGATGGTGGCGGCGTGGAGCCGTCGGCCAAGAGTTCGGCGAAGAGGGGTTTCTCGGAGACCATCGACTTGAAGCTCAAGCTCAAGACCGTGGACTCCAACTCGACTGGACTCGAGGAGAGCGTGAGAAGGTCTTCTAGCCAGAAGAGCCTGCCGCTGACTGTCGCAAATGACCCCGAGAAGCCTTCCGCTAACAAGTAAAATATTTTTGTCCCCCCCTCCTATTTCATAATTTTACTATTACATGAAATATGCTAGTAAAAAAAACCCGTTCAATAACGACACATATGTCGTCAACTCACAAGCTTATCGTAGTTAGAAACTATAATGAATTAATAGAGAATCAATAGAAGAAAGGGACCATTTACTTTTTACTATATGAAGCCATGCTTGATTTTCTCGAGCTAGTGTTGTAGAGTTGATTATATCAGTCCTCAATTTATATATAGAGACATGCACGTTAAGATTAAACAAAAGGATCGATGAAAATATTTGAGTATTATCATTAATTTATTTGTTAAAATCCCAGTCCTTAATTGTTCCATTACAATACAATTTTCATGAAGTTTATGTTGAATCTATTCCATAACCCATGTATATCCGCTAAATAGTTTGTTTCAATTTAGGGTTGTGTTGTTGCTGTACTAATTAAAACCGTACTATAGCACATAAAAGAGGCAAAAGTTGTACGTTTTTCCTCTGGACCTAATCAGGGATGGCCAACGGGAGTTGGGTTGTTCTATCCAGAGCTAATTTTGGTTGCCCCTTGAGTTATATTGTGGGTCGATTCTAGAGGGGTCCGTCCACAACCATGACCTCCTGTAGGATCATGCTACGCCCGGCGGTTCTCATAAGCAGAGAGAGGTTGTCCTAGTCCAAAGTCTTTGTCTGACTTACCCTTGGACCGTCCTGACTTTTATTTGTCAGCTAAAGAAGGGAAAAAAGCATAAGGCATGTACTAAACCAAACATATGATAGTTTAGAAAGGAACCAACATGAGAGACTCTACTACTTATTACACCCCACATGGAATTGAACAAAAATATTGATTATCACATGCATGCCCAAATTAATTAAAGATTAATCACCACTCAATTATCAAGCTGGTCGATCATGGAGTAGTTTTATAATTAACAAGATTATTATTATGTTAATTATGATCAGGGCACAGGTCGTGGGATGGCCACCTGTCCGGTCCTCCTTCCGGAGGAACATCATGTCGGTCCAGTCCGAGAAGGAGAAGGAGAATAAGAAAGATGGGGACAAGTCCGGCAATGCAGCAGCAGCCTTCGTAAAGGTCAGCATGGACGGGGCGCCCTACCTCCGTAAGGTCGACCTCAAGATGTATCGGAGCTACCAAGAGCTGTCGATGGCGCTGGAGAAGATGTTCAGCTCCTTCACCAGTGGTAATTACTAAGCAATCAGTATAATTTTCGAAAATGATATTTTGCCCGCGATTTGTAACCGCGGGTGTGACCGCCGGCCAATGTGGCGGCTGGCCATTGGCCCCTTCGGCTATTTCCAGGTTCCACCTGGACCGAGGACCAATGGCCGACTGTCACGTCGGCCGACGGTCACGTCCGAGATTACAAATTACGCGACAACATAGCAGCTCCATATAATTTTTTGGAATGAAATCTTTGGTTTGCCATACCTAACAAGCCCCATGTGGTTGCCAGAGTTGCACCCGCATGGCAGGTATGTTCCACTCTGGTGTGCATGTAGTGATCAGTAATGATATGTATATATGTGTATACCACGTACACAATTATTTACAACATTGTGTACGTCCCAAACTACTAAAATCTTAGATGTGCGCATGCACATTTGCATGCATGGTTAGGGCTTAGACTTATTAGTTTATTGCTACAATTATATATTTCTTAAGTTCCCTCTTATATAAATCAAAAAATCTTGCAAGCCCGAAAGTTTAAACGGAAAAAACAAACCGAGAGACACGTGTCAGTACGTTATTGGACAAAAAAACACTCTGCCCCCCCCCCCCCCCCCCCCCCCCTCCCCCAACCCACCCCCCGCTAACTCTGGCCAATTGGAAACCGACACGTGGCATCGGTTCACGTGACGGTTTCCTTGGCGGTCTGGAAAGAAGCGCTCTATATAAATATAACAAAAAGGGTCAGTTGGCTATATATGCCACGCTCGCCCTCGACTGGTCATGAGTGTTGTATGGCTATCAAGACATATGGTCAGGGCCGGTCCAGGGGCAAGTCAGACAAGACTTCGGATTTGGACGTACAATCCTCTTTGTTTGGGACAACCTCTAGGTTCAGCATGATCCTACAAGAAGTCGGAATCGCGGGTGGCCTTCCAAGATCGGTCCACGATAAGGCTCAAGGGGCAACCAAACTAGCTCTGGATATGACAACCCAATCCTGCGGGCCTGCCCTGCATATGGCCGACATAATTTGTGAAGCCTTATAGGGCGCTCTCTCTCTCTCTCTCTCTCTCTCTCTCTCTCTCTCTATATATATATATATATATATATATATATATATATAATGGTAATTCAATTGGGATCTTTGAGACATGTGGATGTGTGATGTTTAATTTGTATAAATACGATTTGCCAGGCTCGCTAGAGTCAGCAAATTTTGACTTAATATATATGATATAATTCTGCTGGCTAATTGATCGTGCATATTTTAATGAAGAGTGCACTAAAATCATTAGATTTAGGGGACCATCATATTATAATGAGTTAGCAACTAACAAGATTCGTATTGCTGGTTGGTACGTCCTAGCTAATACCAAAATTTTATTGAGACTTTCCTTTCTAAGTGAAGATCTTCTCAAGAATATATATTAATTAATTAATAGCCTCTTGTTATGTTTATTGATTATACTAATTAAGCCCATATTGTTATTATTATAATAATTAGGGAACTGTGGATCTCAAGGAATGATTGGGAGGGACTTCATGAACGAGAGCAAGCTGATGGATCTACTGAATGGGTCAGAGTATGTGCCGACCTATGAGGACAAGGATGGAGACTGGATGCTGGTTGGCGACGTGCCGTGGGAGTAAGTTGCTAATATATATTTCTAATTTCCCCCATTTTATTTTTTGAAGAATTAATTCCTAGATTTTAGAAGATTAAGCAGTGATTAATTATTAATTTACTATCTATTGATCGTTGTTATTAACCAGGATGTTTGTTGAATCGTGCAAGCGTCTGAGGATTATGAAAGGGTCAGAAGCCATTGGACTTGGTTAGTATATATATATAAATTAACTTAACGAATTGATGCACAATTAACATTTTTCTTAACGAAATAGTGCACTTCTTTTGTCACATGATCATTCACCAACCAAAGCGGATAAAAGTTGTGTAGTATCTTTCTTTTTGGATTTTAATACTCGACTTTGAACTTAATTAAAATTGAAAATTATCTCAAGAAAATACTCATATATTGTATATTTTTTTAATACAGCACCAAGAGCCGTTGAAAAGTGTAAGAATCGAAACTAAAGTGTGTCCGAAGGAGCCTGCTCATCGTTCAGGATCGTGGTCAAGTCTGCATCAATCTGGATCGAGCGAGCCATGTTGGTCAAGTCTGCAGTGTGTTTTTTCCTATGGTGGTGTTGTTATTTACTTATATATATATATATATATGTGTGTGTGTCAGTGTAAAAGAAATTTGATTATTTTTGTATGTAGACAAGAAACAATAACACTTGTCTCTAGCTTGAAGACTTTGCTATGTCTAGACTGCTTCCTAGTTATAATTGTGTGTGTGAGATTAATAATCTGATCCATGTTCCCTATTGTGTTTGTTTAATTTGTGCCTTTATCTTATATATATTGTACAATATATTTAAATGATATTTTGTTCTATTGTGAGATTCTCAGCATATGATGCTCTTCTATGTCAAACCTCTATTTGCCATCTACTAACTATTAAACTGTCCGTAGGTTGTGTTGGAGTTTTTGGCCTTTTCTTTAGAAACTTTAGTCCCACATTAGATAGGCCAAAGAAGTTGTATCTCTATATATTAGCTATGCTAGTTTAGAGATGCACATGTGGTGTGGAGGTGCACATGGGTGTGCCATGTGGGACTATTTTTCTAATGGAAAAAGGCTAAATCAACAATTAAAAGCATTGATGCTTTTTGCTCTTGGGAAATTTATTTCCATGGGAGCTAAGTCCCGTAGGGGCTTAGCGACTCGGACTCAGGCTCATGGGCTCATGAGGCGTAATGTGGCATTTTGTTGCCTAGGTTGCGCAGTTGCTACTCGGGCCTATATAAGGTCTCTTCTCTCTTACAGGCACAGGACATAGAACATATTCAGAGAGTTACGAAAGTTTACAAGTGTTTCTTAACACAAGTAAACAGAGCCTGTCAGAGAGAAGAGAAGCTTTGTACCAGCGTTGCTTTTGTACGGGAGTCCGTGTACGATCCGAGGAGTCAGAAGAGCAGAAGTGTTCCAAAGTTCTCCGACGAACTTGTTGGTTCCTGGAAGCTATTCGTGTGGGACGAATATAGCTTTGAGCAACGGTGGTCATTCACCCCAGCAGGCCATCTTCCATCTTTAGCCTGTCATCTTCTTCGCTGCTGTGATTACGAAATCTTCTTAGATTCTCATATATCATATGCTGTTGTGGATTACGAAATTTTTTTAGATTCTCGTAATATAATAACGAGATCTTCTTAGATCTTCGTTATACTTGTGCAACCTTCCTAGAAGTGTTGCGTTGGAACATTGTTCTTACAATTGTTTCATATTCATAGTTTTCCATCGAAAAATTGTGCCCCAGCAATAACAATCTCAAAGCTATATTGCTAATGCTTCACTCCTCAATAGTGACTTTTATAAGTTAGAAAAGTTTGACGGAGAGCATTATCAAGTCTGGAAGAGGAAGGTTTATCTCACTCTTCAACTCAGAGACGTTGATCACGTGCTTCTTGAAGAGGAACCTACCGTTCCAGATACTGGGTCTACTGCCGCAATCACTGCGGCTACTAAACTTCAGGCCAAGTGGAGAAGGGATAATAGCATTTGCAGGCTGGTTATCCTGAATGCTATTAAGGATTCCCTAGCAGAATCCTACAGTAAGGAACCTATTGCCAGAGACATATGGGAGTCTCTGGAAAAATTGTACGAAGAAGACAAAAACAGGAGCAAGATATTTGTGGTTGAAAAATATCACAAATGGATCTTTCAGGACGAGAAGTCCATGCTGCCGCAGGTAAAGGAATTTCTGAAGCTGCGCCAAAAATTGGAAGACGATGCGATGTCCCTCCCCGACAAGTTTGTTGTTGGAGAAATTGTCTCAAAGCTCCCCGCTAGGTGGAGTAAGTTCTATGCAAACATGCATAGAAAGAAGCTTGAGATCAGCCTTGAAGATCTTTTGCAGGAAATCTATGTTGAAGACCAGATGCGGGCTCAACTCAAGGTGGACGCACTATTCAAGCAATTGGCTAACGCCAATATGGTTCATACCAAGGAACCAAGGGGAAAGCAGACGGCTTCCCATAGCAAGAAGAAGGACCCTAATAATATGAACATGAAGAGACTTCCTTCAAACGAAAGAAGGCAAAGTCTCAGATGCCTTGTTTCAAGTGTGGCAAGAAGGACCACTTCAAAAGTGAATACAAAGCAAAGACCAAGCAATCAGATCAAGGTGAGCCTAGCAAGGTATCTACGATCACTGATATTGTTGCTATGATTGTGCAGGTTGATGCGATGGGGGCTGACTCTGATTGGTGGGTAGACAATGGAGCCACCTGCCATGTCTGCTCCAGCAAGGAGTAGTTTACCACCTATACACCAACTTCTGAAGTAATTATGGTGGTAAACCAGGCACAAGCTGAAGTGCTCGGGATCGGGACGGTGGTATTTAAACTGACTTCTGGCAAGTCTTTGACGCTTCAAAGCGTAAAGTACGTACCTGCTATCGCTAAAAACTTGATCTCAGAAGGCCTACTCTGCAAAGCAGGCCTCAGGATGGACATCATTGCTGGCCAGATTGTGATGTCCATTAAGAGAACATATTTCGGAAAAACTTTTTATACCGAAAGGATGTTCAAAATTTAGCTTGTAAATCAGTCCAATGTAATTAATGTAATTAATGCAATCACTCATTCTGCTTATACTCTTGAGTTGTGGCATAATAGACTAGGACATGTTCATTGTAAACGAATAAATAGAATGTCTAATCTATGACTTATCTCCAAGTGTGAGGGTAAGGTAGAGAAATGTGAAGTTTTGTGCTCAAACGAAGATCACAAGGAAACACTTTCCTCGGGTTAATCGAAGTACAGATCTTCTGAAGTTGGTACACTCCGATATCTGTAACTTCAAACAGTTCTCTACAAGGGCCGGGATAAAGTATTTCATAACCTTCATCGATGACTTCTCTAAGTATACGTTCGTCTACTTGCCGAAGGCTAAAGACGAAGCATTTGAGAAGTTCAAGGAGTTCAGAGCCTAAGCTGATCGGCAGACTGGACAACAACTCAAAAAATAAGAAGTGATCGAGGTGGGGAGCACAGGTCTCATGAATTTGTATCGTTCTGCAAAGAACATGGAATTGTAAATAAGACTACGACTCCGTAATCTTCTCAATCAAACGGAGTAGCAGAAAGAAAGAACAGAACGTTAACAGAAATGATTAACTCAATGTTGTTGACTGCTGGCCTTCCTAAGTGCTACTGGGGAGAAGCTGCATTGACGGCCAATTTTATTCTAAATAGAGTGCCTCATGCAACTTCAGACGTTACTTCTCATGAACTCTGGTTCAAGGTCAGATCTAACTTAAATGTCATTCGAGTGTGGGGGTGTCTAGCATATGTCAAGCTTTCAGATCTGAAGATTCAGAAGCTTGGGACAAGGACTACTAAGAAGATCTTCTTGGGGTATGTCGAGAAGAGTGATGCTCGAAGATTTCTTGATATTGAGTCAAATTATATCATTGAATCTCTCGACGCAGAATATTTTGAAGACAAATTTATAAGGCACAAGAATATTGTTCTTGCAGATGTACCGGAGAACATTGAGGGTGCACAGGAAACTGAAGTCTTCAATGAAGATGTGGTCCAAGAAGATATTATTGTTGAAACAACGATTGAACCAGAACAAGCTGAGCCGTCAGCTAAGCGTATGAGGAGGCCGAAGGACTTCGGAAGTGACTTTGTCACCTATCATGTGGAAGCAGATCCGCTTACCTATAATGAGGCGATGAAGACCAAAGACGCAGTTTTCTGGAAGGAGACGATTGACAATGAAATTGATTCTATTACCTCAAATAACACTTGGGTGTTGGTTGATCTTCCTGAATGAGCAAAATCCATCGGATGCAAATGGATCTTTAAGAAGAAGATGAAAGCAGACGGAACTATTGACAAGTTCAAGGCTAGGTTGGTAGCCAAAGAATTTTCTCAGAAGCAAGAAATTGACTACTTTGACACGTATGCTCCAGTTGTTCGGATGACCACCATCAGAATTTTGATTGCTCTTGCAGCAATACATAAGATGGTGATACATCAGATGGATGTAAAAATGGCTTTCCTAAATGGCGAGCTAACCGAAGAGATATACATGCAACAGCCAGAGGAATTTATCGTCAAGGGTCTTGAAGACAAGGTCTGCAAGTTGGTAAAATCTTTGTACGATCTTAAACAGGCTTCCAAGATGTGGCATGAGAAATTTGACAAAGTTATAAGGTCAAATGGCTACATGGTCAGCGAGACGGATAAGTGTGTTTACACGAAGTTCGTTGATGGAAGAGGTGTGATCGTTTGTCTGTACGCGGACGACATGCTTATCCTAGGTATGGATATGGGTTGTGTCACAGAGACAAAAAAATTCATCTCGAGCAAGTTCAGTATGAAGGACTTGGAGGAAGCTGATGTGATCTTAGGAATCAAGATCATCCGAACAGACACTGGACTAGCGCTGTCACAGACTCATTATGTCACGCCCCAGAACCAGAATACTGGAGAGCGGGGGCAGACATAACCAGCTACGTATAATGAGATGGGATCCACTCCACTATACGGTCACGACTGTCTAGATATATGAGGGTTTATCTACAAGCCATCAGTCTCTTAAGGTCAATAACAAGCCTAGTGTCTCAATCACAAGCAAGTAAACAGAGTTACAAGATGTAAGATCACCAAATATACAATAGTAAGATGTCCCAAACATTACATATTCAGCTGATCATGAAGCTAGTCGTTACAAAATATGAAGACTAGCAAGAGTTTTAGTCATACATGATCAACCCTAGGTTGCCAATCATATTACAGTCCGTAGGCAGACAGTAAATAAAATGTACACGAGCTAACACTTGCTCGGCGGCTAAACGCCTCAAAAGAATAATTTTATAATAAAGTGGGAGAGCCAAAATAAACCCACTCGTTGCCAGGATTCCGTCTAGTGGTCACCATGTGGCTGGAGATTCGGTAGGTCCTCTAGAGCTGCTTTGGTATCTGGCCATACAAAACCAGCTGGGTCAGACCCCAGAAAGAGCAAGTGCCACAAAGGAGGCTTCACTTAGGAACTAAAACCAGCAATCAGCACAAGAGTAATAATATATAAAAGACAGTAATTAAAGAAAACAGGACAGGTGATATACGATGAGATAACCATGGGACTATTCAGATAACCAGGTTACAACCCGTAAACCAAACAAGGACCGGGGTTGTAACCCTTCGTCTGAACAGAACTTGGATTCTCCCACCATTTATCGGCGAGATAAAATAAGAAAACAGGTCATGTAATTATCTTGTACAGGATCAAGACAAGAATAGACTGGTAAACTTCATCCAACATTTCACGGCCAAGCAGTAAGTACGGCTTGATACTTTAACTAACTAGGGTTATCACAGGCCTAATTACTAGCAAGATGCAGCGAGATTATTCCACAGCCACAAGCCCTGCAGACCATCCAGGCTATCCAGACGCAATTTAGAGTTGCATTCAAGTGGGTACATCGTTCAGAAAATGCATGTACCCTTAGGTGACTTAGAGGGTGCAACACATGACAGTGTGCTGAAAATGTGCCCTACTCGACGGCAGGCTACAGATCCCAAGTGGGGCGCCCAGATAACGGGATTGCCTGTAGCTGGGAAATCTCTTCATGACTACTGGATTATTCTAGTGATTAGCCTTAGTCGAATTCAGTGGGTGCCCCTGACCGTGGTACTCAGGGGTCCCCATCCTAGACATGATGCAAGACAAGACGGATTTATTTGTACAAGCACAATCGTCCACGGTGTCCAAGTTATTCAATCTTGTCATGTCGTGTTAGCCGTCGCAACAGCATTTTAAGAAATATTATGCCAGGTTTATCATGTCAAGAGTGCGCCACAGCGGGCCACTATCAAGAATTATCATGTCAAGTTATCATGTCAAATTTGTCAGGTCAAGTTATCATGTCAGGAGTGCACCACGGCGGGTCACTATCAAGTCATGCCAATTATCAAGGAGGAGAGAAACTTGCACAATTAAATGATAATATATTAATAATATATATATTCTTGAAGCCAAAGAGAAACTCTACAACTTTCATGTTGGGAGTGGGAAGAAATTTTGACCACAATTCAAGCAAATAAAACATTTAAACAATCAAAGTGGGACCCATGTCGTCCAAAAGTGGAAGAACAAACATGCGGTCAAAGAGAGTGGGAGGCCATCCATGCGGCCAATATAACAAAGAGGGCATGAAATCAAGTAAGACAAAAGATAGTGGGACTCGCAATAATTGCAAGCTCTCACTTCAGCAAGCAAGTCATCTAAAAGAAGTTATGTGGGACCCCCATAATTAATGCAATAAGAAGTGGTACACGTGAACCCTTTAATTAATGGTTCACGTGGCCAAAATATTAAATAGTTGGGGAAGGGAGCCTATGCGGCTCACCTTAGATTCCATAATAATATTAAATGGCCAGGGCCATGCGGCTCTGCATCAAGCAGTTATTAAGGCTGTAAATGTCCATGCGGCTCACCCTCACAATTGCTTGCATGAAAATACAAAAGGCAACAAATATTAAATAATTAAATAACTAATGATTATACAGTTGATGGCAAGTATGTTGGCAAGTGTATGCGGCTCCTTGCATTGACAATGCATAGGTAATTGCCTTAAAAAAATGCACTAAAATACCATATGCGGCTCCTTGCATTGACAATATACCATATGCGGCTCCTTTCCAGGATGCATTAGGAGGAGTAAATAAATGTGTACTTAGAAAAGACAAGCATGAAAGTCAAGCCTTAATTAATGCTTACAAAAGTACATTCAATGTTAATGTGTTAACACAACACATTCTGTGCACATTCCGTAGTAAAGCATTATTAAATGCTTTTAACCAAAGTACAATCCTGTAGTAAAGCATTATTAAATGCTTTTAACCAAAGCACATTCCTTTAATTCCAAGCAAGACATTATTTAATGCTCTAACAAAAGTGTATGCGGCAGGACAAGCAATATTGTTAGTGCGATGCATGCTATGCGGCTGGTACTAAGTGTTCGTGTTTGGAAAAATTGCATTAAACTAATCATTAAAATATTGCATGCATTGGTATAACACATTAATATGCATGCGGCTGGAGACCCAGGGTCATGCATTATTTAATGCATCTATTATTTCAAGCTCATGCGGCCACAACCAAGTGCCACATGCGGCTGAATATTGGTATTAAATACATGCAAACTAATTGCTTGCTATTGCATTAGTAGGCCATGCGGCTGAGTGTCAAAAATGCCCATGCGGCTCAAAAATTTCTCGTAGGTCAAATTGGACCAAAGGAAATTCTCTGCAATCATGGGATCATCAACTCAGCAAAATATGCAAGTTTGATGGATCAAAAATTCAGGAAACCAAAAATACCACAAAGTTAGATCTACAAAATTTAACCATGGAAATGAAAAATGACCAGTACTAAAGTGGGTTAGAAACACATGAGGAAGATAATGGAACAATAAAAATGGGGTTCCTCCATGAAGCAAGATGCACTTGCCTAAGCTCTCCACTCTCTCCTGGTAGGTGGAGAAGTAAAGATGGAGAAGAAGAAATGAGTAATGAGTAATAATGGAAGAGAGAGAGTGGGATAGATATTTATGGTGGGAGTGGTGGTAGGTGGGAGTGGTTCTCCACAATAAAACCAAACCAAGCCAAACCCACTAAACCGAACCAAACCAAGCCAATGCAATCCCATGATAAACCATGCTAATGCAACATGCAAAAAAATAAAATCCAAGGCTAACTAATTATGACAAACCAAAAATACGAGCCTGAAATACGTACACGTATTCCCAATACGTAATACGAGATATGGGCATTACAACTCTACCCACCTTAAAAGAATTCCGTCCTCGGAATTTAATCAAGTGGCTAGAGATGCAATGACAAGCTATACTAAGCAATCAATCATGCAATCATGTATGTAAGCAAGGAAATCGAAGGCACTAGAAAGAGGAAAGATATCCTGCTAGGAACCTCTCTGCCGGTTCTGGATCTGAGCTTGGACCTGGACATACTGCTGGGGTCTTTGTAGCTGGAAGGCTAGGGCCTGAGGCGGCAATGGCCTCGGAGGCTGGTACTGCTGCTGAAACACTTGGGCCTGAGGCGGCAATGGCCTCGGCAATGGATACTGCTGTTGCTGCTGGACTGGGGCTGGTCCCCTTACCGAGGGACTAGTCTGGGCCGATGATGAACTGGCCCTATTCGGACAGGACCCTATCTTGTGGTCCGGTGCTCCACAAGCCAAGCACAATCCCTGTGCTCTGCGACACTCTGAAACAACGTGTCCTGGCTTCCCACAATGAGTGCAGCCCATTGCGGAAGACTGTTTCTGCTTCTGTTGCGGAGGGGACGTGACCGACGTCACTGAGGCCGCCTGCCTCGGAGTTCCAATTGTCAAAGCCCTGACTGCCGGGGCTGATGCTGTCGACTGGGTCATCTGGCCGTGAGATCGCTTCCGACCTCCGGTCCTGTCCACGATCCTGTGGGAGGTATACTCGTGCCTCCGTGCCGCTCTCAATACTGCATCGAAGGTCTGATGCTCGAACTGTTCCACTGCCAACAAAATCTCGAGATGGAGCCCCTGCTGGAACCGCTGGGCTCTATCGAACTCGGTCGCCACCAAGGTGGGAGCAAACCGACTGAGCCTGAAGAACTCGACCGCATATCCATCGACCGTTCTGCCTCCTTGCTTCAGATTGGTGAACCTGGTCTGTAGATCGTACCGAGCCACCGCATCAAAGTACTTAGTCTGGAATCTCTCTCTGAATAATGCCCATAGAATAGGGGCCACTAATCCCACGGCCTGTGCTGCCCACCAGCTGCGGGCAAGATCCAATAACTGTAAGCGCACCACGGCCACCTTCTCGTCTTCCGGGGTCTTGGCTGCCTCTAGAATGACTTCAGTATCCTGGAGCCACGCGTCAGCAGCGATAGCATCTTCACTGCCATCGAAGAATGGAGGGTTCAGGCGCTTGAAACTGTTCGCTGCACTGTTCCTTGGATGACCGTCTCTGTTCAAAGCATCTGCCACTGCCTGTTGCAAGGCATCTCCTCGTCGATCTTGGAAAGCTAACAGTGATCTGATGAGACCCACCAAAGTGCCATCATCAGGCTCTGCAGGCTGGACTGGCTGAACTGGCGGCTCTCCTTCAGTAGGTACGACTCGGGAGGCTGCTCCTGAGTGCTGGGCCTGATCTTCTGGTTGCTGCTGGTCCACGGGAGGTGATCCGCCTTGCTGATCGGCAGGTCCAGGTTCAATGCCGCTGAAGAAGACGACATAGGGAACAATAAGGAAGGACCAGGACAGATCAACGATACAAGCATATGATCAGGACAAGAATCCAGGAATTCAGAAGATACGAGCAGAGATCAAGGGCGAATACTGATTGAGACATCTATTCGGTAAACCCTCACATATCTTGATTTACAAGACCTGCATGGGCCACCACTTAAACCATGTCACGCCCCAGAACCAGAATACTGGAGAGCGGGGGCAGACATAGCCAGCTACGTATAATGAGATGGGATCCACTCCACTATACGGTCACGGCTGTCTAGATATATGAGGGTTTATCTACAAGCCATCAGTCTCTTAAGGTCAATAACAAGCCTAGTATCTCAATCACAAGCAAGTAAACAGAGTTACAAGATGTAAGATCACCAAATATACAATAGTAAGGCGTCCCAAACATTACATATTCAGCTGATCATGAAGCTAGTCGTTACAAAATGTGAAGACTAGCAAGAGTTTTAGTCATACATGATCAACCCTAGGTTGCCAATCATGTTACAGCCCGTAGGCAGACAGTAAATAAAATGTACACGAGCTAACACTTGCTCGGCGGCTAAACGCCTCAAAAGAATAATTTTACAATAAAGTGGGAGAGCCAAAATAAACCCACTCGTTGCCAGGATTCCGTCTAGTGGTCACCATGTAGCTGGAGATTCGGTAGATCCTCTAGAGCTGCTCTGGTATCTGGCCATACAAAACCAGCTGGGTCAGACCCCAGAAAGAGCAAGTGCCACAAAGGAGGCTTCACTTAGGAACTAAAACTAGCAATCAACACAAGAGTAATAATATATAAAAGACAGTAATTAAAGAAAACAGGACAGGTGATATACGATGAGATAACCATGGGACTATTCAGATAACCAGGTTACAACCCGTAAACCAAACAAGGGCCGGGGTTGTAACCCTTCGTCTGAACAGAACTTGGATTCTCCCACCATTTATCGGCGAGATAAAATAAGAAAACAGGTCATGTAATTATCTTGTACAGGATCAAGACAAGAATAGACTGGTAAACTTTATCCAATATTTCACGGCCAAGCAGTAAGTACGGCTTGATACTTTAACTAACTAGGGTTATCACAGGCCTAATTACTAGCAAGATGCAGCGAGATTATTCTACAGCCACAAGCCCTGCAGACCATCCAGGCTATCCAGACGCAATTTAGAGTTACATTCAAGTGGGTACATCGTCCAGGAAATGCATGTACCCTTAGGTGACTTAGAGGGTGCAACACATGACAGTGTGCTGGAAATGTGCCCTACTCGACGGCAGGCTACAGATCCCAAGTGGGGCGCCCAGATAACGGGATTGCCTGTAGCTGGAAAATCTCTTCATGACTACTGGATTATTCTAGTGATTAGCCTTAGTCGAATTCAGTGGGTGCCCCTGACCGTGGTACTCAGGGGTCCCCATCCTAGACATGATGCAAGACAAGACGGGTTTATTTGTACAAGCACAATCATCCACGGTGTCCAAGTTATTCAATCTTGTCATGTCGTGTTAGCCGTCGCAACAGCATTTCAAGACATATCATGCCAGGTTTATCATGTCAAGAGTGCGCCACAGCGGGCCACTATCAAGAATTATCATGTCAAGTTATCATGTCAAATTTGTCAGGTCAAGTTATCATGTCAGGAGTGCACCACGGCGGATCACTATCAAGTCATGCCAATTATCAAGGAGGAGAGAAACTTGCACAATTAAATGATAATATATTAATAATATATATATTCTTGAAGCCAAAGAGAAACTCTACAACTTTTATGTTGGGAGTGGGAAGAAATTTTGACCACAATTCAAGCAAATAAAACATTTAAACAATCAAAGTGGGACCCATGTGGTCCAAAAGTGGGAGAACAAACATGCGGTCAAAGAGAGTGGGAGGCCATCCATGCGGCCAATATAACAAAGAGGGCATGAAATCAAGTAAGACAAAAGATAGTGGAACCCGCAATAATTGCAAGCTCCCACTTCAGCAAGCAAGTCATCTAAAAGAAGTTATGTGGGACCCCCATAATTAATGCAATAAGAAGTGGTACACGTGAACCCTTTAATTAATGGTTCACGTGGCCAAAATATTAAATAGTGGGAGAAGGGAGCCTATGCGGCTCACCTTAGATTCCATAATAATATTAAATGGCCAGGGCCATGCGGCTCTGCATCAAGCAGTTATTAAGGCTGTAAATGTCCATGCGGCTCACCCTCACAATTGCTTGCATAAAAATACAAAAGGCAACAAATATTAAATAATTAAATAACTAATGATTATACAGTTGATGGCAAGTATGTTGGCAAGTGTATGCGGCTCCTTGCATTGACAATGCATAGGTAATTGCCTTAAAAAAATGCACTAAAATACCATATGCGGCTCCTTGCATTGACAATATACCATATGCGGCTCCTTTCCAGGATGCATTAGGAGGAGTAAATAAAAGTGTACTTAGAAAAGACAAGCATGAAAGTCAAGCCTTAATTAATGCTTACAAAAGTACATTCAATGTTAATGTGTTAACACAACACATTCTGTGCACATTCCGTAGTAAAGCATTATTAAATGCTTTTAACCAAAGTACAATCCTGTAGTAAAGCATTATTAAATACTTTTAACCAAAGCACATTCCTTTAATTCCAAGCAAGGCATTATTTAATGCTCTAACAAAAGTGTATGCGGCAGGACAAGCAATATTTTTAGTGCGATGCATGCTATGCGGCTGGTACTAAGTGTTCGTGTTTGGAAAAATTGCATTAAACTAATCATTAAAATACTGCATGCATTGGTATAACACATTAATATGCATGCGGCTAGAGACCCAGGGTCATGCATTATTTAATGCATCTATTATTTCAAGCTCATGCGGCCACAACCAAGTGCCACATGCGGCTGAATATTGGTATTAAATACATGCAAACTAATTGCTTGCTATTGCATTAGTAGGCCATGCAGCTGAGTGTCAAAAATGCCCATGCGGCTCAAAAATTTCTCGTAGGTCAAATTGGACCAAAGGAAATTCTCTGCAATCATGGGATCATCAACTCAGCAAAATATACAAGTTTGATGGATCAAAAATCCAGGAAACCAAAAATACCACAAAGTTAGATCTACAAAATTTAACCATGGAAATAAAAAATGACCAGTACTAAAGTGGGTTAGAAACACATGAGGAAGATAATGGAACAATAAAAATGGGGTTCCTCCATGAAGCAAGATGCACTTGCCTAAGCTCTCCACTCTCTCCTGGTAGGTGGAGAAGTAAAGATGGAGAAGAAGAAATAAGTAATGAGTAATAATGGAAGAGAGAGAGTGGGATAGATATTTATAGTGGGAGTGGTGGTAGGTGGGAGTGGTTCTCCACAATAAAACCAAACCAAGCCAAACCCACTAAACCGAACCAAACCAAGCCAATGCAATCCCATGATAAACCATGCTAATGCAACATGCAAAAAAATAAAATCCAAGGCTAACTAATTATGACAAACCAAAAATACGAGCCTGAAATACGTACACGTATTCCCAATACGTAATACGAGATATGGGCATTACACATTATATTGAGAAAATGATCACTCGTTATGGGTATCGGGATCTTCCAGGGATCGATACGCCGTACAGGTGTGATCTGAAGCTGAAGCCTAATTCAGGAGAAAGCGTCAGGCGGCTTGAGTATGCAAGCGTAATCGGGAGTTTGATGTATGCTACTACTGCCATAAGGCCTAACATAGCTTTTGCCGTGGGAATGCTGAGTCGTTTCACGAGCAACCCAGGTGTTGAACACTGGAAAGCTATGAAACGGGTTATGAGATATCTCAAGAAGACTCAGACATATGTACTGTACTATAGCGGAGATCCGCCGGTAGTAGAAGGCTTCAGTGATGCCAGCTGGTGCTCAGAGGTGGAGAGCGAGAGGTCCACAGGTAGATTCATTTTCACAATGGGTGGAGCTGCTATATCGTGAAAGTCGAAGAAGCAGACTATGCTCTCGCGATCATCTATGGAATCTGAGTTCTTTGCACTTGATACCGCAGCCGAGGAAGCAGAATAGCTTCAGAAGCTCATGTATGATCTTCCAGTGGTTGGGCCGCAAATACCGGCGATACCGATATACTGCGATAACCAGACGACTGCGGCGGTGGCATCAAATGACCTCTTCAACGGAAAGAAGGGGACTGTGTGGTTGAAGCACAGGACAGTACACGATCTTATCAAGAGAGGTGTTATTGCAGTGATTGATGTTCG
Organism: Iris pallida; assembly: GCA_029216955.1. Classification (NCBI taxonomy): domain Eukaryota; kingdom Viridiplantae; phylum Streptophyta; class Magnoliopsida; order Asparagales; family Iridaceae; genus Iris; species Iris pallida. Next base: position 9,973,068 of record JANAVB010010794.1, on the reverse strand, counting down.
GAGTCAGGAGAACCTGGCAGATCCGTTCACAAAGGACCTCAAGCGCCAGTTGGTCGATGACACAGCTTGTAAAATGGATTTGAAGGCATTCTGATATTATATTATTGTATTTCTACCATAAAGTTTTATACTAATAGTTCAAAGAGAAATCTACTAGGCATCTAGTTTTTGGTTCAAAGGAGGACCACTAATCGGGAATGGTGGGTACATGTTCTATTGGACATGGAGAGGTTACAGACCTATAACCACTGTTGTATACTGTTGTTTTCTACGAAAACGGATCCTGTGGGAAGGTTGGCTTAAATGCCTTAATGAGTTCTCAGGCAGAGTGAATGTCTGGTGTACTTTACATGAAGTACGGTAGAACAGCACTACAAGGAATGAAACTCCATGCTACTGTGGGGTGACTCCACCATAAGGTTCCCAGACATGGGGTAGTGCCTCGGCTTTGCTAGCCAAGTCACAGCGGCGTAGCACCGCAAATAGGCAGTTAGCCTAATGCTGTATGTTAAATTAAAGAGAGGGGTAAGTCGGCACTACAAAAAGGAGGAGTTTCTCATGTTACAGTGGTACGACACCATGATGAGGTACCCGGTTAGGCATAAAGTCTCGGCCTTGTAAGCCATATCGTTGCGGCATAACACCGTAAGGGAGCCTAAGACTTCATGCTGGGTAGTTTGGCACTACAAAGAGGCGGTTGCATCATGCTACAGTAGTATGTGTAACACCCAGTTTTCCAAATGAGGGTATTTTGGACATTTTTAAAATTTTGAGAATTATTTGGAATGATTATGTATTATTTAGATTTATTGGAATTAATGTGATTTTTAGAGATTTTTAGTATAATTGATTTTGGTGTTTTAGTGACTTTGACTTATGTTGACTTTGGAGACTAACCTAGTGGCTAACCTAGGTCATGACTAAGTGATTAGGATATGAAAACCTAGGTTGACTTAAGTTGATGAGGATTAACTCATTGGATTTAGTTTGGTGAAAATAGGAGCTAGTTTGATTAAGGAATGGCTTGTGAAGTCACAAGTCATTTTATGACTAATAGGCTTAATGGCCCATAGCCCAAACCCTTTGAACCAAGCCCTAACCCTAGAAAATCTGACCAGCCACTATGGTCAGCCCCCCTATTTATATGCTCCTAAAATTAGGGTTGCCTCTTTAGGAAACTTTGCCATTTGGAAGAGGTGAGTCCCCATCTTTGTAAATCCTTAGAAAAATCTATTTCTTCTCCAAATTCCTTCAAATAAATTGCAATAGGACCTAAATCCATTATTCTTGCTGTTGGTATTGAGTTTTTACATGAAGGAATCAATTTGGAGAACTTTTGGTGGTTTGAGGAATCATTTCATTGGGGCTTTTTGAGAGCTCGTTCACCTATAGGTATAATCCTTCCCTTTGCTCATAAATTCTGTTAAAAATTATTTTAGGAATGCCCTAGTCCTAACCTAACAGTAGGATAGGCTAACCCTAGGTTTTGGACCCATTACGAGTCCGTATAGGACACGTATCAGTGGATAGTTAAGATGTTCGACGAAATATCTCAAAGGACACTTCGTTCGAGTTTTTGGAATGTATTTGAATAGGAAATTAGTCCTAGGTGTTGCTTAGGGGTTTCCAGTGTCGTGTGTTGATTTGCGTGTCGTGTCGAGTCGTGGGGGACACGGGAACAGGCGGGTGCGGGTGCGTGCACGCGGCACTGTAGCTCCCCTGCTACTCGGGGGCTACTGCACGCAGGATATGCCACCTCGATACGAGAAAATAGACACGAAGCATGGGGCACTGTCTGACACGAGGCTCGCAAAGTTTCACGAGCTCTCGTGTCGTGTCGAACACGTATTTGTGTGTGCACATGTTGTACACTGTGCGTCCAGTGTGCAGTGTGGGTTTTCTGTTTTAATTTGATTGCTAATACTTTTAAATGTGTTTTAACTTACTAATTAGATCCTAAATATCATGAGTAATCCCTGTTACATTAGGTTACATATTAGTTTGGGTTTAATGATGTGTTTTGGCTTGTAATGTGTTCGAACAGTTGATTCCTGACACATACACTAATACACTCAGACACAGTGTTTTAGCAGTGAGTTTCCTCACTTGTAAATTCCTGTTAATGATGTTTTCCAACTATAAACTACCCCCACACATTTGTTGGCTCTTATTAATGAAACATTTAAATTCATTTGGGCTTTCATTGACACTGTCTGATACTATTATTCCCAGTTTTCCCAAACCAGTTAATTCTTTTTTTGTGTTATGTTTTAAATTGATATTTGATTCCCTCATGTTATATTCTTGATTAGCTAAGTTTTACATTCGATTTTAGGCTTGGGAATGAGGAATTAGTTGTGTTTTCAGTCTTGTGAACCTGAGAAATGTGTATTAGTAAACTGAGATTTAGTTCCCAGTTTTTACATAAAACCTGGGATTCAATTGTATTAACTGAATGTTTCATTCTTCTAAAACCTGGATTGTGTTCAGTTGAGAACCTGTGATTCAATAGGTACCTGAGTTTCATAAATGAACTAAGTTAATATGTACAACCTGAGATTAAGTTTTAAAACCTAGGAATTAGTTTGTATTTTCAGTCCTTGACAAACCTGAGATTATTTAATTGATTTTTGATAACCTGAGAATGTATTATTGAATTAAGATTTGGGTTTGTATGGGTGATATAGGAAATGGTATGTAGAGTAGTTGATTTCAACTTAATAACTGTTACATTGATTCCTCCTTTTGATTACATATATCTGAGTTTCATTTATTAACTAGATGTTAAATGAGAACATAAAACCTGAGTTTACTTATATTTGATTTCAATGTTTTTCTTCTTATTAACTGATATGAGGAAAACTGACATTTAGTTCTAAAACCAGGAAATTGGTTGGAATTCTTCTAACAAACTGAGATTGAGATTAATTCATAAACCTGAAATGGTTTTGAACCATATTATTTACTGCAAACTGAATTTCTGTGTAAGGTATACACTGTTCTTAAATCCTGTTTACACACACATGCCTAGTATATTACACACACATCCATTTGCACATGTACACACTGTTTTCCATTACAACTGAACTGCCAATACCTGAGATTCATAATGTGTGAAATCTGAGTTTCTGTTTTAAATTGCAATGGTCAATAGAAACCTGAGATGGGATTATGTGTTCCCAGTTTTCAAAACCTGGGAAGAGTTCTGTATATATTAACTGATATGTGATAACTGAGTATGGGTTTGGGGCATTGTTTGATACTTAACTAATTTTATTTCCCTTTCCTTAACTGTCAAATCCTGAGAATCAAATTGCTTTAACTGGGTTTAAATTCTTCAAACCTGAGATTGGTTATGTCCAATTTTCTGTTGTAACCTGAGAATAGTTTTTAACTATATTGTTTTATTGTAAATTGATTTCCTTTTCTTGTATTGACTGAGAACTAAATCCTTTTTCCTTTACTGTCATATACACACACAACCACATTGCACTATAATTTGCTCCCTGTTTTCAGGATTTACAGTCCCTGTTTTCCAGTTTCTGAACACACACACACCTAATACTCATGTGCTCATGTGTTCTTCCCCTCACTCCCTATGTATGTATATATATATAAGCATTGTTATGTATATATATACAAGCTTTCCTATACATGTGTATATGTATTTTAATATATATTATATATATAGGAATGTGTGATAATGTGTATATATACATGATACTTTGTGATATGATTGTATATATATAAATATGGGATACCAATGACATAATGTATTATATATATGGTTGTGTGGGTGTAATGTAGGGATAGCCAATATGGGTATATTCTAATTAGATTATATCTATTTACCAATGTGTGTATTGGTAGGCTTGACATGGTATTGCCTAGATTAGCCTAGTAAGCCTAGAATAGTCTTGTTAGACCTAGATTAGACTAGTTTGACTTAGGTTGACTTGGTTGACCTAGTTTGACTTCTAGGATTGACCAGAGTTGACCAAGAGTTGACTTTGGTCTAGATTGACCTAGATTCATGTAGAACGCATTGTAGTACATCTTATTACCATTCTGGACTCGTTGTGACTTGTGCTGTTCTAATAGTAGCCAGACACCACTTCTCATACAGTACATTTCTCTTGGACACTCAGATAGCAGGCGAGTACATTCTCTGATCTTTTCATACTTACCTGGATTATATTCTTGCTCTAGATTACTCTACATGATGCTGACACGTATCTTCACGGATTAATACTATATGGATCCCTTCCTGAGATGTTATCCCTCTACGGGTGCATCGGATATTTTATGTTCATGTACTTTATCATGTGCATCAGGTACTCCTTGTACTCGTACTAGTTCATATTTTTATATGTTCTCATGTGCTTTATCACGTGCCTCATGTACTACTCATTACATGAGTTCACGTATCCTTAGCTGTATTCATGTGCTTATAACGTAACTTGAATGGATCCTTGTGTATTAATTGGGGCGGGGTGAGTAGAATTGGTTATGTGATCATTATCCCCAGTAGCTGTATAAATGTGCCTCTTATTTGTATTCATGTGCCCCTAAGCCGTTTACATAACCATATTGTACTCTAAATTACGTAGCCACTTACAGTCTCTACTATCATGTATTTACTTTCAGTTACAAAATATCTCATGTTTACTCGTACTTCCTTTTCAGCACTTCCTATATTTTACTCTATTGCATGATTTATACTCCTAACCTGCTATGAACTGTTTTGAGAGATATGTGCTCGCTCCCGTCCTGACTGGACCTGTTGAAAATTTTACAGTGAATGATGAGGCTCTGGTGTCTATCCCTCTTGGTGCAGCATTAGACATCACTAGTGACTTGGACCTGCTAGCAGTTGATGTTACTTCCCTAGATTAGAATGTCTTTATCTTTCTGGATTTTGTATTGAGTTCCTGAGTTATTATTTGGATATGTATTTATTTTAGTCACTTAGAATTATGAATTTGTATCTCTGTGATGTTACATTCCTGAATATTATCTATCTTTATTTATCTATCTTTCCTTTCATGTTCTATCTTAGATGTGCTTGAGTTATATTCTGTTATGTCACCCCCATTCGGGAGTATAACTGTATATTGTCCTTATCTGTTAGATGTTATGACCTAGGACAGCGTTCTACCGTCGACACTGCGGCGTAGGCTGGGCATTGTTACGTCCTCGTACCCTCACAGTGGGTGCGGGTCGTGACACATTTTTAGTGGTGGCCCATGCAGGTCGAGTTTATGTAGTGGTATTCGAACTAGAGTATCACTACAGCCTGCAGTAGGATTAGGATATTTTTTGAGGGTACTCAATCACAGTTAGGATTCCTTGAAAGATTCCTGGGACGACCCTTGAGAATCTTATTTAAACTTCAATTTGAAATCCTTTCCCTTGTTTTGTTCGCTCTCACTCCTTGATTATTGAATTTGATTTTGTTGGATCGTTGTTGATTTTAATTTTTCCTATCGAGATGAATTTTATAGCCTGAGTTACAATATTTTCTGATAACATATATTGACGGGAATACAGGGATGGTAAAACGTCTACATGATTATGGAACCTGTAGTTTATCACAGCCATATTAGCTGGCGTGGCGGAAACATGGAGACCTGGCTTCGGATGTACGTATCTTGGTTATGAGATTTAGAATTTCTCGCAGATATACTAGTCGGCATAGCGAGATTTTCAGACGACATGATTATAGAGGTGCATACCTTAGTTATGGAATCTATCATTATTCGCAGCCTTGCTTACTGGCATGGCGAGGACTCTGAGTAACATGATTTTGGACAGACGCATATGATTATCAGATTGTATCTTGAGAAGGTTTTTAAACATATCATCTCTATCGTACCATTCTGTTGTATAAATTGTTTCCATCATCATTTAACTTAGGAGTAGGAGTATGAGTAGGAGTAGCTTAGCTGTTATTATGAACCTTGTATAACTTTTGCTATAAATTCTTCCTAATGCAATGAACCGATGATTTTGCTAGGCCTTAACTTGGACTTGATACTATAGCTCTGGTTTCAAATAGTTCCTTTTTTTAAACAGATAGGCAGAACAGATTTTATCATTATTTCTTCTTGCCATTGATTCTTGTATTACCCTAATATATATATATAGTGGACACAGATACTTGCCTGACACGTATGCATACTACACTTGTTTACCAACCTATCTAAATGCATGTTAATATGATTAATGTTAAGTTCTCAAATCCTAGTATTCTAATATAGTGCAGTATCAGTGACTAGTTCTCTGTTACTCCATATTAAATTCGTAATTTAAATTTAAATTTTATGTTATTAGTTTTGCTTGCATCACTACACATGTATGCTATATACAGGGCTTTATTTCAAAAAAAATTTGGTTGAGTTTTGTGTTGAATTGTCAAATCTGAGACTGTATGCATAGTAAACCCTTAACCTTGGATTCTAAGTATTTAGTTCAAATTGCAGTTTTAAATTGTAAAGTTTTGAGCCGTATACATGGTTGTGTGCAGGTATATAATGTTAGGTTCGTACTCTTACATGTTAAGTTGTGGTTATGGTACACATTGAGTTGGTTTTGATGTTCGAATTTCTCCAAAATCCTGAAAACTGAATACATGTTAACATTTTTTTTACATTGCTTTCAATATGTGTAGTTCAATTTCAGACCTAATATGTAATGTTGAGCTAGCTGAATAATGAACCCTTCATTTCAAGTCTTAACCCATGTACACATGACACTCTACACTAATGTACACAACTGCCATGAAAACCTAACCTTTCATCTCTATGTTATGTTCATATAGCTATATAGATATATATATAGTTCTGTAAACATGTTATAATGTATGTAGATGCATAATTAAATCTTTACCTCTCTATACATATAGATATACATATATACATGGTTAGCCATGCATGTTATGAGTAAGTAGCTTGTGCCTTGTAGACTGCTTAACCAATATGCCATGAATAGTGTAATTTGACAGCTATAGTTGAGACCCAAATCCTCCTATAACACCTTCATGTATATGTCAACAAACCACATATCATTTTCATAATGTTAGTTTTTCCCTCTCTAACACTCTCTCTCCTATATATATTATATTGTGATTGGATTCAATGCTATTGACTTTCGTTCCTTAAACTTGTGGTTCTGGTTTTCTTAAAATAATACCTCTTTATAGATGATTAGTAGTTGGCTTATTTTATTTTTGATAATTACCGGTTTTTAGATAGGATGGTAAACTGCTCTACAGACTTAATAATTATTGTGTTTTTATCCTTTCCAGTATGGCACCCATGACCCGAGCCTGTCGCCTGAGAGCAGCTACAGCTACTGACAGTGTGCTTCCACCTCCTATTGCTCAGGAGGTAGTGACCCCTCAGGCTGACCCAAGGGTAGTGGCACCTCCCGCCATCGAGGAGGTGTTAGCATCCTCACCAGAGAGTTACCCTCCACCACCTGTTACTCAAGAGAGAGTGGAAGTCTCATCTGAGACCAAGAGTCCTTCCCCGTCTCCTCCTCTGCCTCCAGGAGCAGTACCCCATACCATACCCTCGGCAGGTTTGCTTCTTGACGGAGCTCAGATATCCAGACTTCTCCGGGATGTATTGGAGACACAGAGAGTTCAGGCTGAGATCCTGAAGGAGCAGGACTGTGGAATCCAACTGCTGTGGGATTTGGTACATTCAGGAGGAGAGCCTAGTTCTAAGAGGCCGAGGAGCAGTGTATACCCAGAGCCCCGTGAGCACCCAGACTATCAGCCTAGACCAGCCTACCCAGTCCAGACTCCTGTTCAGCAGAGGCCAGCTGAGAAAGTGCCTACCTGCACCTTCTGTAAGAAGCCTGGACATGTGTGGGACATCTGTTGGAAGAGAAGAGGCGTGTGCCTGCTGTGTGGGTCGGCTGCACACAGGCTGCGAGACTGTCCTGCTGTACTTATCCCAGCCAAGTCTCCGCCTTCGGGAGGGAGTTCCAGCCACCAGCCCTAGTTGGAGGTGAGTCCTTGACCTATATCTTAGCCAGTCTTTGAATATTGATGCACCCTACCAGATTGTTGTATGTTTTAATACCCTATGATTGTTTTGGTCTAGTGTGACTAGTATACCTAGATGAGACTTCCATTACCACCGTATGCCATGATCCTGTATGTCGTCCTTTTAAATTTTATGATTGATTAAGTTTTGAGACTTTGATTGTGGGGGGTTTGACCTAGAAGGGGTACGATCATCTTAATTTCGAGGACGAAATTTTTCTAAGGTGGGTAGGATTGTAACACCCAGTTTTCCAAATGAGGATATTTTGGTCATTTTTAAAATTTTGAGAATTATTTGGAATTATTATGTATTATTTAGATTTATTGGAATTAATGTAATTTTTAGAGATTTTTAGTATAATTGATTTTGGTGTTTTAGTGACTTTGACTTATGTTGACTTTGGAGACTAACCTAGTGGCTAACCTAGGTCATGACTAAGTGATTAGGATATGAAAACCTAGATTGACTTAAGTTGATGAGGATTAACTCATTGGATTTAGTTTGGTGAAAATAGGAGCTAGTTTGATTAAGGAATGGCTTGTGAAGTCACAAGTCATTTTATAACTAATAGGCTTAATGGCCCATAGCCCACACCCTTTGAACCAAGCCCTAATCCTAGAAAATCTGACCAGCCACTATGGTCAGCCCCCCTATTTATATGCTCCTAAAATTAGGGTTGCCTCTTTAGAAAACTTTGCCATTTGGAAGAGGTGAGTCCCCATCTTTGTAAATCCTTAGAAAATCCATTTCTTCTCCAAATTCCTTCAAATAAATTACAATAGGACCTAAATCCATTGTTCTTGCTATTGGTATTGAGTTTTTACAGGAAGGAATCAATTTGGAGAACTTTTGGTAGTTTGAGGAATCATTTCATTGGGGCTTTTTGAGAGCTCGTTCACCTATAGGTATAATCCTTCCCTTTGCTCATAAATTCTGTTAAAAATCATTGTAGGAATGCCCTAGCCCTAACCTAACAGTAGGATAGGCTAACCCTAGGTTTTGGACCCATTACGTGTCCGTATCGGACACGTATCAGTGGATAGTTAAGATGTTCGACGAAATGTCTCAAAGGACACTTCGTTCGAGTGTTTGGAATCTATTTGAATAGAAAATTAGTCCTAGGTGTTTCTTAGGGGTTTCCAGTGTCGTATGGTGATTTGTGTGTCGTGTCGAGTCGTAGGGGACACGGGAACACGCGGGTGCGGGTGCGTGCGCGCGGCACTGTAGCTCCCCTGCTACTCGGGGTCTACTGCGCACAGGATACGCCACCTCGACACGAGAAAATGGACACGAAGCATGGGGCACTGTCTGACACGAGGCTCGCAAAGTTTCACGAGCTCTCGTGTCGTGTCGGACACGTATTTGTGTGTGCACATGTTGTACACTGTGCGTCCAGTGTGCAGTGTGGGTTTTCTATTTTAATTCGATTGCTAATGCTTTTAAATGTGTTTTAACTTACTAATTAGATCCTAAATATCATGAGTAATCCCTGTTACATTAGGTTACATATTAGTTTGGGTTTAATGATGTGTTTTGGCTTGTAATGTGTTCGAACAGTTGATTCCTGACACATACACTGATACACTCAGACACAGTGTTCTAGCAGTGAGTTTCCTCACTTGTAAATTCCTGTTAATGATGTTTTCCAACTATAAACTACCCCCACACATTTGTTGGCTCTTATTAATGAAACATTTAAATTCATTTGGGCTTTCATTGACACTGTCTGATACTATTATTCCCAGTTTTCCCAAACCAGTTAATTCTTTTTTTTGTGTTATGTTTTAAATTGATATTTGATTCCCTCATGTTACATTCTTGATTAGCTAAGTTTTACATTCGATTTTAGGCTTGGGAATGAGGAATTAGTTGTGTTTTCAGTCTTGTGAACATGAGAAATGTGTATTAGTAAACTGAGATTTTGTTCCCAGTTTTTACATAAAACCTGGGATTCAATTGTATTAACTGAATGTTTCATTCTTCTAAAACTTGGATTGTGTTCAGTTGAGAACCTGTGATTCAATAGGTACCTGAGTTTCATAAATGAACTAAGTTAATATGTACAACCTGAGATTAAGTTTTAAAACCTAGGAATTAGTTTGTATTTTCAGTCCTTGACAAACCTGAGATTGTTTAATTGATTTTTGATAACCTGAGAATGTATTATTGAATTGAGATTTGGGTTTGTATGGGTGATATGGGAATTGGTATGTAGAGTAGTTGATTTCAACTTAATAACTGTTATATTGATTCCTCCTTTTGATTGCATATATCTGAGTTTCATTTATTAACTAGATGTTAAATGAGAACATAAAACCTGAGTTTACTTATATTTGATTTCAATATTTTTCTTCTTATTAACTAATATGAGGAAAATTGACATTTAGTTCTAAAACCTGGAAATGGGTTGGAATTCTTCTAACAAACTGAGATTGAGATTCATTCATAAACCTGAAATGGTTTTGAACCATATTATTTACTGCAAACTAAATTTCTGTGTAAGATATACACTGTTCTTAAATCCTGTTTACACACACATGCCTAGTATATTACACACACGTCCATTTGCACATGTACACACTGTTTTTCTTTACAACTGAACTGCCAATACCAGAGATTCATAATGTGTGAAATCTGAGTTTCTGTTTTAAATTGCAATGGTCAATAGAAACCTGAGATGGGATTATATGTTCCCAGTTTTCAAAACCTGGGAAGAGTTATGTATATATTAACTGATATGTGATAACTGAGTATGGGTTTGGGGCATTGTTTGATACTTAACTGATTTTATTTCCCTTTCCTTAACTGTCAAATCCTGAGAATCAAATTGCTTTAACTGGGTTTAAATTCTTCAAACCTGAGATTGGTTATGTCCAATTTTCTGTTGTAACCAGAGAATAGTTTTTAACTATATTGTTTTATTGTAAATTGATTTCCTTTCCTTGTATTGACTGAGAACTAAATCCTTTTTCCTTTACTGTCATATACACACACAACCATATTGCACAATAATTTGCTCCCTGTTTTCAGGATTTACATTCCCTGTTTTCCAGTTTCTGAACACACACACACACCTAATACTCATGTGCTCATGTGTTCTTCCCCTCACTCCCTATGTATGTATATATATATATAAGCATTGTTATGTATATATATACAAGCTTTCCTATACATGTGTATATGTATTTTAATATATATATATTATATATATAGGAATGTGTGATAATGTGTATATATACATGATACTTTGTGATATGATTGTATATATATAAATATGGGATACCAATGACATAATGTATTATATATATGGTTGTGTGGGTGTAATGTAGGGATAGCCAATATGAGTATATTCTAATTAGATTATATCTATTTACCAATGTGTGTATTGGTAGGCTTGACATGGTATTGCCTAGATTAGCCTAGTAAGCCTAGAATAGTCTTGTTAGACCTAGATTAGACTAGTTTGACTTAGGTTGACTTGGTTGACCTAGTTTGACTTCTAGGGTTGACCAGAGTTGACCAAGAGTTGACTTTGGTCTAGATTGACCTAGATTCATGTAGAACGCTTTGTAGTACATCTTATTCCCATTCTGGACTCGTTGTGACTTGTGCTGTTCTAATAGGAGCCAGACACCACTCCTAAGACAGTACATTTCTCTTGGACACTCAAATAGCAGGCGAGTACATTCTCTGATCTTTTCATACTTACCTGGATTATATTCTTGCTCTAGATTACTCTACATGATGCTGACACGTATCTTCATGGATTAATACTATATGGATCCCTTCCTGAGATGTTATCCCTCTACGGGTGCATCGAATATTTTATGTTCATGTACTTTATCATGTGCATCAGGTACTTCTTGTACTCGTACTAGTTCATGTTTTTACATGTTCTCATGTGCTTTATCATGTACCTCATGTACTACTCATTACATGAGTTCACGTATCCTTAGCTGTATTCATGTGCTTATAACGTAACTTGAATGAATCCTTGTGTATTAATTGGGGCGGGGTGAGTAGAATTGGTTATGTGATCATTATCCCCAGTAGCTGTATAAATGTGCCTCTTATTTGTATTTATGTGCCCCTAAGCCGTTTACATAACCATATTGTACTCTAAATCACGTAGCCACTTACAGTCTCTACTATCATGTATTTACTTTCAGTTACAAAATATCTCCTGTTTACTCGTACTTCCTTTTCAGCACTTCCTGTATTTTACTCTATTGCATGATTTATACTCCTAACCTGCTATGAACTGTTTTGAGAGATATGTGCTCGCTCCCGTCCTGACTGGACCTGTTGAAAATTTTACAGTGAATGATGAGGCTCTGGTGTCTATCCCTCTTGGTACAGCATTAGACATCACTAGTGACTTGGACCTGCTAGCAGTTGATGTTACTTCCCTAGATTAGGATGTCTTTATCTTTCTGGATTTTGTATTGAGTTCCTGAGTTATTATTTGGATATGTATTTATTTTAGTCACTTAGAATTATGGATTTGTATCTCTGTGATGTTACATTCCTGGATATTATCTATCTTTATTTATCTATCTTTCCTTTCATGTTCTATCTTAGATGTGGTTGAGTTATATTCTGTTATGTCACCCCCATTCGGGAGTATAACTGTATATTGCCCTTATCTGTTAGATGTTATGACCTAGAACAGCGTTCTACCGTCGACACTGCGACGTTGGCTGGGCGTTGTTACGTCCTCGTACCCTCACAGTGGGTGCGGGTCGTGACAGTATGACACTACGATGAGGTTTCCGGTACGGGGTAACGCCTCGGCTTTAAGCCATGTCATAGTGGCGTAGCACCGTAAGGGAAGCGCAAAGCGCTTCATGCCATGTCTCTTTATAATGAACTCACCTATAGTGTAAGGACAAAGAGATATCACGTCGTCTCTTGAGGGTAAATTTGTAGACGTCCAAAATTATACACTAAAACCAGGCTGGCACAGGACCTTTAATGTGTAGCCAGAAGCACATGTAACTACATTTTGTGAGTGGGAAGAATTTTAACTATGATGCAGAATTTGTAGCTCCCATTCCCGGAAATTTTAAAATATTTTATTTTTACTTATTTTAATTAAAGGGTGATTTTAAGATTTTATGATTAATTAATTATTATAGCTAATTGTTATATATATACCATTATTGGTTATTAAATTTTCGTTATTATTATTATTGTTATATATTGGGATTTCATTTAATAATATTGTTTTTATATTAATTTATTATAAACATACTATATATATGTGTGTGTGTGTGTGTGTGCATGTGTATGCATATACAGATATATAAATAAATATGATATATCATGTATGTTATAAATAAATATATAAATGTAAGTAAAGGTATATATATATATATATATATATATATATTACGTATATATGTACATGTGTATATATATAGGAATTTAAATGTGTATATACATGAGTATACATATATACGTGTGAAGGCGTACGTATGTATATGTGTATATGACATTTGTGTGTACATATACTTATATAAATATATATAATATATGTGGATATGAGTATTTATATAGAAAAATAGATTATACATATGTATATGTGAGTATATATATATATATATATATATATATATATATATATATATATATATATATATATATATATATATATATATATATATATATATATAAGTGCAAAAGTATTTATAGATATTCATGTATTTACATATAAATAGATATTATATATTTTGTATATATACATATATGTAGATATTACACTATTAGAAATAGAAAAGAGTAGCAGTAGCTCCCACGAGCTTAGCCTTGACCCTCACAAACCAGGTCCAACCGAACCAAAATCCCAACCCAGTTGAGAACCCAAGCCCAGCCGGCCCACAATGGAAGCCAGCCACCCCATTTGGCTTTCCCAGCCCGAGAACAGAACGTCGGTTCTGTATCAGCAAGTATATAGGTATACATAGCGAGAGGGAGGAATACTCGAAACCTCAACCCTAAAAATTCGACACGACGTACCCACGCCGCAACACGCACGCCACCCTCTCCGACCTGGGCGTGCCGTCCGCCGCCGCCACGACGACCAGAGTCGGCCGGAGCGCCGCCTGGAACCAACCGCGCGCGCGCGGGTTGGCAGCAGAGCGCGAGGACACAGCCACCGAACACCCAACTTCGCGCAAAGTTTTCTCCCTCCTCGGTTGACGAAACGTCAAACCGTTTGCTCAGGTACGATCACAACCTAACCGACTTCAATTTTCTCTAATTAGTTTTAGGTTATGCGAATCATATTGTCCGATAAATCGACGTGAAGTCGACGGAAAAATCTGTCCAAAACAGAATAGGAACCCGTCCCAAAGACCCAAATTGGAAGATGTTTTATGATCTGTATAATAGGGTTTTCAGAAAAATAATCAAAGGCAATTACAGACAACATGTTGGGCTCCACGACCCAATTCACGGAAGTCGAATTCATCGACCACGCGCCGAGAAATCGGATCCCGAACTTTGACGAAAACCTGTTTTAAAACTTAGAAAATTGTTCCACACGACGTGCGTCACGCCAATCCGGATGACGTGGTCGCATACCGAAAGGATCGAAAGCTGCGTAACGGCTTTGTGGTCGTGTGGGCTTTGACAAAATTCAAATTGGTCGCGTGTGCGCGACGAATTTGAAGCGTATCCGTCGAAATTCACCGTATCGTGCACTTTGCAAATTTCTCAATTACTTTGTGCATGCTCGTCAGATCGAGACGAAACTTGTGCCAACAGAACCGTATCGTTTTTTTGGTCCTGTATGCCAAGTTTGGTCCAATTCTGAGACAGTTGAATCCGACGTCGTTTTGCGGGCCCCACGGTCCTACTCAACGGGCGATTTTGTGCACGGCCCACCGGAATCCAACTTTGGACATACGGTTGGGTTCGTATCAAAAAACTAGATCCGTAGACATATAGTTTGACGACTTTAGAGATCGTTGACTCTGGCACGCTTTTCGGTGCAAAGCGGGTCCAACGGCGGATATCGTTTTGGCCCAAAATTACCGTTTTCCCCCTGTGTCCAAAATTGGACTTAAGGACAGGCAATCCTAACTAATTTGACTATTCTGAGAATATTGGTAATGTTTATTTCACCTTTCGGGGACGTTTGTACGGGTTTTGACTATTGTGGCACATTGAGTAGTTCAGATTGTCGGTTTCACCAGCAAAGGACCACAGGCGAGTACAGTTTATTGTCTGCATTTCGATATTGATTTTCACTATATTTCATTGGTTGGCCATTGGTTATGTGATTATTTTCTATTATAAATTGTTGAGTCGGGAATGAGAAGTACCAAAGATATGTGATCTGACCATAGCCCGTGTTAGACATTGTAGCCCGTGTTTATTTTCTGCAAGTAGTGTAGCCCGTGTTTATTTTCTGCAAGTAGTATAGCCCGTGTTTATTTTCTGCAAGTAGTGTAGCCCGTGTTTATTTTCTGCAAGTAGTGTAGCCCTCTGCAAGTAGTGTAGCCCGTATTTATTTTCTGCAAGTAGACATTGTAGCACGTGTTTATTTTTTATGCAAGTAGACCTCGTAGACCGTGCGATATAGTATCCCAAACCGATCACATATCAACGGTACTTCTAACAGTTGGGGAAAGTATTTGGTTTCTATTTATTGCTATTGGTTTTTCGTATTTACTGTTTATTTTCAAAAACTCATGATTGATGTCTAACCTTTGTTTTATAGTCATTTTCTTTATTTGAAATTGCATTCAGTGAATTGTGCTCGTTCCATTCCTGACTGGAAACCAACATTTTCAGGTCAGCCGTGGATTCACTTAGCTTGGGGAGTGATGGGAATACTTGCAGACAAAAGCCTAGAGACTAGCTAGATAGTTGAGTTGTAGTCATTCAGTTGTACAAGTTTATATTTTCTACAAATGTAAAACTTGTGATCTTTGTAAGTTAAATTAATTATATGAATGAGCATTACTTGTGATTTTGATCTTCATGGCCGTGACAGCGTTCTACCGCCGACACTGCGGCGTAGGCTGGCTTGGACACGTCTCGTATTCGTTTTAAAAAAAAAACGGGTGCGGGTCGTGACAAGTTTTTGTGGTGGCCCATGCAGGTCAGTTTTCACAAAGGATTGCGAACTCGTGATGGCACGTTAGTCGTACTATTACGAGCCTGCGCCCAGGAAATGCTCATTCACAATTAGGATTGAAATAATTTAGGAAATGACTAGGACTAGGAGTCCCTTGTTCAAATTGACTGTTGGGTAGTTAAGGTTATTAGATAGGCCATGCAATTTAGATAGCTTGCTAGATCCCTATATGTACACTGTTACTTTTGATATGACATTATAATCCAATGTGGATCCACTATTCACTGGTAAGTTAGACTTGCCTGGAATTAAGGCATTAATTTTAATGAACTGTTTAATATTCTTTTATTGTATTAGATATAGATCTTATATCATAAGTTAGAATTGCCTGTTTTAAATACTATGTTACCGTAGGAAATTAGTTTAAATCTTGTAATTCTGTTATTTGCATACGAATCTCGAGGTTGATTGGCTTGAGATTTTCCATCAACCATTGTAATGCACATGAAATAGATACTAGGATGTTTGTATCTCTTTTGCCTTTAATTAATTCCTCCATGGTTAAATCTTTTATTTTAAATGTTGTGATTGATAGGACAAATACCTACGTTTATTTTTGTCAACATGTTTGAATCTCTAGAGGCCCATGAATTTTTACGAATATAGTTAAAGTAGTATTAGTTAACTAATAATAGTTAGACAGCAGCGCACTGTCATCAATTAGCTGAGAGTGGAGACGTGGGTTCACTGCAGCCAGCAGCGCACTGGTGAGGCACAACCCACAGAATTGAAAATCATCCCAAAGAATCATAGTCTATGGAACATTGCTAAAACTATGTTCTCATTAACCTCTTTAGATCCTAGATACCCTTGTGCCAATATAGAGTAGAGTACCTGATAGCTTATCACACCTGAATCACAGAACCAAGGGTTTATCACAACCATAGTGTACAGGCGAGGCATAATTCCTGGTAAAATGATTTCAGACGTGATTACAAGTTTAGGATACGATAGAGGATAGGGATTGCCGTGTATGACCCTAAGATCCAAAACCAATATTAGTGAAAGTTCTGCCAGTTGAATAACGTGTCTCCCAACCCGTGATCCTTGTGATCTATTAACAAGGTAATTGACCGACAATAACAGGTTTATCCAGACTATAGGAATTACAATTCCATAACCCATTAGTCGACCAAGGCCTTACGGATAGGAAGATAGTAGGAAGACTGTATAGGCAAGAATACCAGGTAAAGTTTTGATTATCTCAAAACTCGAACTACTATCTCCTCCTTCCAAAAATCTCGCGTACTTGTATTTTGACTATCTTGACCAATACTGCTATTACAGTCTAGTTTTGCAAGCTTACTCTTTTATCGAGCTTGATTCGAGATATATGTTTATTGGGGACGCCCGTTAACGTATTGTCTAATCAGAATCATTGTATCACGGTCTGATCAACCATGATGCATTCGGTTCGCTTTTCATTTAATTATCCTACGTGGATTGAGATATAGATGTCTCTAGGGTCTCATCCGCGATCGCTTTGACAATTTCTCTTGAATTAAACATTCGCCCTTGAATTATGTAGTTGTGTTCAGTGACATCTCTTGAACTCTTTATCGTTTTCGTCTTCACTGATTGGAAAGACGAAGGCTCGTAATTGATAGATAGATATAGAATATCCCCATGGCTATGATAGTGGTATACGCAAGGGTAACTACCATCGGCCAGCCAGGTGACTAGAACCTTGCCTTAAGTTACTCGTCCTCTCTGCGACCCTAAACCCACTATCTTGATCTTCTATTCATTTGAGTCCGATGATGATTAGGATCGTTCCCTTGATCGAATGTCGACCTAGGAGACTATCTATTCTCAAGAGACCGATTGTTGTGAGACTCAAACTATTTGTTTGAAGCTTGCTTTAACCAGAACCCTTGTAACAATAGTCTGGCAGGCTTGATACCAATAGAAATTTACGACTCAATAGTTAGAAATCTTCTTGCCTTAGAGTTGGTTACCCGGTCGATAACTCTTGTACACTATGGACGTGTATACTCCTCTATCTTATCGACCATTTGTCATTGTACACCCTTGTTTTCCTTTTATTGAGGAATGATCCTTGACTCGACTTATATCTACCATATTCCGTTAGGTCGTGCCTCATTCTTTATTAACAAGAGTCGAGATACAGTATCTGAACTTTGGAATTCTTCTAACCTCACCATTCCTAAAACTATATCCTAGCTTCTAAGGTGGGTAGACTGTAAGCCTCATAAAACTTAGGATATACCCGAATAACCAAGTGATTAGAATAATTTCCATTAGGATGATTATTAGTACCCTTGGACTCCCACTTTCCATTTAGATCATTCTGTGTCCCCAGCCGTGTCATTAATATTTGGAGCACGAGATCAACCATTACCTTCCAACAAATTTCATATGTAAGATCTAGACGAGTCCACCTTCACCTAGGTATATCATGTCCCACTCAAACCCGTCTCCTTGTACTCTATTTTACGGTATGATTTTAGGTTAAAAGGGCTAGCTACAACCCTTACCATAGTACCGGTAAACTTTCCGACTACAATTAGAGACTCAACCTCGACTCATTTCATTCGACCCAATATATGGTTGTGACCTACGCGAAACCACTACGCGCATGCCATTAGTGTGCCACCCAATTGGGGCCTCATATGCTACTTAAACACAAAAGTCATTGAAAGTGCATTTTGGGCTTGAGGGACCTAGCTAACCAACCTGACTAGCAACTAGCTCAATCCCTTGGGTAGAAACCTATTCTAGGATACACTAATCTAGTAGGAATAGTTTTATCATTGGGATCTTGTCTAGTCCATATAGATTGAAACCCAATGTTCATCCGACCAACGACTGATGCCCAAATAGAGAACCCATTAAGACCCCAATCTTGATTTCTCAAAATTCCGTCCGTTATGGAACCTTGATTGAATTGGAA
Source organism: Iris pallida (assembly GCA_029216955.1). Lineage (NCBI taxonomy): Eukaryota > Viridiplantae > Streptophyta > Magnoliopsida > Asparagales > Iridaceae > Iris > Iris pallida. The sequence continues at coordinate 9,953,954 of JANAVB010010794.1, read as the reverse complement.
TTTCGAGAACGAGACTTTTGTATTGCACGGATGGCAGGCCACTCTAAGTAACGAAGGACTCTTCGACGTAGCCGGTGACTGGACTAGAGTAGCTCATCTAGCAAATAAGCCAATAGTTCACGAACTTACTTTCTATCAATATTATCGGATATTCTCTACCGCCCTTGAAACGTCATAATTACTCTCGATTATTCTTCCATATATTCCTGTCTTTCTTATTTCAGAGCAACGCATGGTCATGCTCATTAGAATTTATCAATATTTATAAGCCACTTGTGTAAATTTGTTGCTTGTTAGATTTTGGATTGCTTGATAAATAAGAGGGGATTATAGCTACCATATGCCTAGATATCTGTTGGCAGGAGTGTTAGCAACTAGTCAGAAGATTATAAAATTTAGTTTGAGGAGTAGTACGACCAAAGGTGGGTAGAAGACCTCCAGTATTCGGGATTACGAAATGGCTGGGAGGAGGATATAAATTGTTTTGAGAAATTAAAATTTAAGGAGATTAAGGTTCATGTAGACCTCCTTATTGATTTTTAAAGAATAATTATGGATTAGAATTTTGAGTACGAAATTATTTTTAAGGTGGGTAGATTTGTAGCTCCCCTTCCCGGAAATTTTGAAATATTTTATTTTTACTTATTTTAATTAAAGGGTGATTTTTAGATTTTTATGATTAATTAATTATTATAGCTAATTGTTATATATATACCATTATTGGTTATTAAATTTTCGTTATTATTATTGTTATATATTGGGATTTCATTTAATAATATTGTTTTTATATTAATTTATTATAAACATACTATATATGTGTGTGTGTGTGTGCATGTGTATGCATAGACGGATATATAAATAAATATGATATATCATGTATGTTATAAATATATATATATATATATATATATATATATATATATATATATATATATATATATATATATATATATATATATATATATATATATATATATATATTTCTCTTTATATATATATATATATATATATATATATATATATATATATATATATATATATATATATATATATATATATATATATATATATATATATATTACGTATATATGTACATGTGTATATATATAGGAATTTAAATGTGTATATACATGGGTATACATATATACGTGTGAAGGCGTACGTATGTATATGTGTATATGACATTTGTGTGTACATATACTTATATAAATATATATATAATACATGTGGATATGAGTATTTATATAGAAAAATAGATTATACATATGTATATTTTTTTTTTATTATACATATGTATATAGAAAAATAGATTATACATATGTATATGTGAGTATATATATATATATATATATATATATATATATATATATATATATATATATATATATATATATATATATATGTAAGTGCAAAAGTATTTATAGATATTCATGTATTTACATATAAATAGATATTATATATTTTGTATATATACATATATGTAGATATTACACTATTAGAAATAGAAAAGAGTAGCAGTAGCTCCCACGAGCTTAGCCTTCACCCTCACAAACCAGGTCCAACCGAACCAAAATCCCAACCCAGTTGAGAACCCAAGCCCAGCCGGCCCACAATGGAAGCCAGCCACCCCATTTGGCTTTCCCAGCCCGAGAACAGAACGTCGGTTCTGTATCAGCAAGTATATAAGTATACATAGCGAGAGGGAGGAATACTCGAAACCTCAACCCTAAAAATTCGACACGACGTACCCACGTCGCAACCCGCACGCCACCCTCTCCGACCTGGGCGTGCCGTCCGCCGCCGCCACGGTGACCAGAGTCGGCCGGAGCGCCGCCTGGAACCAACCGCGCGGTCGCGGGTTGGCAGCAAAGCGCGAGGACACAACCACCGAACACCCAACTTCGTGCGAAGTTTTCTCCCTCCTCGGTTGACGAAACGTCGAACCGTTTGCTCAGGTACGACCACAACCTAACCGACTTCAATTTTCTGTAATTAGTTTTAGGTTTCGCGAACCATATTGTCCGATAAATCGACGTGAAGTCGACGAAAAAATCTGTCCAAAACAGAACAGAAACCCGTCCCAAAGACCCAAATTGGAAGATATTTTATGATCTGTATAATAGGGTTTTCAGAAAACTAATCAAAGGCAATTACAGAAAACATGTAGGGCTCCACGACCCAATTCGCGGAAGTCGAATTCATCGACCACGCGCCGAGAAATCGGATCCCGAACTTTGACGAAAACCTGTTTTAAAACTTAGAAAATTGTTCCACACGACGTACGTCACGCCAATCCGGACGACGTGGTCGCGTACCGAAAGGATCGAAAGCTGCGTAACGACTTTGTGGTCGTGTGGGCTTTGACGGAATTCAAATTAGTCGCGTGTGCGCAACAAATTTGATGCGTATCCGTCGAAATTTACCGTATCGTGTACTTTGTAAATTTCTCAATTACTTTGTGCACGCTCGTCAGATCAAGACAAAACTTGCGCCAACAGAACCGTATCATTTTTCTGGTCCTGTATGCCAAGTTTGGTCTAATTCTGAGACAGTTGAATCCGACGTCGTTTTGCGGTCCCCACGGTCCCACTCAACGGACGATTTTGTGCACGGCCCGCCGGAATCCAACTTTGGACATACGGTTGGGTTCATATCGAAAAACTGGATCCGCAGACATATAGTTTGACGACTTTAGAGACCGTTGACTCTAGCACGCTTTTCGGTGCAAAGCGGATCCAACGGCGGACATCGTTTTGGCCCGAAATTATCGTTTTTCCCCTGTGTCCAGAATTGGACTTAAGGACAGGCAATCCTAACTAATTTGACTATTCTGAGAATATTGGTAATATTTATTTCAGCTTCCGGGGACTTTTGTACGGGTTTTGACTATTGTGGCACATTGAGTAGTTCAGATTGTCGGTTTCACCAGCAAAGGACCACAGGCGAGTACAGTTTATTGTCTGCATTTTGATATTGATTTTTACTATATTTCATTGGTTAGCCATTGGTTATGTGATTATTTTCTATTATAAATTGTTGAGTCGGGAATAAGAAGTACCAAAGATATGTGATCTGACCATAGCCCGTGTTAGACATTGTAGCCCGTGTTTATTTTCTGCAAGTAGTGTAGCCCGTATTTATTTTCTGCAAGTAGTGTAGCCCGTGTTTATTTTCTGCAAGTAGTGTAGCCCGTGTTTATTTTCTGCAAGTAGACATTGTAGCCCGTGTTTATTTTTCATGCAAGTAGACCTCATAGACCGTGCGGTGTAGTACCCCAGACCGATCACATATCAACGGTACTTCTAATAGTTGGGGAAAGTATTTGGTGTCTATTTATTGCTATTGGTTTTTCGTATTTACTGTTTATTTTCAAAAACTCATGATTGATGTTTAAACTTTGTTTTATAGTCATTTTCTTTATTTGAAATTGCATTCAGTGAATTGTGCTCGTTCCATTCCTGACTGAAAACCAACATTTTCAGGTTAGCCGTGGATTCACTTAGCTTGGGGAGTGACGGGAATACTTGCAGACAAAAGCCTAGAGACTAGCTAGATAGTTGAGTTGTAGTCATTCAGTTGTACAAGTTTATATTTTCTACAAATGTAAAACTTGTGATCATTGTAAGTTAAATTAATTATGTGAATGAGCATTACTTGTGATTTTGATCTTCATGGCCGTGACAGCGTTCTACCGCCGACACTGCGGCGTAGGCTGGCTTGGACACGTCTCGTATCCGTTTTAAAAAAAACGGGTGCGGGTCGTGACAGAATTCAAGGCTTAGTTCATTCTTGTATTATAGCCTGTTGTTTGACCCATGCGGAAAGATTCAAGTCGTCAGCGACATCCCTCCTAATGCATGATGGACAGTTACTGTGGGGAACACTTATACCATATATAGAGTTATATAGAAGATTGTTGGGTTTTTTAGCCTTTTCTTTATAAACCTTAGTCCCACACCGGATAGGCCAAAGAAGTTGTATCTTTATATATTAGCTATGCTAGTTTAGAGATGCACATATGGTGTGGAGGTGCACATGGGTGTGCCATGTGGGATTATTTTTCTAATGAAAAAGGCTAAATCAACAATTAAAAGCATTGATGCTTTTTGCTCTTGGAAAATTTATTTTCATGGGAGCTAAGTCCCGTAGGGGCTTAGCGACTCGGACTCGGACTGGGCTCATGAGGCGTAATGTGGTATTTTGTTGGCGCACTTTGCACTTAGCACGTCAGCATCGTTGCTAGGCGCATAGTGCGCTTTAGTTGCGCTCGTTGTGCGAGCCACTTGCGCGGCCAAGTTGCATGCCACGTTGCGCGGCACAGGTTGCGCTGCCTAGGTTGCGCGACCAGGGTGCTCGCCAGGGTGCGCGCCAGGTTGCGCGCAGGTTGCACACAGGTTGCGCCAGGTTTCACACAAGCTGCACACAGGTTGCTCCAGGTTGCGCGCAGGCAATGCACAGGTTGTGCCAGGTTGCGCGCAGGTTGCGTAAGTGGAGCAATGTATACGTTGTGCGTGTGGCGCAAGGTGTGCAAGACGCGCAAGGCGTGTGGCGCAGTGTGGCGCAAGTAGCTCTGTGCTAAAGTTGTAAGGCGCGCGGGTTGCTAGAGTGGCGCAACTTGCTTCCCACTACAAAAATTTGTCAGATTAGCGATGTTCCAAAACGTCGCTAAACTAGGCCAAAACGTCGCTAAACTAAATTAGCGACGTTTTCAACGACGTTCAATAAACGACAGAAAAAAGCGTGTCGTTAATCGAGAAAACGTCGCTAGGGCGACGTTAGTTAGCGACGTTTATAACGTCCCTAATTTGCGACGTTATTTGCGACGTTTTCAAGTTGTCGCCGATTAGCGACACATTAGCGACGTTCTTACGACGATGTGGTGGCATCAGATTACTTGCCACGTCAACACTTTAGCAATGTTTTTAGCGACCTTTATATTCGTCGCTAAAGTTTAGCGACGAATATAAACGTCGCTAAAAACGTCGCTAAATTGAAAAAAATAAAAAAGATTCCAGAATGCAAATGTACAATCCAAAATACAGAATCTAATCCCTGGGTTCGCCGACCCCTTCGGTGGAACACTCAATACCGGCCCGCACAATACAATCCAGAATAGACCAAAAATAATTGGTTATCTCCTCAAGCCTCTCGGAATATCACAATATGCATCACACATCACACAAACAAATATACATCCCAATATGCATCACACTGCAAGCTATACCAATATACTTCACACACAAGAAAATAAATATCCATCACAATATCCAAAAGGAGATATATCCATCAAAACAAATATCCATCATAATATCCAGATGAGATATTTTTATCAAAACAAATCCAGTCAATATATGTATCTACTAGCGTCTATACTGGGACAGATAGAACTCCCTCAGCCAACGTGCATAAGTAGGATCCGCGTCAGCCAGATAAATATCCAGAGGAGATGGATGACTGGAACTCCTGGTGGAACTGCCATGTGGTGTCACCTCCTCCTTCACAGCTCCCTCGACTTTAGGAATTACTTTTGGAGCAGCTCTCTTGGTGGAACTTCCCTATGGAGCTGGAGCTACCTCCTCTTTCACAGCCATCTGTGTCTCCCTCAAGCGAGATCCTCGGATCTTAGGTGCCATCTATGAGAACGGGTGCCATCTCGTTTGAGTACATTTTTGAAAGCAGATAAAATACAAAAAATTTGATTTTTTGCCAAGTGTGAGAACGGATGGCTCAGAACACAACCCAAAATTTATTCTAGCATACATTAGTGTGAATCATCTATGTTCTGTACATATGGTGTAGTATATGTTCTTATCATATCTAGTATCTGAATAATGTAACAGAATCAAGATGAACTCACATAATGTAATACTAAGATATCATCTACTACTATATAAGATATAGTGATAGGTTGTCATATCATCATTGTCGAGGGATGAGGGTCGAAGGACAGTCAACTTTATCTACGGCTATATAGTTTCTGCCTCGCCAGTCGAATGGCTACAGGACTATGTCCTGATCACCATGTCGTACCGTAGATTAATGCAAATGGAGCTAGAGCCAAAATACAGAATCCAAAATACAAAATACAGAATACAATCCCTGGGTTCACCGAAAATACAAAACAAAGATTGACATACAGTACTAATTCATATGTGTTTTAAGTGTGAGAACGGATGGCTCAGAACACAACCCAAAATTCATTCTAGCATACATTAGTATGAATTATCTATGTTCTGTACATATGGTGTAGTATATGTTCTTATCGAATCTAGTATCTGGTAACTGAAGAATGTAACAAAATCAAGATAAACTCACATAATGTAATACTAAAACATCATCTACTACTATATAAGATATAGTGATAGGTTGTCGTATCATCATTGTCGAGGGATGAGGGTCGGAGGACAGTCAACTTCATCTAAGGCTACATAGTTACATGAGCTAGTCGTCGCTATGACGTCGCTAATAGAGACTAATTTAGCGACGTTAGTATGAACATCGATAAATTTTAATTATATTTCTTCCACCGATTCCATGTCATAGCGGCGTAGCACCGTACGGAAGCGCAAGGCTTCATGCCAAGGACTCTTTAAAAGAACTCACCTAGAGTGTATGGATAGAGATACAGGCCGTCTCTTGAGGGTAAACTTATAGACGCCCAAAATACATACACCGAAACCAGGCTGGCATCACTACAAGAAAATGCCAATTCTGCAACACAAGGAATATGTAGCCAAAAGCTAGATTTGTGTCGCCAAAGGGTTTCAGCGACACAACACGTTATGTCGCACATATGTCGCGATAGCCTTGTCTGGGAAAGTATATGGCGACATGAACACGCCATGTCGCGGAAAGTTACCTACTTTTGGCGACATCCCACACAATTTTTAAAAAAATTAGTTTCGACGACATGTGTGATTTATGTCGCAGAATGTTAGTATATTTGGCTACATAACACATGTCGGGAAAAATATTTTTTTGAATGTGTAGGATATGACTTTCTGCTACACAATTTGTGTGATGTCACAAAAGCTACTTTATACTGTTTATGTTTATTTATTGTAAGAAATAATATATATTTTTCTTTTTGCAGATATTTTTCAACATAAATATGCAAAAACCTTATTTCGAAATTAAATTATAAAACTAAAATTCATATTAAAAGAACTTAATAACGAAGAGCAACAAGTTGTACCCATAACATGATATCCAATATAATATCTTAAAACAGTTTTCCCATAAAATAATCCATTAATGCAAATATCTTAACAACTTCAAGTAATTCATTCAACAAGGCATGTAATGTATTCCACAAACGTATTGTATTCCAGCTTAGATAACTATAATGTAGACAAAAGTACATTAATTTACTGTCTTCCCAAAAAATTGTCCGAGTCTATTTCCAAAAAATTTGCCCGAGTCTCTTCCCAAAAAATCGACTTGTTGTCCATGTGATCCTGCAAACAAAAATTAAAGAAAACAAAATTGTAAGTAAAACAAAACAAAATATATAAGAGAATAAATTTTATCTCTATAACTAATTACTATTAAAATATTTTTCTTGACTCTATATTATAATAACTGAAATAAAACACAAGAACACCAAGCTCTATCAAATTTTGATATTGCACAAAATAAAAGAATGTTTAGAGGAAAAGTCAAACTCTAATAATACAAATATGGGTAAAAAGTATAAGCAATTAGAAGGTCTCCGGAACATCAAGACAGAAAAATAATAATAATTTCAATTAATTTAAAGGTTGTCCTGAAAGAATCATCCTAATAAAAATGACACTTGCATGAACACATACACATGATAAAGTTACGAACATGAAACGGATACGAATACGAATACAAGATACATGAGACAAACATTTTAAAATATGGGTACCCAAGCATAAGAACAATCAAGATAGAGATATACCCAAAAGAAGTCGCTGCCTAGCATCCCTCAGGTGAATCCTCCCCACATTGATCCGACGAAAGTAACCCACATCTCATCAACACCGCTTGAAACTTTTCAAGTTTCTCGTTCTGTGCACTAATTTGTTGTTGTTGCGCCTCAAGTTGCTGTTGTTGAGTTTCATTGAGTTCCTTGAGTGACGTTAACTCCTCTCTTAGGATAATTGCTTCCTCACAATGGGGCTTACGGCCCACACCATATCCTCTCAAGTAACTCAATTTCTTCCCAAGCACTGCTACCGACATTTCTTCTTCTGACATTGGGACTGCATTTGGTTGAGAACACATAGTTTGCAAATTTTCAAGCTCACCCTAACATTTAAAAGGAACATAATTAGTTACATTACAAAGAAAATCTTAATTACTTACTAGTAACTTCTTTTTTAGTTTTAGGCAATAGTCAAACAACAAAATATATGATAGACTTACGTGTTTCTCCATACACTTAGGATCCAACCAGTCATCTTTCTTCTTACTCCAATGAGATTCCTTGAAAAAATCTACAAAGTGAGGCATCTCCACCTAATTTCATGGATATGGATAAGTAAATAAAATATATAATAAAAATTAATCTAGAAATTGTAAAAAAAAGGTGTCAACCTTCGTGGACATTGTTGCTGCAAAGTGAGGCATCTCCACCTAATTTCATGGACGTTGTAAAAAAAATTAATCTGGAACGTGCTACTACGTTTTGTTCTGATCGCTTCTACAACATGAAATCAAAACAAAGGGTGAAAAGATAACCAAGTGGTTTACTTATTAACAATCACAAAATAAAAAGAATTCTGCTAAACCCATTCCTAGAAGCAGGGTGAAAGATAACCAACATGGAAAGTCTCTCAAATGTCTGAAAGCATTCTGTTTTTACCAATTCCTGTTATCAAGCTAAGAGAAACCCATTCATAATTATCAAGGTAAGCTAAACCCATTCCTGGAAGCATTCTGCTTTGATATACTCATCAAGTTATCAAGGCAAGCTAAACCCATTCCTGTTATCTGCTTGATACACCCATTCCTGGAAGCATTCTGCATTCTGTCAAATGTCTGAAAGCATTCCTGGAAGCATTCTGCTTTGATACACTCATCAAGTTTTCACCCATTACTTGGCAATAATGGGACACCACAGCCATTGTTGGCAACAACACTTTAATCTATTCAACTCAACTGTAAGCCATTCCTTTCAAAACCACTAAGTAAATACATTAATCCTCTTTTGCTTTCTCACTCATCAAGTACTCAAAAATACACGGATTCTAAGGGTAGTTAAAACAAATTACCATGTAGAAATTGTAAATGTAGTAAGTTTTTTGCACGAACTACTAAAAATGGATAATAAAAAGCTCCATAAGAAATTCCTGTGCTACTAAACTACTAAAATGGTATGTAAATGTAGTTGGAAGACAATAATAGGAATAAAGTAATTGAGCAGCATATACCTTAAAATTTTCATTTGTTGTCCAAACCCGATCAATCATATACTCCCAATCCTCTTGTGAAACGCCTTTATATGGTTTGCTTCTCGGTATCTGGATTTATGTAATTCTTAAAATTTCCTCTTTTACTCTGATTTCTTTATCTGGATTTATGTAATCAAGAAGATCTAAAATACTGAAAAAAATAGTTCTTTCTCTCAAGATATATACGTTTATAGGAGCTTTAAGCAAAGAATTTTTCCTTTACTTTCCAAATGACAAACTAGCCAGTAGTAACATTTTGCAATTTTATATCAAGTTATCATAATTATAAACGCTAAATAGCGTTTGTTTTAGTATAGAAACAAAAAAATAGAGATCTTTTGTAACTTGCAACAATTGTGCTAAACTAGCTGTCCCTATTCTATAAGCACCTTGGGATTCCGAGCGGCCGGGCCACACAAGTTTGTTTGTTTTGGCCATTTGACAATGAAACAGGAGAAAGGGTAAGGAGATTAAAAAGTATCCCATGGTAAGATCTTAAGACTTGTGTTTTTTTTTCCTTCACATTTTGTATCTGCTAACCTAGGGTTTAATTACCTTCTCTTCACCAAAGAAAAATTGAAGAAGACGTTTCAAATGTGCAATCTAGATTCAAGTTAATGGATCATAGAATGCTGGCCTAAGTAAATTCTCCAGGAAAAACAGACATTTAATCGACAATGCTACGTGAAACTATAGATAAAATGCTGAGATTATAGAATGACATGTAATTACTGGTTACGAAGACGTTGGTACACTGAGATGGATATATCGTCCAGGCCACTTGCTGGCCTAAGGTCCCTGAGAAATTGATCGCAGATTCAAAATTCTCTCTGCTAGTCGAATGGCCTCCTCTGCAATCTGGCTTTCGTATTGTCCACCGCTGTTAAAAGGAAATACATGACATGTAAGAATCAGTGATATACTTGACTTCTCCCAATAGGATTGTAAGAATTCACCAAATTCTTGGTGTAACTCGATTTTTAGTCTGCAATCTTAAATCTTGAACTTGATTTACAAACAATTGAACAACTCTGGATGAAGAATGAAGAAACAATTTGGACAGGGAAACTAATTATTATTATTGACGATTCTCATCATTTTTATTGCTATGCTTATTAATATCCAAACTGGTGTTTATCAAATGCTGCATATACTCACTCTTGTTTGTAAATATTGTTCGTCAACACTCGTCAATGTCGTAGAGATGCATTAAAAAAGGTACAATATATCCAAATTTTTGTACATAAGCTGCTATAAAAGAAATAGAGGGAATGGTTGAGAGACCTGATTGAGCAAAATAGAAGAAACGATTCATGTAGCAGAACCCAAAATTTTTGGATAGTCTTTTAGAATATACAAATAATAAACCAAAAGTGAAAGTTAGAGTACTAAAGAACAACACTTTTCCTTTATGGAAAGAAAAGAAGGTGAAATACACCCAGTCAAAAATAAAACTTTAAAAAATAGTCATAATGCATTAAAGATATTAAAAGAAAGGTGAAACTCAGGACTACAAGTCACAATGAAAAAAACTGAATACAATTAGAACCTTATACAAGTTTTGCAACTATTCAACATGAGTCAGTTTTGAAACTATTCAGAAAATTTTGTTAGAAGTAAATGTACGAATAAAATATTGAAGACAAAATATAAAGAAAATAGACATATAAATAGGTGAGCTTTTCTTTAGTTGTTTAAGCTTTTCTTCAGTTGTATCAAAGGCAACAAATCAAAACCCCATACTTTTTATAATACCCACAACCATAAACCAGTGTTCATAAGAGGCAGTGTTCAACAGAGGCAATCTATAACTTCATAAGAGACAATGCTCATGAAAGAAAATTTGTAGAACTTAATTTCAATTTGTAGAATCAAAAATAAGAATCCGTACCTTCGAATTAGTTCAATAGTGAGAAATTCTGTCAACATGCACTTCATTATCTAAAAGCAATATTCCTTACTCTACATACGTTTTTTTATCTAAGAGCAACCACATACATGCGTGGGTAGGGAGTGAGTGTTCAGTGTTGTCTGTAGGGTACTGCATTAGGCTTAGGCAGTTTGCAGACTGTAGGAAACTTGAATGCAGGTGTCCTAGAATTAAGAGAATATCAGAGGAGTTATAAGAAGTGGTTTACCTGTGCAGTCAATGAGTGATATGCAATTCAGTTGCAACTGCAAGTATCTACAGAATTGAGGTTGGGTAGGCTGCAGGCAATGCTCATTAGATGTATACCTGCAGCTGGAACCCTGTGAGTATGCAGCTGTTGTAGTGCAGATTTGCAGACCAGATGGCAGTGCAAGATGCAACTGCAGTCTGGAACCCTGTGAGCAGAAGAGGAAACCTGTAGGTGGAACACGATGGCAGTTCAAGAGTGTGTAGCTATATCCTCATTCATAATATGTTAATATAGATCATATGAACAAAAAATAATGAGAATTGAATGAGAGTCAATCGTGTATTTTCAGAACAATATTGGTTGCACTATTGCAGTTGTATATTAGTGAAAATATCATTTAAATATTGGTCGCACAATTACAGAATCTTGGTTGCACTATTGCAGTTGTATATATTTAAATATCATTTAAATGGAAGACAATCTCAGACTTGAGTCTAACGTGTATTTTCTAATGTAGACCCATGTATACAAAGTGAAATTGGAACTTGGTGGATTGACCCGTTATGGTTTGAACAGAAACACAGATTTAAAACTTGGTTTTCCTGCAAAATTTTCGTGTAAACAGAAAAACACAAAGTATTGGGGTTCTCTAAGAGTTTGCATAAACACATGTACCTCCATTGGGAATTTGGATCATCTCCTCTACGGAATTCATAGAGAGAACACTGCAGCAATGTCAACCGTTGAGATTGCCATGTACAAGAAAGAACTGTCCTGGAAAACCCTTAAAATATGGTCAAATCCACACCTAAAAGAAATGGTAAATTTATAACCAGGAAGACCTTGGGTGGCAAGGAGTAAAAATTTTGTTAATGTATAAATTACTTTATCATCCATTTCAAAAATGGTTTTCTTGAGATTGTGCTTTTGTGGTTGTACAATTTGGATTAGGAAGTGCATCAATAGTTCTATAATTAGTAATCATGCAGTTTCTACAAAATTGTTTGACATGTTATCAAACAAGCCCGTTTCATTTTATTACCATGCATACATTAATGTTATTGCAACTAATGTGAATGCTTACTCATTTTACTGCCTCAGTTTTTCATGTAAGGTTTGCAAATTCTTTTGTCCTTAAATATAATTGAAATATTTCCCTATTCTCTCTTAATGATGCATCTGCATCCTTTCTAGGCTTCATACATACCCATGCCTGATAATTGTCAAAACATCTAACATAGAAACATGAATAGTAATTATAAAAAAGACAGGCGAAACAGACAAATATAAAGAACACACGGTCATCTTCAGCTTATACTTCAATCAAATGTAGTAGATGTTACTTTCTTCTCTGTTTATTTGCTTCACATGAAATCTTAATTCTCACTTGCTCTTGTCTCATGAAGTGGATCAAGAAATGTTTGATAACTTAAGTTATATGCCTAGTTCATAAGAGAGGAACATGAAATGGGAGGTAGGCAAGAAAAAGAATGAAGGTTCGAATTTTATAAGATGCATTCTCTTTACCATAAAATAAACATCTCATCTATCCAGATAGATATAGGTTGATTTGGCAGAACTCGACGGTTCCTAGTGTTCTCTTTTCTACTCAACATTGTGGATGCTACTTCCACATACAAAAAAATGTTTCTATCAAGCATGGCTGGACTATTTGTATAGCTCATAAAACCTCAACATACCATCCACTTACTAAAACAGAGAAAAATATTTTAGAAATTCACAGCAGAGTATATCTAATATAGGTTCCAAAATTACTAAGCTTAAGAGGAGAAAGGAAACAGGTTATAAAAATCTTATTGCTGATGACCTCAGTGCCACATACCTCAAACCAGCATATAAATATAACTATGATATTCCTGACTTCTTATTCTTGTTTAGATACTGCAATATCTACAAATAAAAATGCCAGAATTCATTATGTAGGATTCAGTTCTCCCTGTCCATGACTTAAAGGTTTCTGGTAATAAGCACACGATGCCAGATATCACCAGATTTTGCTCTGGCCTTTCAGGGCAAACTAGGAGAAACTGGGTTAGAAACGAACTTACATGACAACAAGACCGAAACAGTTGGTTAGTGACAACAAGACCCCAGAGAAGTTGTTGTTTTGCATTTTCCTACAAGAGTTTTCACAAATCCATTTAAAGGAACATGAGTAAGAGACTCACAATGTAATCAGATTTTGGATTAGCCCTTGTTCCCGAGGAATCATGCTTGAGAGTTTATTACTGGACAAATCAATACAATGAACAATTTGTCAAGAAAAGAAGTTAGTCAGTAAAGTTCTAAAATTCAAGCAGAAAAATAAAGTCCTGATCTTCAAAAATATGAAAATTACATCTCCACAACACTTCTTAAATTTCCAAACTCGGCTGCAATGTATCCAAAGATGCAATTTTTGCTCATGTTTCCACAACAACAACAAAGAAGAATATCTAAAGTAATATAAAAGAGAAAAATATTCACAATCAAATTATATATTACAAAAAGACAGATACAAGAGATGTTCTAAATCGCCAGGTGAGGAAGGTATTAGCCTACTGATATTGTTGGATGATACATCACTGCAAAACCAATGTTTGTTTAAATTTGATATGAACACATCTTATTTCACAAACTTATGAAGTAAAACCTAGGTGCTTACTACTTCGATTGTTCAATCAGTATGGGTCCCATACCAGTGTATAAAGACATGCCTAGAACTTAGAAATACATAGATTTTCACTTCATGTATTATATCATAACGAAATGGAATAAAAAAATAGAAGTGCAGATAGATATACAAACTCATCACATGCAAGCAACTGTTGAATTAATAAGGCTTACAACACCACTATCTGAATGCTTCTCCATGGAGAAATTTTTATAATTTATAAAAATTGAGGCAGATCTTAAAGAAAGTTGATTCCATGAATGTTATCCATAAAAAAATTACATAAGAGTAAACATAAAGAAATACTCTATAAAGAAGGCATGTAAAAAAGAAGCATGTTAAGGAGTATATCTTATATTCGTCATTTTTAGAGTTTTATATGTGAAGAAGCAAGGATATGAGTTCCATAGATAGTCACAGTAAAAATTAAACAAATATAAAGTAGGTCAATTACCTTGATTATTAGAAAAGGAACTAATGCATAATATTTGGTATTTCACAGAGGAATCTTTAAATTGAACGGGTCCTTTTTCAGTTGCATAAGTCATAGATATATACTTTTTTCCAATAGCTAAAAATAAATGACGTCCAGATAATGAGAGAGACCAAACCTCTGAATCTACAGTTTGTGTATCCAACATTTCCACTCTCCATATCCCAAAACATCAACTTTTGTCCATAGTTCCAGTAATTACTTTCCCTGCAATACCAAATAGTTTACTTGCATATGACATTATTGATAACGGGCATAATTAGTTCCATTAGACGGTACAAAGTTTGAGACATAGATAACGTAGCTAAAAATGCCTCCGAGGAAGCATGGAGGGCCTAAAGTCCATGATTACCTAGCAGTAATCAAAATTAATACAAAAGTAAACACATTCGCATAACCAACCTTGAACTAAAGTCCTAATCTTGAGGAATCTAGATTAGAAGTTTATAACAAAAAATTGCATGTGCACATCAGCTACAACACTATCATTGTCTCGGAGAGCTGTTAAGTGTTCCATAGCATATGTATATAGGTTCTAAGTAAGTTCATAGTTCAATTAATCAAGATAGTTTAGTCAAATGGACATAACAAATAATAAAAATGGTCCAATCTGAACACTCCATGATTCATAGACATTAACACAGCTATAATAGTCCAAGCTGAATATGTTTGGCACAACAAAATGCATCGTTTGGGGGTGATCCATTCCCCTCCCCTACCATTTGTAAAAGCTCAAATCATTATTCATTTTTGAAATGAACAAACATTAGTGAGGGATTACATGACCAAAAATCGACCTCTCTCCGGCCCTGATGCACGCTCCACCCTTTGCATCGCTTACCAGCCTCCGCGTAGCTTACCTGGGTGTCCCCTACATATACCATATAATAAAACCCAATAATATTCTCAACCCTCACAAAATTAAGCTACTAAAAAATATTAGGGCAAGAAACTCACGGTTAATGGAGGAGGGAACCTCTCGTTCGAACTTTACGACAGAGATGGGGAAGGGATTGACGGCGCACGCAAGAGAGATCGCTGGGAGAGAGAGAGATTGATAGTGCACGCAAGAGAGATCGACGGGAGAGAGAAAGCGCACGAGCGACGTCTGCGACCGAGAGCGGGAGAGAGAGAGAAAGGGGCTGGGGGTTCTTAGGTTTTTTAATTTGAGGGAATATTTAGTTTTGGTTTCTTATTAGATGTGTTTTTCTAATTTTATTTATTAAAAAATATATAAATGCTTTCCCGACATATGCACATGTCGCCAAAGATGCAGTGCCTTTTCTGCGACATGTGCATGTCGCCATATCTAGTGGATTTTTGGCGGCTCCAAAAATTGGCTTCCCTCCATAAAAATTTGTGAATATTCCGCGACATGCTAAAATTGATGTCGCCAATACATATAAAAATTAGCTTTTGGGGACATAAAAGACTATATGTCGCTAAAGTGTGTTGCTAAAACTGTCATTTCTTGTAGTGCATATGGCCTTTAATGTGCACCCAGAAGCACAGATAACTACATTATGTGAGTGAAAAGAATTGCAGCTATGGTGCAGAATTCAAGGCTTAGTTCATTCTTGTATCATACTGTTATTTGACCCATGCGAAAAGATTCAAGTCGTCAGCGACATCTATCCTAATACAAAATGGACAATTACTGTAGGGAACGCTCAACCCGAGACACATATATATATGATGAGATATGTGGGGGATTGTTGGTGCTCTTGCTCCTTGACATGAAGATAGCTTGCTCTCAACATGCTTTATAAAGTTTAGTCCCACATTGTAAAAGCACCATGAGTTATCTCAACATATATATGAGTATGTGTTGTTGGGATATGCACATGGGGTGGTGATCCTAAGGAGGGAACCATGTGGGTAATTTTACTAAGAGAAAATGATTAATTCCAACAAGGACGTAAGTTGATTTTTGTTGTGTGGGCTCGGACTCGACACTGACTCCAGGTTGTCTCGTGCATGCACGGAAGTGTTCGGGGGGAAGGCGTGGGCTAGCACTCGACTATGTTGATTGTGGGATGATGTAAAACATTAAACTCTATTTTAGAGTATTGGTGTTTTAGTCCCACATCGGATATGAGAGATGGTGAGGCCTCACTCCACTCTATAAATAGAGCCCCCTTGCCTCCTTTCTAAGATGCACCAAAGAAGAGAGTTAAGGGAGTCCGTAAAATTTAGGAAGCCCGTTCAAGTCACAAATATTGACCGATGAGCGTTCCAGAAGTTCTTTTGAACTTGCTGGTTCCTGGAAGCGGATCGTATAGAGGCGAATCTTGCTTTGAGCAACGGTATTTTTATACCCCAGCAGATTTAATCCTCCTCTTTTTCTTCTTCTTTTGTTTCTCTATAACTCGTTCTTCAGGTTTTAAGGCACCTACTGAGTAGGGAGGCCTAACTTTGTTCTTGATATCTATCTCATTTGTGGCACCTACTGTGTAGGCTTGCTAAACTCCTCATTTGTGGCACCTACTGTGTAGGCTTGCTAAACTCCTTATTTGTGGCACCTACTGTGTAGGCTTGCTAAAATCCTCATTTGTGGCACCTACTATGTAGGTTTGCTGAACTCCTATTTTCCATCTATATCCACGCCTCGGGACTAACATATTTAACTCTCCAGAAAAAGATGCCGAATAATACTAAAAATAAGGTTCATCTCTCCAGAAGAAGAGGCCGAATAATATAACACACCCTAATGCTCTTGAAGAAGCCATTTCTGAAGTAGCATCTCCTGAAGAGAAAGTTCATGCATGACGATCCGGAAGATGTCATGAACCAAAGATCCAATTTCTCAAAGTATATCGCTTCGGTAGAGGATATACCTCAGATTCCAGAAGAGACTGAGAAAGAGGTACCGGTACCCATAAAATCTATGTTTTATACATAGTTAAGAGAAATTTAGAATCAAGAAAAATTATCATAGATGACATTATCGAATAAAAATAAAAAGGGTGATAAAATTAAAGGATAACACTAAAACCACGAATAATCTAATGAATAGATGCGATATCTCTCGCAAGATGTGGAGTGTTCGGTCCTACGGTACAAAACCTAAAGAGAATAAACCCGGTAGGTTTTGAATGAGTATCTCTAACAAATAGAGATCCAAATATATAAGAGCTCAAGGATTCATGAAATAATTATGAATAAAATATGAATAAATATATTCTTCGATCCTAATAACCTAGACGATAAGATATATTATCGAAGGTCATGGATTTAAAATTCTCAGATAAATCCGTAAAGGATTTAATATTATCATGTTATCTCCGAAGGATCTATATATGGATTAAACCATCCATAATAATGTGATAGGCTCATTGAGTTTATGAAGAAATCCCTGAATGGATTCATCAAAATGGTCACCTTCTGAAGAGAAGATCTCATGAAGAGATTAAAAGTGCCTCCTGAAGAGAAAATCTTCTGAAGAGATAGAAAATATGACAATATCTCCTGAAGAGATTTGAAATATCTCTCGAAGAGATTGGAATCTCCCGAAGAGATTGGAATCTCCAGTAGAGATTGGAATCTCCAGTAGAGATTGGAATCTCCAATAGAGATCGAAAATCTCCTGAAGAGAGGAATCTCCAGAAGAGATAAAAATAAATATCCAAAAGAGATCTCATATAATCTCATAAAAGGATGAATCTCTAGAAAAGATTTACTATGAATCTCCTGTAGAGATAAATCTCCTGCAGAGATTTAATATGAATGATATACCTATAATGGTCAGATCAATAGAATATTTTACAACCAAAGAAACATGTTCTGGGTCCTAAAGTACCATGTTTAAAGAATATAAAATTCTTTATTGTCATTTACTCAGCACAATATTTTAGAATAATATTAGGCACATAAATTATTCTTGATGAATATTCTGATCTAATAAAATATGCAGATGAATGATATTTACATGATACTCCATTAAGCGAATACCATAAACAAGGTATGTTTTTATAAATAACGTTGCAGGTAGAGAGAATAAATCAAATCGCTGCGGCAATTTCACCAAAGCAAGCAGAAAATGTGCATGGCTATATTTTCAACAGTTCGACATATCAGGGAGAGTTGCGAGCTTTCAAGAATCAAATAAAGCCTGCAAACTCTTCATAAGGATATGAGTATAAATGTATAGGCAAATAAAGTATTGGGGTGATATGTAATATTTAAATTGTATTGGGGGTTGATTTTTCATTTTGAATTGATATAAGAACAATAATGTAATTTTTTTGATGGGGAGCATCCTGTAGATGCAAGCATCCTGAAGATGCAAGCATCCTGAAGATGCAAGCATCCTGAAGATGCAAGCATCCTGAAGATGCTAATGGAGACATCTTGAAGCATGTCTTTGCGCATTGTACTCTTTTCCTTCGTTGAGGTTTTTTCCCACTGGATTTTTCCTTCGAAAGGTTTTTAACGAGACAGTGTAAGTCACACCCACTTAGATTCCTGAAGACTCATATTCCTGAATAATATTATTCTACTCTTTTTTTTCTATAAATTTTTTCCAAAGGGTTTTTCCTAGAAAAGTTTTTAATGAGGCAATAATTAAAGTGGGCATCCAAAGGGGAGTGTTGTGATTTGGATAAATTCAAATATGGATGCCCATATCTATACCCACAAAAACCTCTCTATCTCATTCTGTAAGCCCTCTGGATTTTAGGAATTATTTTAAATTTTATTAAAGGAATTATTTTCAAATAGATATTTTTTTATAATTATTTTAATCATTAGATGTACTCTTCCGTGACTTTGATTTTTGGAGCGCAAGAGATGTCAGTATCTCGAAATGCCCTTCATGAGTTTTGATCTAGACAAGTTTATCTTCATGTTGATATATCATGTTCCACTCAAACTTGTTCCCTTGTGCTCTATTTGTATCACAGAACTTTTCGGTCAATTTAGGCTATTTTATCATTCTATTAAATTTTCACTTTTATTTTTGATCATTATCGATATGTTACCGTGACTTTTAATTTAGGAGTACAAGACTAATCATTTTCTCCAAACCAACTTGTCATGTATGATCTACTTGAAATGCTCTACATCCATGACCTTCGTGTCCCACTCAGACACACTCTCTTATGCTTTATTTTTATCACACAACTTTCCGGACAATTGACACAATCTCGATTTACCCCACTGAGTCACATTTACTTCCAACTTAATTTTCGGGCCCGACATCGGTCCAATCTGCTCGACCCAATATCTGGTTCTTGCATGTTTTGAGCCTACTATGCATGTGCCACTTGTGTGCCACCAAGTTGATCTCCCTTGTGTTTCCATTTCATCCGCAATTTTAATTGGTTTAAATTTGTTATTTTAATTAAATTCTAGCCCAAACTCGACCAAACTTGATCCAACACCTAACCCAGTTTAGTGTAACCCATATCATGACTGTCCATACACCCAACTGGTATATTTCTCCTTTATCCCTACTCACAAATATCCCTATTTTATATAAATATATCTTCTCTCTCTCCATTTATATTATATATATATATATATATATATATATATATATATATACATACATACCTCTTTCTATCTCTCTATTCACACATTAATACCATCACCATCACTCACCACTCCCTCTCCCTATCTCTCAGCCGAGCACCCCCTCTCTATTTCTCTCTTTATAATATATATGTATACATATAACTCTCTCTCTCTCTCTATTTCTCTCTCTTTATAATAAATTATGAATACATATATCACTCTCTTCCACTCTCCATACTCACACATACACTCCCTCCATCACCCTCACCATCACCAGCCCATACCTCCCCAGCCGAACTATCCCTCTCTCTCTATTTAATTCCCTCTCTCTTCCCATCACATTCACCCATACTCCCCCATACTTTAAATTCAACACCACCATCATCTTTATCATCATCATCACCACTCCATCTCTCTTTCTCCTCCCTAGCACAACACCACCACCACCATGAACACACCACCACCCTCCCCACCGAACACCACCGCAACTGCCACCTTCTTCTTCTCCCCCTTCTCATGATGTCATTGCAGCTGTTACCGCTGCTACAGCTGCTGCCGCGCGTTCGCCGTGCCGTCGCGGGCGAGGCTGGCCACCGCCGCACCACCCTCGACCGGCCGTACCACCGGCGATCCCTGGCACGCCCCCCCTCGCTGTTGCAGCATACTTGTACGCGCCCCCCCATGCGCACGTGACGCGACCGTGCTCACCGACGGCCACCATCGACCGCTCTCCGTCGTGCAGTGGCCGCGCACCGGCCGTCCATGCCTCCACATGGCAGTCACCCTGGCCGCAGCACCCTCGGAGCAGTCGATTCTGACTTCGTAGTCGGGATCCCGTCGAAGCGCGCGAATTATCAAGTCAGAATGCACGTCTCAAGGCAGCAACTTTGCACGTGTTTTCTGGGCAATCCAACTGTTGGATCGTCGCACTCCTTCCTCCATTACAATTTTGGTATATAGCTCTACCTCCCCCTAGAGTTTCAGCCGTTAATTCTTCTATTTGATATGTCAAAATCGGCCACCAAGCTGACCGTTTAAATTGTATAATTTTTGGACAGTTTTGCGGAGCCAACTTCGTCGACTCATATCTCCGCCATCGCAGCTCCGTTCGACGCGCCACCAGTTCCTGTGCACAGCTGGTATAACCCCCTTTCTGTCTCTTAAGTTTCGTTTCATTGTGAGCACGTTTGATTGGTTGAATTTAACGCCAAAGTTGGTCGTCCGAATTCGTAATTTCCAAGTTGTAAAATCTCAATTTTGAACCCGGGACTCCGGATTCCATTTCTGACACCACCAGTAGACTCGTGGCATCGTTTTAGCACAAATTTATATAAAGTTTGCTTGATTTGGACGATGTGGGCCCTGGCACGCATTTTGGTACAATATGGGCCCTATTGTCCGAGTCAACGGATCATTTTGAGATCGGCTCAGGAATCCACTTCTGGACATACCATTGGGTTCGTATCGTCATTTTTGACTCATTGACATATACTTTGCTAGATTTAGTGGACTTGGGCTCCGTCACGCATTTTCGTGCAAACCGAATTCTACTGTCCGGGTCAACGGACCACTTTGAGATCGGCTCACCGGAATCCACTTCTGGACATACCGTTGGATTCATATCATCATTTTGGACACATAAACATATAGTTTTCTAAATTCTGTTGACTTTGATCTTGATGCATTTTTTGGTACAAGGTGGGTCCAACGGTGGACCGCATCTTGATCCAAATTACCATTTTGCCCCTGTGTCCAGAATTGGACTTATGGATAGTCTATTCTAACTATTTTCCTTATTTTGGGAATGTTGGTGATGTTTATTTCAGCATCCGACGACGTTCGTGGAGACCCCTATGTTGCTACCTTTCTTGGACTTGACGTTTTGTCTGCAGGACATCATCGGCCTACTGCTTTACCCCAGGCAAGATACCTTGCCATACTTATTATGTTTATATTATTCATATATACTTATATGTTGTTAGCTGGTGGCACTGGTAGTGTGTATCCAAGGATGACTTGGGTGTTTCCGATGATGGCATCAATGTTATGGGTGCGTGCGTGCGTGCCTTAGAGTTAGTAGACATACCCGACATGGTGAAGTTATCCCGGATAACTCATGACTTGACACGAGACATTTCACGGCACCTTGAGTGAGAGTTGTGTTGACATGAACTTCCGCATTCGACTGATCATCGGTGCGAGCGGTTCGTGTGACGGTACATATAGAGTTAGATGGTGTCTAGACTAGAGACTCGCATTGAGATATGGATTGTCTGAGTCATGGATACGACTTGTACATTTCCTGGGACGGGAGAGACAACCAGCATGCGTATGGGACAGACAGTTACATTATTTTATGTTAGCCTCATCGGGGACCCGGCTATGGGCGTGGGCCCTTACTAGTAGGAACATCTCCGGCAACGGCCACTAGCTGCGCGCTAGGCTCGGTTGGAAGGACGCTAGTATTGTGCTAATCGGCTCGTGATCCGACCCTCGGCCCGTGTTTCGACGCAAATCTTTCGGCTCGTGATCCGACGTCGGCCCGTGCTTCGACAAAATTATTATTCACCTACCCATACGTTCCAAAGGTTGTCTTCAACATACATTCACATAGACTAGTTAGTTCGTGTACCTATGTCGGACCGTATCATGGGATAATATCTTATCATGGACTGGTATACCATTCTTTGATCAGGAGTGGTCAGAGTTATGGTTGCTGATTGATGACTGGATATTGGATCACGTTGTGACTCAGGTTGATCATTATATTCAGTTTCCATTAGGGCATGTATCTCTGTATCTTGTTACGTCCCTCTGAGGACCTGGTGATCTCTCCAGGTATTCGTTGAGTGGTTAGTACAGAGTAGCTGGCGGGTGGTACATGATGCACCGAGGTCTCAGGTATATATTTATATTCTGGCATATTCCATTTATTCTTTCCAGCTTATATCCTCACCTATAATTGCTTCATACTGCTATGTAGCCTACTATTACCAAACTTATTCCTTTTCGAGCTTGTTCGAACATGTATATTACTGGGTGGCCAACTTTAGTATATTATGTTCATTCTTGGTGTTCATTTCATTACTATGGATTGAGATGTGGATGATCAGTTACTCTTAGTTACCCCTTTACAGCGGAGTACGTCCAGGGTTAAGTCTATTAAATTGGGAGCTTACCCTAGATCGTATTAGCTGGCATGGTCACGCTCAGGTTCCTATATATATTTTGGAACTGGAGCGTGACATGTTTTAGTGGTGGCCCATGCAGGTCGAGATAAATCGTTTCGGTTACGTTACTGTACCGGACAAGCCTGCGTTAGAATGATATATTAGAATCTCAATCCACACTGCTATTGAAAAATTTTCTTGACTTCTATTATCGCCTCTGAAATTTCTAATTTGTACTCAATCATACCGTTCTTGAACTAATATTTATGAATTCTCTTCTTTTCCTCTCTCGGAAGGACGAACACTTGTGTTGACGATCACTTCGTCGATATCCTATTATTGATTGTGACTATGGTAGATATAATATCTTGTGGGTAACTATTTGGGGGTACATAGAGGTGGAGATAGATGTCTTTACTAGATTGACAGATAGGATAAGAATGACATTTTTGTCGAGGTTTAAATCTTTATAGGAAAATCTCCTTGGTTGGATGATTGCATAGTCGCATATTAGTGATTCGACAACTTCATGTGAATTATCACTTTGAGCTAGGAAGTTAACTTGGAAGGATGTAGTAACACCTGCTTGATAGGACTAGGTGATTAGATAAGGTGGGTAGACTGTAAAGATGCCTCACTAATATAGGATGAGGAATAGAGAATAGTGTAGTGTATAACCAAAATAGGAGACATGATGACCATTAGGCCAAACGGTATCACCCTCTGCTTGGGTTAGATAGAGTCCTGGAGAGGGTTATGATAAAACAATTCAAGTTGACTAAGGAAAGGTACAAAGATTCTTTGGTTGTAAGGATTGAACTTGAAGGAAAATAACTTGAAGGTTTCAAGGGATGATCACAACTAGAGTTTGAGGACCCATCAGGATGAACGAATTGGTGAAACATGACGATCATGACTAGATACGATTTTTGAGAGTTGTAATAAAATTTAAGAAATTTTAACATAGAGGATATAAAAATCAGGGATAATGATATAATGGGAGAGAAGATTACTTGGATATTGAGGAGCTATCCTAGGAAGATTATGTATCAAAGAAAAAATATGATCATGGAAGATGTGTACGATTGAGTTGAACTAGTCAACGATTTCTATATTGGCCGAGTCAACCTTGAATGAACTATTGGAGATAGGGACTATGACTAATAGAGTTAGACTATGATAGATGTGTTAGAGTTAAGTACTTATTAGACCAGGTCTCAGATTTTTTTTCTTAGCAGATAGTTAGGCATGCTTGTGATATGTATAATAACTTATGGGTAGATAAGGTAGAACCTTGGTTAGATAGAATTTAAGGCTTGTATAGGTATAGCATTGAGTTTTATGGTTGATTAAGTTTAAGGTTTGATCATGATCTTAGATGGCTAATCATAGACAAGGATCTAAGAGTAGAATTAGAACTGTACCTCAAGAGCCAGAGTAGTAAACCTTTTGTTGATGCAAGTTAGTTAGAGACCCTTGAGGAGTTGCATCTGGAACATTGTGTTAGTACGAGGATAAGAAGTGGATATACAAGAAGAGGAATTTATAAGGAATAATATGTTTGGTCTGAATAAATGTAGAGGAATAAAATTAAAATTTAAGAAAAAGTTATCAGGATGAGGTATATGATCATGATTATCTAAGATGACATAACGATGATTACAGAGATAACTATACCCCTAAGCAAGATCTTGAAGTTGCGATTCAGGTAAAGAGTGAGGAGATCATCTCGAGGAGGAAGACGATACAATTATGACACATAAGATAAAATTGGGAAATTGATAATGAAATGTGAGGATATTGACATGGAAAGTTTTAGCACTTAAACGAGATTGTGGCATGAGATGAGATGGAAAGATTTCAAAATAGAGAGGTAGAGTAGTCCTAGATAGTTGAGACATAGAACCTAGAGCCGAGTAAGTACACGGTGGATGACAAATTTCTCGAGGATTGAGATATTCCAAATAAGGTAAATTAGGAATTAAAGTTTTCAAGAATTGAAGACGTCTGAAGGCCCGAGCATATTACATTATAAGCATCTTGATATTGTGTTAGTGAAAGTTACAATTGAAAAGGAAGGGCCATAGAATGGAGTGTACTAATGGAAGAACATTTGATGGTATCAAGGACTTTCAAAATATTATGAGTTGGATTATGGAATAAGAGACCGGCCGTGCTTGATAGATCCTATATTATCCTAGGGACCTGATAGATAGGCTAAATTAGTATGAATTGGTGTGTAATTTTCTCAGTCGCTTGATTTTCTGATTATTCTAGGTAACTTTTTCATATTTGCTTGAGACACATCCATAATCTTTCTCTTCTTATTTCTAAGCTTGCAAATCACGGTTGCGTAATTTAGCCAGCTTATCCTTCTAAGTTATGATTTAAAAGATCGTATTCTTCCTTTGCGATGCCGTGATCTCAAATACAAAACAGTGATCTCATCTCCCTTCTGCCTAATAATCATATTATCCTAAGACGCCATTCCTCCCAAATTCTTGATCAAGCATCCACTTAGTCGTACCATATTCTTGTGGAAAATCTCTTCTGGAGCTTTTCAAAACTCTTTGTACCACTATCTGTAACCTCCTTGTTCGTGCTTCACTTGAGCTTGTTTACAATCCTTTAAGCCTCATCGCTTTGGTTGTGCCTAACCAATCCAATTCTCTTTTGACTATTGAACTTTGAACCATATAGGATCAGCACTAAATTAATATAATTTTCTTATAGAGTTATTGAACAAGGTACCCTGATAGTGCTTGAGATTATCGCAGACTGTAATATCTAAATCCCAGTTTTCCCTTTCCAAAAACCTTGCTAGTAGTTCACGACTATGATCTTCTGGTTGGGACTGGTCGTACCTGACTCCACTAAGATTTGATCATCTATCCTTCTTATACCGTGCCTTATTGTAATTTCAAGGACGAAATTCTATAAGGTGGGTAGGTTGTAAGCCCTCTAGATTTTAGGAATTATTTTAAATTTTATTAAAGGAATTATTTTCAAATAGATATTTTTTTATAATTATTTTAATCATTAGATGTACTCTTCCGTGACTTTGATTTTTGGAGCGCAAGAGATGTCAGTATCTCGAAACGCCCTTCATGAGTTTTGATCTAGACAAGTTTATCTTCATGTTGATATATCATGTTCTACTCAAACTTGTTCCCTTGTGCTCTATTTGTATCACAGAACTTTCCGGTCAATTTAGGCCATTTTATCATTCTATTAAATTTTCACTTTTATTTTTGATCATTATCGACATGTTATCGTGACTTTTAATTTAGGAGTACAAGACTAATCATTTTCTCTAAACCAACTTATCATGCATGATCTACTTGAAACGCTCTACACCCATGACCTTCGTGTCCCACTCAGACACACTTTCTTATGCTTTATTTTTATCACACAACTTTTCGGACAATTGACACAATCTCGATTTACCCCACTGAGTCACATTTACTTCCAACTTAATTTTTGGGCCCGACATCGGTCCAATCTGCTCGACCCAATGTATGGTTCTTGCCTATTTTGAGTCTACTATGCACGTGCCACTTGCGTGCCACCAAGTTGATCTCCCTTGTGTTCCCATTTCATCCATGATTTTAATTGGTTTAAATTTGTTATTTTAATTAAATTCTAGCCCAAACTCGACCAAACTTGAACCAACACCTAACCCAGTTTAGTGTGACCCATATCATGACTGTCCATACACCCAACTGGTATATTTCTTCTTTATCCCTACTCACAAATATCCCTATTTTATATAAATATATCTTCTCTCTCTCCATTTATATTATATATATGATATATATATATACATACCTCTCTCTATCTCTCTACTCACACATTAATACCATCACTCACCACTCCCTCTCCCTATCTCTCAGCCGAGCACCCCCTCTCTATTTCTCTCTTTATAATATATGTATACATATAACTCTCTCTCTCTCTATTTCTCTCTCTTTATAATAAATATATGAATACATATATCACTCTCTCCCTCTCTCCATACTCACACATACACTCCCCCCATCACCATCACCATCACCAGCCCACACCTCCCCAGCCGAACTATCCCTCTCTCTCTCTATTTAATTCCCTCTCTCTTCCTATCACATTCACCAATACTCCCCCTTACTTTAAATTCAACACCATCATCATCTTGATCATCATCATCACCACTCCATCTCTCCTTCTCCTCCCTAGCACAATACTACCACCACCATGAACACACCACCACCACCATGAACACACCACCACCCCCCCACCGAACACCACCGCAACCGCCACCTTCTTCTTCTCTCCCTCCTCCTCCTGCCATTGCAGTTGTTACTGCTGCTACAGCTGCTGCCGTGCGTTCGCCGTGCCGTCGCACGCGAGGCCGGCCACCGCCGTACCACCCTCGACCGGCTGTACCACTGGCGATCCCTGGCGTGCCCCCCTCGCTATTACAGCATACTTGTACGCCCCCCTCCCCCCGCGTGCGCGCGTGACGCGGCCGCGCTCACCGACGGCCACCACCGGCCGCCCTCCGTCGTGCAGTAGCCGCGCGCCGCCTGTCCATGCCTCCACGTGGCAGTCGCCATGGCCGTAGCTCCCTCGGAGCAGTCGATTCCGACTTCCTAGTCGGGATCCCGTCGAAGCGCGCGAATTATCAAGTCAGAATACACGTCTCAAGACAGCAACTTCGTACGTGTTTTCTGGACAATCCAACCGTTGGATCGCCGAACTCCTTCCACGATTACAATCTCGGTATATAGCTCTACTTCCCCTTAGAGTTTCAGCCGTTAATTCTTCTATTTGATATGTCAAAATCGGCCACCAAGCTGACCGTTTAAATTGTATAATTTTTGGACAGTTTTGCGGAGCCAACTTCGTCGACTCATATCTCCGCCATCGCAGCTCCGTTCGGCATGCCACCAGTTCCTGTGCACAGCTGGTATAATCCCTTTTCTGTCCCTTAAGTTTCGTTTCATTGTGAGCACGTTTGATTGGTTGAATTCAATGCCAAAGTTGGTCGTCCGAATTCATAATTTCCAAGTTGTAAAATCTCAATTTTGAACCCGGGACTTCGGATTCCAATTCTGACACCACCAGTAGACTCGTGGCGTCATTTTGGCACAAATTCATATAAAGTTTGCTTGATTTGAACGACGTGGGTCCTGGCACGCATTTTGGTACAATATAGGCCCCACTGTCCGAGTCAACGGGTCATTTTGAGATCGGCTCATCAGAATCCACTTTTGGACATACCGTTGGGTTCGTATCGTCATTTTGGACTCGTTGACATATACTTTGCTAGATTTAGTGGACTTGGGCTTCGTCACGCATTTTCGTGCAAACCGGATTCCACTATCCGGGTCAACGGACCACTTTGAGATCGGCTCACCAGAATCCACTTATGGACATACCGTTGGGTTCGTATCGTCATTTTAGACACATAGACATATAGTTTGCTAAATTTTGTTGACTTTGATCTTGACACATTTTTCGGTGCAAGGTGGGTCCAACGGTGGACCGCATATTGATCTAAATTACCATTTTGCCCCTGTGTCCAGAATTGGACTTATGGATAGTCTATTCTAGCTATTTTACTTATTTTGGGAACGTTGGTGATGTTTATTTCAGCATCCGACGACGTTCGTGGAGACCCCTATGTTGCTACCTTTCTTGGACTTAACGTTTTGTCTGCAAGACATCATCGGCCTACTGCTTTACCCCAGGCAAGATACCTTGCCATACTTGTTCTATTTATATTATTCATATATACTCATATGTTGTTAGCTGGTGGCACTGGTAGTGTGTATCCAAGGATGACTTGGGTGTTACCGATGATGGCATCGATGTTATGGGTGCGTGCGTGTGTGCCTTAGAGTTAGTAGACATACCCGACATGGTGAAGTTATCCCGGATAACTTCATGACTTGACACGAGACATTTCATGGCACCTTGAGTGAGAGTTGTGTTGGCACGAACTTCCGCATTCGACTGATCATCGGTGCGAGCGGTTCGTGTGACGGTACATATATAGTTAGATGGTGTCTAGACTAGAGGCTCGCATTGAGATATGGATTATCTGAGTTGTAGATATGAATTATACATTTCCTGGGACGGGAGAGACAACCAGCAAGCGTATGGGACAGACAGTTATATTATTTTATGTTAGCCTCATCGGGGACCCGGCGGGCGTGGGCCCTTACTAGTAGGAACATCTCCGGCAACGGCCACTAGCTGCGCGCTCGGTTCGGTTGGGAGGACGCTAGTATTGTGCTAATCGGCTCGTGATCCGATGCTCGGCCCATGTTCCGACGTAAATCTTTCGGCTCGTGATCCGACGTCGGCCCGTGCTTCGACGAAATTATTATTCACCTACCCATACGTTCCAAAGGTTGTCTTCAACATGCATTCACATAGATTGGTTAGTTCGTGTACCTGTGTCGGACCGTATCATGGGATAATATCTTATCATGGACTGGTATACCATCCTTTGACCAGGAGTGGTCAGAGTTATGGTTGCTGATTGATGACTGGATATTGGATCACGTTGTGACTCAGGTTGATCATTATATTCAGTTCCCATTAGGGCATGTATCTCTGTATCTTGTTACGTCCCTCTGAGGACCTGGTGATCTCTCCAGGTATTCGTTGAGTGGTTAGTACAAAGTAGCTGGCGGGTGGTACATGATGCACCGAGGTCTCAGGTATATATTTATATTCTGGCATATTCCATTTATTCTTTCCAGCTTATATCCTCACCTATAATTGCTTCATACTGCTATGTAGCCTACTATTACCAAACTTATTCCTTCTCGAGCTTGTTCGAACATGTATATTACTGGGTGGCCAACTTTAGTATATTATGTTCATTCTTGGTGTTCATTTCATTACTATGGATTGAGATGTGGATGATCAGTTACTCTTAGTTACCCCTTTACAGCGGAGTACGTCCAGGGTTAAGTCTATTAAATTGGGAGCTTACCCTAGATCGTATTAGCTGGCATGGTCACGCTCAGGTTCCTATATATATTTTGGAACTGGGGCGTGACACATTCCCTCTATATATGTTATCAATGAGAAAAACTACGTACAATTTTCTGGCTACCAATTCCTTCTCCTTCTTTCTTATTTTCACAACAGAGACACAATTATAGCAGCTAAAACATATTTAAAAAAATCAAACTTAATTTTGATCTTGGTTTATGTGCTGACGGTTACGAGTCTTAAAACTCATAATCTATAGGTGTTTTAGAGTACATATAATCTGCCCCATTTACAGGGACTAGGTTGGACATGTAGAAACCCTAAAAAGATAGATGACTTGTAGGGTAAGTATCATGTACGTAGGGATAGTTTCATAATTTTAAATATTAAATTATACTATCCTATTTTTATAATTTTTTTGCATGAAATTTTTGGTACATCTTATCTTATGTCTGTGTAGGATAGCTAGCGAGTTTGTTGAGGATTAGCTACTATATGTGATTCGATATTCATCAGGAAAAACATATAAGTATCATATGTACACTTTAAATACATGTAAAATATGATGTATGCTTTTCCTATCTTTAATATATGATATTCACCCTTGATCATTATTATTATTGACTTGAATGGGAGAGTACTTTCTTATTCATGTACTTTAGTTAACTTGTCATACTTGTTACATGCTACTTGTTATTCATGTTTGTTACTTATTTATTACATGTACATAATAGTGGAAATTGGGCAGGGAAATACTACCAAAATAAGTCAAATAAGCGACGTAATGGTCAAAACGTCGTTAATATTTAGGAAATTAGCGACATAAATATAAAATGTCGATGTACGTCACTGTTAGCGACTATCAATGACGTATTGTGACTACTGTTAGTATAATGAAAGTGACGTCGCTGATTAGTCGCTATAATTTTATTATCAGCGATGTTTAGCGACCCTTTGTCTCTCGCGTCGTAATATATTAATATATTTGCAACTTTTAGCGACGTCGTTTTCTTGACGTCGCTAAATTACGTCAAATAGGGTTCCCTGGTTCAACATTTCATTTCTTTCTCTCAAAAATTTCTATTTCCCGCCCCTTCCCCCTGACCTCCAGACCCCCCCGCCTCCGGTCGCTGCCCCCGACGACCCCTCGACCTCCAGCCCCCCTATGCGCTCCGGT
The DNA here is from genome assembly GCA_029216955.1 of Iris pallida. Lineage (NCBI taxonomy): Eukaryota > Viridiplantae > Streptophyta > Magnoliopsida > Asparagales > Iridaceae > Iris > Iris pallida. The sequence continues at coordinate 9,922,400 of JANAVB010010794.1, read as the reverse complement.
TGATGCCCCCCTCCGCGCTCCGATCAATGCCCCGACGCCCCCTACGCGCTCCGGTCGACGCCCCGACGAACCCCCGACCTCTAGCCCCCCTCCTCCTCCGGTCGACGCCCTCCTCAGTCGACCCCCCATCTCGGTAAACCCTCCTCTCTCGTAGCTGCACGAATACTAATTTTGTAGTCCTTTCTTGATTTGCTAGTGTCTATTATGAACAGACACGGATACAATGTGACACTGTACAGGACACGGGTATAACGTGACACTGTAAGTGGCAATCTAGGAATCACAAACATTCAAAAAATGTTATCATATTTCGTGTCGGACATGTATCATAGACATAGTGGACACAACCCTATTCGGATACTGTAAGTGGCAATCTCGATGTTATTATGTAGACTTGGTTATTATCTAGACATTGATGTTTCTGGATGTTATTATCTAGTATTGGTTATTATCTAGACTTTGATGTTTCTGGATGTTATTATCTAGACTTCGATGTTTCTGTAGAATGTACTATCTGGTTACACTTGTAGAATGTACTTCGATGTTTCTAACTATAGAATATATACTATATATCTTTTTTTATTGTATCATCATATGTTGTTATCAAGTATGACAGGACAGTGCGGATCGTTCGACAGGTCCCGACGTGGACGGAGTTCTCCTCCGGTACTTTCTACTGGTTCTGGATCATCGATGCCGAGTACTTCAGTGTATCGACCAACCATATCTTCGATTGCCACGACGTTACGTGGTAGCACTCATGGGATGAGTAGTTCCAGGCCTGACACTACTCCTTCGTTTAGTGTTCCTCCTGCTGAGGAAACCATTAAGACAGATGAGCAGATGGAGGATGTTGAGCTGACGTCGGCTCAGTATCAGCGAGATCCTCCATGCACACCTCTGGATGAGACGAGGGCAGAGATTTGGGCCGACAGTGCAAAGTAAGTGTGTTGGTTTATTTCTTTATTCATTGTAAATTCACTTTTTCATGAATATAATTATCTCTATATAGATATCGTCCCTCGTCGATACAGAGATGCCTGTGCCACTTTCTGAGGTACAATTATGATGGCCCTTGGATAAATGACTCTGATGCTCCGGAAGATAGGAATGCCTTCTGGTTTGCGCATTTCAAGGTAAAAGTATGTTTGATTTTAATATGAATCATCTAATTTATGCATACTATATAACTGACTAAATTACTTCTTCTAGCAAACATATTTCTATCCACCGTACCGGGCCGAGTTGATCGAGGGAATGTTTCCTGCCATCGCCGCCAAGCTGGTTCGTGATGATATTAATGACCAGAAGGCTCGTGATCGTACCGAAAAGTCGATCCAAGGTTAGATCACCCCTGATCAGTGGACTGCGATAAGGGCTAGATTCGACGAGCCAAGGTACAAGGAAAGGTCTGAGAAGGCCAAGGTGGCTAGGCAGAAAGCATCAAAGTGGTACGGTGGGTCGATTCAGATGACAGAACATTTTCGTCGTTTGGTATGTTTTCTTATTTTAGATATATTATTTTAATGCAAGTCCGATAAATTAGTACTAGGATAAAATATTTAATTTTAGTACTAAATAATATATTTTTAATAGGTAAAGAGGGGTGATGACGCCAACATGGTGACCGTCTTTTTGGCCACCCATCGAAGGGGCGGGAAGCTCATTGATGAGAGGGCAGAGCAGACCTATGTAAGTGTTACTATACTTTGTGTTAATTTTAATATAACTTAGGAAATATGCAAATAAATATTCATGTAGTTAGTAATAAGTACATTAGACATTAGCAATTATCGAGTATCCATACTTTTCTAGACCGAGTATCTTAGGATTCGCCAGAAGGCGACTGCTAGTGCACCTACAACGGGAGAGATTAGTACTTCCTCGCAGCCCTCTCCAGCTATGTCGAAGGACGAATTGTGGGTGACCTTCGCTAGTGGTCTTCATAGGGGTATGTACTACGGTACAAGATCATATGGTGCCTTAGTTGCGACACAGTCTTCTAGGGCCTCCGCTACAAGTGTGTATTACCCATAGCCTTCGCAGGAGTCTGCCCGAGTCCATGAGATCGTTGACCATTAGATTGAGCCTCTCCTGACGAGATGCTGCGAAGGATACAGGAGCAACCCCAGTCTCAACCGCATACGGACGATGCCACGCTCATCGCACGATTTGATACGCTCGAGCGCAGCATCATGGAGCTCATGAATATGACTGAGAGGACAAAGCGTGACATTACTGATCTTAGAGCGTCGACACAGTGCAGCGTGACGGAGCTGCAAGCATCACATCTGTCCATGGGCGAGAGGCTGACATTGATGCAGAATTTGATGGTTGATAGTAATACGAGACTGTTATCTACCATAGATTCATATAACCATCGACTAGCAGAGTTGGAACAGATACGTCCTTCGGGTGCGCCTTCATCGTCACCGACTACACTGACGTCACTGCCTTCTTCATCGATATTGACTCCACTGACGTCACTGCTTTCTTCGTTGACACCGACTCCACTGACGTCACTGCCTTCATCGACGTCGGTGTCAATTTCACGGGAGCAGTATGAGTTGTTCTTATCCATGATATGCGACAGTGTCCACCCTCCTCCAGATCAGCAGTAGTCCTAGTTAGAACTGTTTATTGGTTGTTTGTGTGTAGACCCATGATATTGGGTATCAATATTATATATTTGTTGAGGCTTTCGGACTTTATTTCTTGTACTTATTTGTGTGGATATTTATTTATTGCATTAATCTGTATGATGGAATTTTCTTCAAACTCGATTTGTAATTCTAATGTGCCATTTCCTTCAAAATTTACTTTATTATTCGTATTAAACGTACGTGAATTTACCGGTATTGAGTGTTCCACCGAAGGGGTCAGCGAACCTAGGGAATTCAACGGAAGGGTTACTCCGGGTCTATTAATATTACTTGTTAATTAATAAACTGCAAGGAAACCATTATGTTTTTTGTTTTTTATTATTTTTTACTATAAATTTAGCGACGTTTAGCGACTAATACCGATGCTTAGCAACGCGGCCTTAATCGCTAAGCGTCGCTGATTTTCTATAGATTAGCGATGCTTAGCGATGCGAGCGTAGTCGCTAAGCGTCGGTATTAGTCGCTAAACGTCGCTGATGCACCGACGGTCAGCGTCGCATATAGGCGTCGTTGTTAGTCGCTAGGCGTCGCCACTACGTCACTAATTTATGCAACTTGTACCGACGGTTGGCGACAACATTTTCGTCGCTAAGTTTTGTGACAAAATGTAGCTAAACGTCGCTAAATTTGCGACATATATACGTCGTTGAAATATGTCGCTATTGCGACGTTTAGCAACGTTTCTGTGGTCAGTGGCTTGAAAAAATGCGACAACCCAAAAACGTCGCCGATTATGTCGCAGATTATTTTTAGCGACGTTTTTTCACATTTTAGCGACATTTTGAGATGTCGCTAATTTGACAGATTCTGGTAGTGGAATACTATAAGTACGCATGTAGTCTACGTCTTATTCAAACTCTTTTATCATGTTTGTTAAATATTAGTCGTCCACTATATATCGACTGTCGAATATATCATAGCCGACTACATGAAGAAGATAATATTCTAAAACACATAATACATGAGAAGTGATCATTGTTATTCATACATGACATATTCGTGTTATATTTAATGGTTGCATATTGACAGTGTTGTATTCTTGCTTGAAAAAAAAAATCATGTTTACCCTTTAGTCCCACATTGGCTATAACACCTCATTTGGTTGCCTTCTATTAGTTCCTTCCCCTTGCTCACTTGTGAGTTGTTATGGGCTAGACCCATTGGCCACACATGTGCGCCGCTGTTGCCCAACTCGACTTAGTTCGATTTAGTTTGGTGCGCGTAACGTGTGCGGGTACGTGACCACATATGTGGGCGCTAAATGTCCATCCGAATTCCACTACCGAGTTCGGATTGAGACCACAAATATTTTTTATTTGTTCTTTATTTTTTTTACCATTTTGGTTATTATTAATATACATCCGTCGAGATTTTATTGACCTTGATTAATATTCCTAATGACCATTAATTTTGATTATTAGCCATTTATTTTGTTGGTTGTTGGGTGGGTCCTATATATTTTCTAGTTGATTCTGTGTGTGGAGATAGAAAAAAAAAATAGAGTCTTCCTTCACAACTTTTTGTCCTCCTTTCCATTCTAATTATGCAATATTATGGACAAAAAACGAAGTTCGGATCATTCTTCCGAAGTTGTGTGCAATCTCTATTTTTGGATTATGGAGGTTTACTTTCACTACTTTATTTTTTTTCCACTTTAAATTTAATTCCACAAGATTTGGTATATTTATCCAACAATCTTAGAATGTTTATTTAAAAAGAAAAAGAAAAAGAAAAATGAAGTAGAAGCAACCAAAAGTAAACAATTCCAAACCCAGGTCTATTGCGGCCGATATACACGTTTACTCTGATACATATACATGTAGGACGGGACTGATACATCGATATATATGACCACTAGTCATAACCCGTGCCCATAGGGCATGGTTCATTTAAGGTATTCCCCCTCAAAATCTTGGACCCCCAATTTTAAACGAACAATAATAATTTTGAGGCCCCCATCAAAATATTAAATCCCAACCACTGCTGGATGTGAATTTTCTTTGGATTCCCCATAAAATTCCACTCTCAATAATGCTCATCCACAACCATTAAGAGGCCCCCATCAAAATATTAAATCCCAACCATCAAAATATTAAATCCCCATCTTTGGATTCCCTATAAAACCCCACTCCCAATAATGCTCTTCCCCATAAAACCCCACTCCTAATAATGCTCTTCCCCATAAAACCCCACAACCGTTGATTCACCAAGATTAAATCCCAACCACTCTTTATCTTGGCACAGTCAGCCCTAGGATTCAAAAACCTTTGTGTTTTGTATAATAGATTTTTGAGCATGTACAAATTGTACAATTGCTATATGATCTTAAAAATTGAAATGTCCCAAAATTTTTGACCTCTGAATATATTATTAATGTGAAATCTTAAAAAAAATAAAAATAAAAAATAAAAATAAAAAATAAAAAATAAAAAATAAAAAATAAAAAATAAAAATAAAAATAAAAATAAAAATAAAAATAAAAATAAAATAGTTTGACCAGTCAGAAACTGGGAAGTGCTGTTGCAGCAGCAGATTCGTCATATTTATTTACTTTGTAACCAAACACAAAAGCTGTCAAAAGTTGGGGAGGGAGGATGGCCCCCTCTCCATGTTCCCCCCTATCCCAAAATTCACCAAAACCCCCCGCCAGCCCCGAAATATACAATTCGAACTTTTCTTCCGCTCCCGCCAACGGCCCAAAATTTTCTACTTGCTTCCCGCCACTTTTCCCCCCAAATATAACAAAACCATCCCTCCCTCTTTCTCTCTCCACCACTCTCTCTCTCTCTATCACTCTCTTGAATCGTCAAGGTGACTCTCTCCCTTTCTTTTGAGTGAACATTTAGGGCTTTTATGGGTTTACCAATTGTGCATACAAAATTTTTTTTACTACTTTTTTCTTTCTGGGTTGCTATGTTCTTTCTGCGATTCGGAAATGCTTGTTCTACGAAACATCAAAACAAGTACATCCGCAAATTGGAATGTGTAAGCACATCAAATTACTTGGGTTTCTAGCCAAACTTTTGAAAGGAAGGATATTTATAGTTTGTGTGTTATTGTTTGTTACTAGTTTTTGAATCTCCAAGACTTGCTACTCATATCATGATACTCGATTAGCTTTGGATCTGAAATATACATTATTATATGTTTTTATTACATATTTGTTCCTTAAAAATGTTCAATGTACTCGATACGCATTTTGCATTATTCTTTTGTTCCACGTTCTAGGTAACCATGGTCAAGGGCGGAACCAGAAATTCAAACTGGGGTGTGCCGGAGTGTGGACTAACCCATTTAAACAATATATAGAGAAAAAAAAAAGCAAAAAAAAAGGGGTTTTGGGGGTGGTTGGCTGGAGCCCACCCCAGCCCGAGGGTTGTTCTACCACTGACCATGGCCACTGGAGGGATTCTTGCGAGGGGCAAGTCACTTCCTGGAACCCAAATGCTTGTTAGGCTAGAGGCATGTTCACTAACAGAACTTGCGAGGGACGAGTCACTACTAGGAAGCGAAATTTTCTTTCGTCAAGTCTCGAGTCACTATCCCAAATCATTTTCTCATTTGCGAGGGAACAGACCACTATTGCGGACCCATGGTACGATTTTGAGGAAGACTTGCCTATTAACCTTATGTTCTTTGGCAATGCCGGATCTTTAGTGCAGGGTAGTTGTACCACAGATAGGAGAAAGATCAAGATATATATCACTTACTCTTATCAACGAAAACATGTATTCTAGCTACGTCAAGCTTCAGCTAACTGACATATTGTTGTTGTTTTGCTTGAGAGAGTGTATCTTGTATCAAAAGAAGGCAGGTACTTGTCTATTATGTTGGTGCCATGATGTAAATATCACAAATGATTTGTTCATACAAGCTTCTTTTCTAATCATGTTCTCTTTTCTTTTTTACTGTGAAGCATTGTCTAGTTGTGTAGTTGAAGGACTCTGAAGTCCTTGACTAAAGGTGCTGTTTGGACATTCCTACATACAACGGATATGGTGGCGCTGAAGACTGGCTCTAATGATTCTGCAGGTTTACTTTCACAAATGCTGCTACACTATTTCAATTCCAATAGGAAATGTCTAGTTTTACACACTTTTATGTTCCTGTGAATTTTAGGATTTTCCTATTTCGTCCAAACTACTATAGAACTGTTTTTTGTAACCCATTTTATTGGGGGTTGCATTCAACCATGTCTGAGTTAGCTTCTTGATAGTAACTACACAATTTGCTAAGAATTATTGTTTCTGTTGGGACCTCAGGATGGAACATAAGGTCAATTGCTATAACTTCTAGAACCAATGATGTTTCAAAGGGCAGGTAAGGAAACATGATATATGTTACATTTGCATATAGAGAAACTATGCACAGTAAATGTAAATCTCAGAATATCAGGAGTCCTACTTACATGTTCCTTTCATGATTTAAGTATTGCAACGCCACTCCATTTTTTCATTTTGGCTTAATGTGTCATAGGGATGAATGCATTGATCTGTAGAAAATTGTATCAATCTAGGGTCTTTTATAGTCTAGGGGTACCTAGAGGATGCTCCTTGGTTACACGGTCTTAAACTAAAAGAGTGAAAAACTAGGTCTTCTACCCCAATTGGCCATTTTAATTCTATGGCAAGGGCCCTTATGTTCAGCTCTGCTGCTCCGTAGCTAGCTCATTCTGATGGGATAAGACTTTGGATGCCGATTACTATGATGAGGAAGCTGTGATTATTGTCATTCATGAAATATTATTTGAAAGTAAAAGGCATCCGTGGTAGATTTGTTTCCAAAGCTTCATTATTTTGCTACACTTAATTAAGTTTTGCTCACTGCTCCTAAATGTTAATTCTCCATCCTGTACGCATTTGCTGGTAAGTTAGAGTTCTACTACATCTCAAGTTTAGGTTTTTGATCCTGCAACTTAAGATATTAAACAAACTGTTTACTCTAATATATAAAGTAAATGGAGCCAGATCATTCCTATTGTGGATAAATTGTCACCTTAAATTATGTTCATAGGAAAACAATGAACATTTTATTTGCAAGTTCTTTTGTTGCACAATCTCTACTTCTCTTGTACCAATTCTAGACTTAAAATACATTTTATTCTCTCAAGTTTGTCAAAAAGTAAGTTTGTAAGGGGAACTTTCTAGCTATTGCAAGCCAACAATTTCATTTGTTACAGGGACTTGGCTAACTGACAATAAAAATACTTTTGCTTAGGGCTACTAACTCAATGGCGTGCATTTGATGGCTGAAACTTCATTAATCTAGTTTCTAGTGGTTAACTAGGTTTTAAGTTTTATAATTAACCATAGGTAAATGAACACTTCTCCATGTTTTGGCAAAAGTTTGCATAGTTTTAACAGAATGATTGTATCAACTATACCAGACTGCACTAATATCTTCAGCATTATATGACACACTCCCACTTTGTTCTAGCGAGGGAGATTTTCTTCTCTTGTTTTCCTTTGCGTATTTATTGCTAGTATCACTATACACTAAATATTAACCTTACATGAGGGTTTATTTTGTGCTCTAATTAGTTCTGGTAACGGGCTTAATGCATCTGATTCACAAATTTTCTTGTTTGTAGTAAAGAATCCATTTTGTAACATGGTTTATTGTATTCACCATTTTTCTCTGTGCCTCATCTTGTTACGTATGCAGTATGATTTTCTCATCTTCATTGGTCTTTCATCCCTTGTTATCATGCTTCTTTCTGCTCTATTGTTTATCTCATTTATTCAGCAGCAACACCATCAACAACAAAGTGTTCATCCCAAAATTTTGGGTCGGCTATTTGGATCCTTAAGATTTTTGGGATAACAGGATTTTCTTCTTGATGTGTTCAGTATTTAAAAGGCCCCTGCCTCACCACTTTAGGCATCTGCCTCGGCATTTTGAATTCTCTATTGCCTTGTCCCCTTGGGTGGCTGATTTGACCTGCCTTGACTTAAATGTCACCTGATCTCTACTTTTTCCTTCTGAATTTGGAATATAATCCAAGTCCAATAACTTAAAGCTTTGGATATTATTATATTAAAATATACTATAAAAGAGGAGGCACAATAGTTTTTCCAATTGCCCTCTTTATTCTTTCCTTTTTGTGTCTACCCTAATATATGAAATCCTATCTCTATCTCTGAGTATGATGTCCATTGCCAGGTGGTAACATGCAATACTCTCTAACTCTCCCTCTTTATAGTTTGTTCTCTCTGATTTTTTCCCTTCTTCTCCCTATTTCAGTGTACTCTTAGCAATTGTTTCTTGATTGAAAACTCTTGTATATTTAGTATAGACAATAATATTTGCATGTGATGCTTAAAGTTTTTAATAATACATTTATCATACCAATTGGAAGGAAATCACATGTTAAGACATAAACCACAAGCTTGTCTTAGCTTACTACTATACAATACACTCCCCAATTTTAGTCTTGAGTCTCGCGTATGCCTTTTGGTCCTCACTGCCTTAACAAGCTTGGTCTTCCCTAATTGAAAGTCACTTTTTTACTTATAGAGTGAACGGTTGCCAACGACTTGGGGCATAAGAAGTTTTAGTAACCACATATTGTATTATTCTAACTACTGCACACCCCAAACTTTTAGTCTTGAGGCCCCTGCCTTGCCTAGGCCTTTCAGGGCTCTACTGCTTTGCCGCTTAGTGCTGCCTTAAAAAGCTTGGTTGTGTTTGTGGTTTGGTGTCACATACATGGGAACAACACTCACATCCAAACACATTTATGTACAGGAATGGCCATTGCTTTCTGCCTGTTATTTCTGTTTCTAAATTTTCACTGTTTCTTTATGATATAAGTTCAGAAAATTATTTTATTCTGGTGTCAGCTCAGTGCAAATGAATTTTACATACACATGTTATCTCCATGCTTCCTTCAAGTTCTTGTAGATTTGATTGTGTTACAACTAACTATTATAATTTTTAGGGAAGGAGGGTAGTAGAAAATCTCCAGCAAAGAAAAGCAAAAATAAAGAAGACATCAAATCTGGAGGTTCAGCAACAAAGCCTGCACAAAGGAGACGTATGGGTCTTGATAACAGTGAAGACACAAGGGCTTGCAAGAGGCCAAAGCGAGCTGCTGCATGTTCTGATTTCAAGGAGAAACCTTCCAGGATGTCTGTAAAATCATCAATGATTACGACTAAGAAAGACCATGTAGAACTAGAAGAGAAGGTTGCTGTTGACCTCACCCGACTTGGTCCAGAGGATAACCCGCCGTGCAGAAAACTTTTGGACTTTGTCTTGCATGATGCTGATGGAAAACCACAACCTTTTGAAATGTCTGAAATTGATGATTTTTTTGTCACCGCTCTTGTCTTGCCCATGGATGAAAATTTGGAGAAAGCGAAGGAGAAAGCAGTTAAATGTGAAAGTTTTGGGCGCATTGAAACTTGGTCAATTTCTGGTTACGATGAGGGGAATCCTGTAGTTTGGATTTCAACAGAAATTGCAGATTACGAATGTGTAAAACCGGCTGGCAGTTACAGAAAGTTCTGTGAAAATTTCTATGAGAAGGCAAATATCTGTGTGCAGGTCTACAGAAAGCTAGTCCCATCTGTTGGTGGAAATCCAAATTTGAGTCTTGAAGAGTTGCTTGCTGGGGTTGTCCGTTCTATGAGTGGAAGCAAGAGCTTTTCTGGTGGACTAAGCAGCCGAGATTTTGTTCTCTCCCTTGGTGATTTCATATACAATCAACTAATTGGACTGGATGATGCTTCAGAAAATGGTGGTGTAAGTTTAGCATCGCTGCCAGCTCTTGTTGCTTTAAGGGATCAATGTAAAAGCAGACTAGATTCTAACAGGATGCCTGCACAAGTCTCAAATGGGAGCTTGAAGATCAAAGAACAAGAAAGCAATGAACCTATGGAAGATGAGGATGAGAAACTAGCAAGAATATTGCAAGAGCAGGAAGATTGGAAATCAATGAGGCAGCAGAACAGTCGTCCAGTAACTTCTCAAAAGAACGTATACATCAAGATCAGTGAGACTGAGATTGCAAATGACTACCCTCTACCTGCGTACTACAAGCCTGCTGTTCAAGAAATGGATGAATATATCTTTTTTGACAGTGATATCAGCTTGCAGTATCCTGAGCTCCCAAGAAGAGTTCTTAACAACTGGGCTTTGTACAATTCTGACTCAAGGCTGGTTCCATTGGAGCTTCTCCCAATGAGGCCTTGTGCTGAAGATGATGTTACTATTTTTGGATCAGGAGACATGAGAGAGGATGATGGAAGTGGATTCTGTTTAGAGGGTGATCTAGGTCAGTCTTCTTCAAGCACATCCAGTTCCATGGATAGTGAAGGGGTTCCAATTTACTTGAGTGCAGTTAAGGAATGGGTAATAGAGTTTGGCTCCTCTATGATCTTTATATCCATTCGAACTGATGTGGCATGGTACTCTCTCTCTCTCTCTCTCCCCCTCTCTCAATTTACACACCCCTACCAAGACATGCATTCAATATTGCAAAGGCATTTTTTTAATGGAACTGGCTGTTGTTTATAGAGTTTATACTTAATATTCTCAATTCAAAGTCATATCACCAATATGGCTTGACAAAGTGGTTGATGGTTTACTTCAAAGCAAGGGTACGGTGTTCAAAATTGTATCACCCTCACTTAGTTTTAGAGGATTTATATGAACTACATCAAGTGTATGGAGTTTCTCAGGGAGAATCTGGCATCTTGGGGTAGGTGTGCAATCGCCTCTGAAAGATTATCTGTTGTTTGCCTAAGTAGCAAAAAAATAAATAAGGCTGAGATAGAAGCATAAATCTGGGGTCTGACATCATGGATATATTGCTAAGAAGTTTAGTGATATGCCACATACTTGTAATCAGTTATGTACATCCCAAAAATGGAGCAATCAGTCTCTGTTTCCATCCCAACCTGCAATAGGTCTTATGTCTGTTTGGTAGATGCAGGTCATAGAAGTGCATCAATTAGAATCACCTATATAAGTGAAAGAAGTAAGGCTGCTTTTGTGAATTGAGCACTTTCCAAGGCGGTTATGAAACCTAAGCTAGTGCACTAGGCCGATAAATGTGGAGGATCACAAAGAGTTGCACTAAGTTAATTCTTTGTCGGGCGGTTATAACTCATTATAGTATCCAAAAGTGCAAGGCTTTGGCTACTTAGATTACTTAACTTTGATATAGTATCATTGAATAGTCTTTTTTCCTCAATCTAAACAAATTGGAAACATCTTGTAAAATGTATCTCAAATGCTCATGTTTTTCTTCTGGTTACAGGTACAGGTTAGGGAAACCGACAAGGCAGTATGCACCATGGTATGAACCTATCCTCAAAACTGCAAGGCTTGCAATAAGTATTATCACCTTATTGAAAGAACAGAGCCGAGCATCAAAGCTTTCATTTACAGATGTGATTAAGAAAGTTTCACAGTTTGACAAGGATCATCCTGCACATATTTCTTCAAATCTGGGACTAGTAGAACGATATGTCGTAGTGCATGGGCAAATTATTCTTCAACAGTTTGCTGAGTATCCTGATGAGACAATTAGGAAGTGTGCGTTTGTCAGTGGCCTTTCAGACAAGATGTTGCAGAGACATCACACAAAACTTGTCATGAAGAAAAAAGTCACTGTCCAAAAGCAAGCAAACTTGAATCCAAGTGCTGCAGCTGCACCAGTATTATCCAAACGCAAAGTAATGAGGGCGACAACGACAAAGCTGATTAATAGGATCTGGGGAGATTACTACTCAAATTACTTTCCAGAGGACTCAAAGGAAGGAAATGGCAATGACTTGAAAGAGGAGGAATTAGAGGAGGAACAGGAAGAGATTGAGGATGAAGTGGAAGAGGAGAAAATACCAGTTCAAGAAGAGAAGACTTCTAAGCCATGTTCAACTACGAGGTCGTGCAAGTCCAAGACTGCAAAAAAAGAGATAAAATGGGAAGGAGAACCAACAGGCAACATGGATTCTGGAGAAGCACTTTATAAATGTGCAATTGTTCGTGGCAATGTTATTGCTGTAGGTGGAGCAGTAACAATAGAGGATGATGAATCAGTAGAACTGCCTGCTATTTACTTTGTGGAGTTCATGTTTGAAAAAAGTGATGGTTCAAGAATGTTGCATGGCAGGGTGATGCAGAGAGGTAGTCAAACTCTTCTTGGGAATACTGCAAATGAAAGGGAAGTGTTTTTGACTAATGAGTGTTTGGAATTTGAATTGGAAGACGTCAAAGAAAGTGTAAATGTTGATATTCGTCTTCTAGCATGGGGGCATAACCATAGAAAAGAGTATGCTAATGCTTATAAAATTGACAGAGCAAAGGCAGAAGAAAGGAAAAGGAAAGGCCTTCCTGTGGAGTACTACTGCAAAAGCTTATATTGGCCTGAGAGAGGTGCTTTCTTCACCCTTCCATTTGACAATATGGGCCTCGGAACTGGGGTCTGTAACTCCTGCAAACAAAGAGAAATCCAAGAGGATGAATTTAAAATTTGTTCCAAGAGAAGTTTTATCTACAAGAAGATTGAATACAGTGTTCAAGATTTTCTGTATGTGAAACCACAGTTTTTTCTTGAAGAAGATGAAGACCGTGGAACTTTCAAATCTGGAAGGAATGTGGGACTTAAAGCCTATGTTGTGTGCCAGTTATTGGAAATTGAGGTTTCTGTGGGGTCTAAACAACCGACTCCTGCGTCTACCAAGGTTAAAGTAAGAAGGTTTTACAGACCAGAAGATATTTCCACAGAGAAGGGTTATTGCTCTGATATCAGGGAAGTAAGAGCTTCTCCCAAAATTCTTGCTCTTTTTTGTGTTTGAGTTATTCTCATAGAACTTTTTTTGGAAGGATTACTGGTAGTATACTAGTATGTCTTTGTTGAGACTAATAATTTTTTTTGGTCATGATGTGCTTCCCTCTTTAATTTTTTTTAATCCTTTATTATATTTCATTTTAATGACCCTGTGACTGCATGAAATCCAGGTGTACTACAGTGATGATACAGACTATGTGCCTGTTGAGATGTTAGAAGGGAAGTGTGAAGTCAGAAAGAAAATCGATCTTCCAAATTTGAACTTCCCTGTGATTGCTGATCATGTCTTCTTTTGTGAATATTCTTATGACCCTGCTAAAGGAACTGTTAAGCAGGTATATTTGTTAATTCCCCCCCAATTGTAATTAACATTAGAAGTTTTTTAATTGTTATTCTCCATGTGGACTTGATTTTTATGCAAAGCAGTTGCCTGCCAATGTCAAGCTCTGGTCTGTGACTCTAAAATTAGCTAACACTGCTTCAAGAAAGGAAAAGGGGAAGGATGTATGCAAAGGTGAACAAGATGCTGATCCTGGTAAGGATATGCCTCAAGAAAACCGCTTGGCTACTTTAGATATTTTTGCGGGTTGTGGGGGCTTATCTGAAGGGTTACAGCAATCTGGTAAGTCTCTTTCAGCTCATTTACACCGAACTAGGAAAATGACTTGAACTCTGATAGTAAAATGATATATTGTTGTGTGCTACCCTGGGATTGTAGGTGTTTCTTTTACAAAGTGGGCGATTGAGTATGAACAACCTGCTGGAGAAGCATTTTGCCAGAACCATCCTGATACAGTGATGTTTATTGATAACTGCAATGTGATTTTGAGGTGGTGTACTTGCTTTCAGTAACCCTCCTGATACATTTTGTATTATACATACACACATTCTGATACACTCTCTTTTTGCACTTTTGATCCACAATTAGTAATGCTTTTGCCTTTTTGATCTAAATGGTTGTGTAGAGCTATTATGGAGAAGTCTGGTGATACAGATGATTGCATCTCAACTAGTGAGGCTGCTGAATTAGCAGCAGGGATGGACAAAGAGAAGCTGAACAATCTGCCAATGCCTGGTCAAGTGGATTTCATTAATGGAGGGCCTCCATGCCAGGTCAGTTTAGCCTGGTTATATTATGTTCTAGGAAACATGAACACCAAAAATGTGGCGGTGTTGTGTTGGACACATCACTCAAATTGGACACTCCAAAATACACTATGACACCAAAATAGGTGCCGTGTGTCACATTACCCTTACTGTGTCTTGTTGTATCTGTGTGTCCATGCAACATAATTATACTTCAAGCTACACATTCAATTTATTTATTTAGGGTGAAATGTATTTATTTATTTCTACTTTTTTGTTCAGGGTTTTTCTGGGATGAACCGATTTAATCATAGCAATTGGAGCAAGGTTCAGTGTGAGATGATCTTGGCATTTCTATCTTTTGCCGAGTATTTTCGGCCAAGGTTCTTCCTTTTAGAAAATGTTAGGAATTTTGTGTCTTTCAACAAAGGACAAACATTCAGATTGACTGTTGCTTCACTTTTAGAGATGGGTTATCAGGTTCGTGTCTTCTTCCTCTATTTCTTGATTAATGCCACACTAATTGGTTGCAAGTGCAATTCTATTTCTGGTTCATTAGATGGCTTAATCTCGTGTCAAGAACTGAAGTATGTTGGTGTTTTCCAGGTGAGATTTGGTATTCTGGATGCTGGAGCATATGGTGTTTCCCAGTCGAGGAAAAGGGCATTTATTTGGGCTGCTGCTCCAGGAGAGGTGCTTCCTGAGTGGCCAGAACCCAAGAATGTCTTTGCTGGTCCTGAGCTAAAGATATCTTTGCACGGAGATATGCACTATGCTGCTGTTCGCAGCACTGCTGGAGGGGCTCCATTCAGGTCGATAACTGTAAGAGACACTATAGGAGATCTTCCTCCAGTTGAAAATGGAGCAGCAAAACCTACTATTAATGTAATTATTCTGGATCTTTACCTTACTGTGCCTATATTTTTGTTGGTACCTGGGTTTCTTTTTCTCACCTTATGATGACCGACTTCTGGAGCAAGTTTTCTTTTATTCCTACATGATATACTTGGAATTCCTTGATAGTTCATTTCTTTGTAGTGCTCACTAGGTGGTTTATATGTGAAATGAACATTATGACTGATATTTCTCACTTTTCTCTTATCCAAGTATGGAAGTGATCCAGTGTCGTGGTTCCAAAAGAAAATTAGAGGGAATATGCAAGCCTTGAACGATCACATTTCAAAGGAAATGAACGAGCTGAATCTCATTCGGTGTCAACACATTCCAAAACGGCCGGGTGCTGATTGGCGTGATCTCCCAGATGAAAAGGTACTGCCTCTTTTTTCTTCTAATATTACTGAAACAGTTGCGTTCTTACATGCCCATTTGTTGTGCAATATGCGATTACTATGGGTACTTTATTGCTGTTTGAGCTGTTATATGCATTTTATGAAATGCAGGTGAAATTGTCAACTGGTCAAATGGTGGACTTGATACCCTGGTGTCTGCCAAACACTGCCAAGAGGCACAACCAGTGGAAGGGACTGTATGGAAGATTGGACTGGGAAGGAAATTTCCCAACTTCTATAACAGATCCCCAGCCAATGGGCAAAGTTGGCATGTGTTTTCACCCTGAGCAAGACAGAATTCTCACGGTCCGCGAATGTGCACGATCTCAGGTAATATAGCCCCTTTCTCATCCTTTTCATGGGATAGTATTGTTATTCGTTGATATTTTTGTTTTTTCTTTTCTTTATTTATACACAGGCTTAATTTCAACTTGGTACCCTCGATTATTCAAGTTTTTCAGCTTTATATCTTAAATTTTAATATCATACTAATCACTACTCTTAACTATTTGAATATTTTCAAGTTGATACCCTTTGTCAGTCAAGGGTTAATTTTTCCGTTTCAACAAAAATAAATCATTTTTTTGACCTTACCCCCCCCCCCCCCCCCCCCCCCTTGCTGCTGCCACTGCCCTGCTGTTGCCGCTGCTACTACCGCTGCTGGCTGTTGGTGCTGTAGGGGAGGGGGAGGGGAGAAGAGAATGGGGGTATTTTTGTCATTTAGAATTTTTCGTTAACACGTTTAGGATATTAAGTTGTACAATTATAGTTGAGGTATTAACTTGTATGATATTAAAGTTTAAGGTATCAAGCTGAAAAACTAGAATATGTGAGGGTATCGAGTTGAAATTTAGCCACACAAAAATAATAGACTATTGTTTTCTCTATTTAGCCATGCAGAGTGCATAGCCATTCTCATATATACACGCGGCCTACATATGCACCTCGTGTGTAGTTATTTTTTGAGTTTTACAATTTCTGATACTTGTCATTCATTATAAATCATGAGATGATTGCGTTTCATGCATAATCCTCAGTTTTTCTGGACTCTAGACAAATATCTTGAATGGTGTACACCTTTACACAGTATCTTTCTTAAATCATGCTAAACTATGATAATTTTGAACATGGATGAAACTGCTTGCATGAATGAGCAAAGAAGCTACTGTTGCTTTTTATTGCTCATACTCTAGGACCTTATATTCTAAATGGTACAGAAGTTCATTGCCAAAATGGACACTGTTCTACCAAATTGTATTGCTTAACTTCTGCTCAGTCTTTGACTACAGCCTACACTGATACATGCAGGGCTTTCCTGATAGCTACCAATTTTCTGGTACCATTCAAAACAAGCACAGGCAGATTGGCAATGCCGTGCCGCCTCCACTTGCATATGCTTTGGGGAGAAAACTTAAGGAAGCTGTTGATGCCCGTAACTCTGATGCTTGACTGGAGTTTGAGCGCTCGACTTCTTACACATCATCGTTGATACAAGGAACTTCCCTTGTATCGCATGTGTGCTTAAAGCTTTTTCGTAGTAGCTTAATGTAAATATATGTGCAGGGATAGAATTTGCCTGATTTTAGTAGATAGTTTCTTGAAACTATCTATAGCAGGCTATTTGTGGACCAACATTGAAAGGAGATTGTTGGAAGGAGATTGTTGGGGGGTTTTGATGTATGATTAGAGCTGCTTAGAGTGAACTATTGTTGCCCCGACGGAGAAAGATTATGAGTGAATTATTTATGTATTTGGAATTGAACTTTGTATTCTTTTAACAAGGTTGGCAAGTAATTCAAGGGGAAGAGAGTTTCTGGATGAGAATTCTCACATTCATTATCTTGATTAAAGTTCTCACCCATCTTCATCTTATTAAGAAAAATGTAAAGAAAACAAAAACAAAAGGATCACTTTTTTCACGTGTTTTTTATCATTCTAAATTAGAACATATGATCCAGAATTGTTGTCATTTTCTTGAAATGGTTAAAATAGAAGAACAAATTTTGAGTTTGGAGTGAATAATGTTTTTGTTTGTTTGTTTGTAGTATATTTTAACATGATGTAATAACTTTTACTTTTGAGATGATGTAACTTATAACTTAAACTAGAGTTGCTGCTACGTTGAATGGTTGAACCGGATTAGCTTGTCTTAACTTTTTTTTTTGTTTCCGTGTAAACATTATTTAATTTCTATTTTTAAACTACTTAACTCAATTTTCATTTTCATGGAAATTATCTAACAATATATTTACACCACTTAATTTTATTTTAGGATCCAATTGCAGCCGAACAATATAAAAGAGAAATATCTTACCAATATTTTAGAAATTTTGTTTACATTTCAGTAACTATGTAATAAAAAATAGGAACATGTCTATACTTTGCAAATAAATTAGATATATTAATGATTTTTGTTAAAACTAAATGAGAAGTTGGATAATAAACTTCGAATAAAATACATGTAATGTTGTAAAACAAATCTGATAGTTGGAAAATTGAAGTAACAACTAAGTAATTATTCTTAGTTAATTGGTAATAACTATTTAAACTTGTATTATTATAGTGTGTAATAACATTTTTATATTTAATATACGATTTCAACATTAAACAGATAGAATTCCATCAATGTGGTACATCATTAACAAATTTTCTAAATTTTAAACCATATTGTGCACAACGTTTTAAACTCTTATTGCCTACTTGATGAAGTGTTCAAACTAATTAGACATTTTATAATATTTTCTTAATTAACTTGAAAAAATTGAAGCATTCTTGTACAATTAAATTATCAACATGACAAACATATCTTACATAAAAATTGTCCTTCTAACAGGGGCGGATCCAGCATAGGGATAGGGTGGGTTCCAGCCCACCCCCCAAATTTTTTTTAATTCTTTTTTTTCCTTATATTTTTCATTTTTGATTTTTTATATATGTTAGCCACCTCTAGTCCACCCGAATCCGTTGTAGCCCACTCCAGTTTCAATTTCTGGATTAGCCCATGCCTTCTAATATATACATAAATTGGAATTCCAAAATATTGATACAAGAAGTGTTATTACTAACATTATAAAAACAAATTAAATTTTTATTATTATGAATATCGTATTCATGGCTTCGTATGTTGCACTTCTAGTATGAGGACATTTCAACAATCTTAAACATATAATTTGTTTTGTAAAAGCCATTTTGCATGTAAATAATATGCCGTGATACAAACAAAATGTCCATATTTTCGAAGTTTATTATTTTTTACTAGTATTTTCAAAACTTTGTTCCAAAGTGTTTTCTTTCTTTTTCAAATGTTTTAAAAGCTTTTATTCTAATAGTAGATATAAAAACTTTTGCAAATAATAATTTAATGTACTTCTTGCATAGTCATAACACTTTCACAGAATATAAAAGTTGTTCATCACATATAATATATTCTGTTAAGTTAGTTTTCTTACGAGCATACGAATAAAATGATCCTAATCAAGGCTCTTGAGCCTTGGTGCTTAACTTTGTTCTGGTTTTGTGTATTGAGATCTAAGATTTCCTTTCCTTATCATTTGTCACATATATTTTTAGTAAAATAGTTGCAATAAATTAAACTTGATATACTTAAAATATAACTATTAATACTTCGATTTTCGGAAGGTGACGTTTTCTAAAGGATTAATATAATAAATCCTATCAGAATCATTATAAATATTATAACAATGACCACAAGATTATCTAAGTGTTGGTTAGAACCACTACTAGTATTAGGATGCATATTGTATATTTAAAAAAATTAATCAGTTTAAAATAGTAAAATTAACTACTTATATAATATATTTCAGTAGGCAAATGGTCCCCTGTTTATATTGGTTTCTCAGAAGCCCTTGGTCAATGAATACTACACACATAGATCATGTCCCTGCCTTTTAAAAATGCATACACTAGCTGTCACCAGTACCGGTTTAACAAATGGAAGCTTTCCAAAACTAAAAAAATAGTAATTTATCATCAATGAGACTTATAACAATAACAAATAATTTGTATAAGCTTAGAAATTGGTTTGATTTCCATAAAGAAGTTACTTGGCTAATCTTGATAGATTTTAATAATATCTTTGCTGAACTCTTAGAATAATTTCTTTTTGGAAATTTTGGATGAAATTTGTTTTTAAAATAATATTTATCTTTATTGTTTTCACAGTTTAATTATTAGACTTGGGGGATTTTGAATTTAAATTTCATAATTATCTTTTTATTTCTTTCCTAGTTTGATTAGGCTTAGTTTCTTAGGACTTGAGTTAGATGATTCATTACAAATAAGGACTTTGTATTGCATGTTTCCTTTAATATAGCTATTACACATTTTCTATACAATTTTCGATCAATTTTATATTTCTTTATGATAAACTATAATCAATAGAGTTAGATGTATGCGCACGGCGTGCACTTTCGAGGTCAAAATCAGCATTCAACAATGATGGGGCCAAAACCAAGAATGCCTAATGTGTAATGTCTTATTTTCGATCCAGGAGAAATTATTCAGTGTGCCGGACTCACCGTACACCTTCCTCATCCAATTGCACATTAAGAAGAACACACAAACTACAGGATATTGTGAAACTGATGGTAGCTTCAAAACTTTATATATATGTAATATAAGCACATAACAACCGGTTGTAAATGACACCAGTTACATCACCAAGATGTCGAACACACATTTGAATGGAGAGAAACAACACTCTTGCACCGGTGCACATTTGACACGCGCACATTGCTTCATCACTCTATATATGGGTGACAGGACGAGAAGGAAGGCTTACAAAGAGGGAGATACATTTTACAACCTTTTAAATTTTGTATGGGCCAACATGGGCATATTTGTAATTCCTACTATCGAGCGAGCTGACCGACGAATCGGAAATGAAGCTTTACGGGGTCGGAGCCTTGCATCTGTAGTTTAGCACCATCACAAAATCTTTGGCAGAGTTGCCCAAGGTGGCGCGCACCCTCAGTGGCGATTCGGATTGCATCCACAGATCTGCCAAGTTGTTCAGAGTTAACGCGGAATTCACCACCTGGCTCCGGCATGCAATCTCAACCTGTGCCATCAAGTTCAAGAATAAGATTTGCTCACAAGAACGGGAATGACCGACGTACAATATTACTGTTTGAAGGCCTTCGTCATGGTAAAGATGGCCTCTGTTGCAAGAGTAACGAGACAGTAGCATGCAAAGATGGCTAATCCAACATTGAGTAGTTCAATAATATGGCTCACAATGTTCGCATGTTCTTAGAAGTAGAGAATAGGAAGAAACAAATTGAATCTCGCATATATGATGAAAATTTATGGTAAGCAAAAGTAACGAGTTGTGCCAAAACAAAGAAAACCGGCATTTGTTGACCGGGCACAACTTGGCACCTGAATATCTCAAATAAATGCGCGCTCAATGAGAGTACATCTCAATCTATTTAATATGATGACAGCGAAATGATTTACAAGTCGGCCAAATATAAAATTTGTATAATATGTTCTGAAGTGTATTGAGAAAAGAAAAGTGTGTAAGTTATTTATTTCCGAAAAGAGTAATGCTATTTGCACATTTAAATTGTCCCTCCAATGTGAATGAGGGAGCAGGAACTCTGTCGTGGGACGACAGACATGGAGTCCAGTTGAGGGCCCATGGAGTTAATACCCTCTCATCAGACTGGAGGGGGAGATTGTTGGAGTCCAGTCTGGATTTGGTAACAACATATTTGTGGAATCCAAATATAATTAAATATTTAATTTGATTAGATTTGGATGTCCATAATAGGTGTTGTGCTATTTTAGATATAATGAGCTTCTCATTTTAGAAAATCCTATTATGATCTAAAATATGATATTGATGGACTATTTTAGGTGTAATATAATTCTTATTTGAGGGCTTCCTATTTAAGAAATCATATTATGACCTAAAATAGGATTTTCTCATCCTATATACATGGGGTGAGGGTGATTGCTCTTAGGACTTCTTCCATCCAAGACAGAAGGAAGAAGAAGATCTAATTGAGGAGTCGTCAACTTCGATTAGGGAGATTACTACGAGTTGGTGAGTGATCTCAATTGTAATCTTCTGTTTTTTTTTCTTGAGAGTGGTGAGGGGGTTGAACTTATTAGGACAAAGGGTTCAACATTAGTTTTTGTCCATCTTGTAATTTCACCTGAGTTATTAAATGTTGGAATTTGTCCAGGTGACGTACGTCACCGCCATATACTTGTCTTCATCTTGTGCTTGATGTCCGTTAGAAAGGGGTTGGTTTTGATAGGGGGGTTGGCAAACGCTTCCGCACGCGCCCAACACAATATATCCCTCCTTACGTGCCAGCTGACGTGGCATGTTAAATAGCATTATGTGACATCTAACATGGCAGCTGACATGTCACATTTTAATCCAAAAAATTAATTACCCAATTCTTTTTAATGTTAATATTAATGTTAATTTTAATGTTAATATTAATGTCAATTTTAATTTTAATGTTAATATTAATGTTAATATTAATGTTGATGTTAATTTCAATATTAACATTAATTTTAATGTTAATTTTAGTTTTAAAATTTTCCATGTCAGCTACCACATTAACAACCACATCAGCTGCCACGTAAGGAGGAATAGATTGGAGGGACAATTTGGAGGTGCAAATAGCATTGTTCTTCTGAAAAACCAGAGCCCCCACTGCTTGTGGATCTGCCCCTATTTGTTGCTATATTTTTCTCTCTTACAAAAACTAGCTTAAAAAATCAATGAAATTGTATGGGATGAGAAGATCAGTTTTGCATGTTCATGAAGGAAACGGTTGTGAAAGGACATAATCGAACGGCTATCTGTTTGAAAAGAACCTTCTTGTTTCTACTGAAAATAAATTTCCTTCTTATCTGTTACTCATATATTAGGAGGATTGATATGCTTATGTTAAATAATGGTAAATTTCTCCACAAAAGTTAGAGGTTAGCCACATTAAGGTGACGACATAGCAATGTAGGTATGTTTAATGAAGTCAAAGATTGAGATTTTGTGCAGGTAATTGAGAATTATCTATAGATTTAGTAAGTTCTAATCTATTGGAAGGTGACAACATAGCAATATAGGTATCTTTAATGAAGTCAAAGAGTGAGATTTTGTGTAGGTAATTGATAATTATTAAAAGTGGTAGGAAGATTCTCTTAAGAAAGAAAAAGATGGTAGGAAAATAACCTACTAAGAAGTTACCTACTTTTGAAGGCAGGAGACATGAAATTTTGTAAGAAAGTCAGGGCTATATTTGTTTTGCGTTGAGGCTAGGACTCGAACCTAGGACCTCCCCGACCCACACCAACAGCTCCAACCATTGGGCCACCTCCTGGTGATTGCTACTTTGAAGTAGTGAATTTCTTAAGACTGTAATTTGTAGAAGATGTTTGTATCTTTTTGAAATAAACAAAATATGAAATGCTAAAGAGAATTTTTTTTCAGAGGAATGTAGAAAACAAAATAAGAAATCCTAAAACTTTCTCTTTTTCTTCATAAGTAGATGCAATCCTTGGCATAGAACCAAATTGCTTCTCAAAGTTTTTTGTTTGTCTTGTTAGTCTTCCCTCGATTCTTGTTTTTTATATATAGACACTAAAATAGGATTCCTCCATTCCTCGGGATTTCTTCTAGTCTATATATTTTTGTCAATTAAGTCAGATGCTCGTCTCCCAATCATTTTCAAAGTTTAATAGAGAGATCATTATATCCTGCAGTTTTTCAATTTTTATGTTCTTTAAAGCATCTTATAACTTTGGACACCCTAACTTTACAACACGCAATAATTCCTTAATTTCACATCCTGTGTAAGAGAGTATTATGTATTCATTGGCCTATGCATCCGGAACAAATTTATGATTGTGAGAGAAAGCATACCAAACTCGCCACAAAAGATAAAAAGTTTTAAGTTGCAATATAATCATCAAGCAAGTACCCAAACAATCTCTCCAAAAGATAAGTGTTTCTGTTGAAAAATATAGACTTTAAGCTAGTTCGCAGGAAACTTGAACTCTTTCAAGGTTCAGAATTGTGTCAATTTGAAGAAAAAATAGACCAGATTTGGCAGATGGAAGAAGGAGAAATTTTGGGATTGCTTACCTTTTTCAAATAGCAAAACTTACAAGTATGTCTAGTCTAACACAAACTGAGACAACTTTCTTGATTATTACGTCTGTATAACTGTTTCTACCAAGATGAACATCTAGACACTGATGAATCTAGGGAAAAAAAAACTAAGAGGAGTTTAGATGTATGTGCATAAAAATATCCATGTTCTCGTTCCTTCGTTAAGATAAAGTTGAAACAGATCCTTTGCAAGTTAAAGGAGAATTCCTTATATTTCTTTATTGCTAATTAAAAATTTGTTGTATATTTGTGGTATATTGTCATGGACTTCATTAGTCAGTTGGAGCATTAGCATCAACTTGTAAAACTTACAATGAAGAAGCATCATTACCGCTCACGATATAACAATATAGATCTTGAAATAAATTAATTGAAATAAATTAAAGCAAATATATTAATTGTTGAAAGGAAAAAAAAAAAAAAAAAAACAAGACTCACCTCAGTTTCACTAGGAAGATCAAGTTTCTTCACGAGGTACTTTTGGATGAAAGAAACAGGCAAGTTACCATCCCTATAAAACAATAGACAAAAAAAGTAAAAAAAAGAATGTCTATCTCAATAAAGAAATATGAAAACGAGAGAAAATTAAATTGTTAAATTAGATAGAACATTCATCTCCAGTTGCATAATAAATTGCTTTACATCATTTCATACCCAAGTCATCATCTTGTCCTCATGTGTTATGGTGATATTTAGTTATGCAACCATATCCAGTCATCATTATTTCTTGGTGGCTCTTGCTTGATGTATCTATGTGAAGGTAGGTATTACTACATTTAGTACTAAATCAAGAATGAATATAATCGTCGCCGTGACACTAAATCCAGTCAACATCTCAGCAACCGAATAACATTTTCACTGTACAACGATTGTACTTCAACTACCTTTATCTTCTATACAGTGAACAAACACAATGTTGATATCTAATTTTCAAGCTTCAACTTACTTTATTTCACTTGTGATCCCTGACACACTAGTACCTTAACAAACAAATTTGTAGGGACAGTGGGCCAGACAAAAGGAGCAATCCACCAACCAATTGACCAAATTATCCATGAACATTGGACTTAAATACAGTCTCCTACACAAATCGGTCAACAAGATCCTGATTCCAGCACTGACATAAGACCGAGATATTTGACTCATTTGCATCACATAATATCGAGGCTTATAGGCCCTTTCAGGCTCTTTGTAATCATCCAGTACAGATGGCGTTCCCCCACGTATCATTAATGGTAATTAACAAAACAAGTCCCAGGCTCCCAGCTACATCATAATAAACAATGGTCATATGGTCCTTCATAACGTGAATACTCTCAAGTTACATCTACATTTCGTATATTTCCCAATCCTGAATTTTAACATTTTCCATTCTACGATAGAAATAAGAAAATACTACCATTGCCAAAGTTGAAGGTCAAAGAGAATAAGCTCTTAGGGCTAGGTTTCCAGTAGCATATCTCCATATCGTCATTTAATATTAGCCCAATGTATGTGAAGCATTAGCAAGATATGGTATAACATACGTATCAGACAAAAGCCTATGCCACATAGGAGAATTAAAATGACATTGTAGAGAAGCAGGGAAAACAAATAATAATTTTAAAATCATCTGAGATAACCAGATTTCTAGTTTCAATCTGTCAGGCTAAAGCTGCTAAACTGGACCAATTTGGTGGAGTTGGGTGTGTTCATGACAAACCCGGAAGTCAACTGGAAATACAGACTATTTTTTTAACGAAGGACGAATTCAATGAGGTTGTTATCACTTCTTTTGGCAGGTGGTAGATTAAAAGAATACTGAAACAAAGTATGTTGTTTCTGGTAACCAGCTTGCGGACCTGTTCACAAAACCACTTGGAAACTCACAGGTTAAGACTTTAAGTTCATATGTAAGAAGCTGGGCATACATGATTTGTATGCTCCAGTTTTGTGTGTGTGTGTGTGTGTACCTCTATGGATATACCGCGTTAAAATTATTAAAATAAACTATGTTAACTTTATTTTTCAAAAAGTTAATAAAAAAAAAAATCTAATACGAAGAGTGCAATAATATAAAAGGTCAAGGCAATTTTGTATTTGAGTCAATATAAATACTCACTTAAACCTCAAGTAGCATGAACGCGTCTGAGGCACTGTTGTGTCTTTGTTCCTAGAGGATATTTGCAAAGCATCAGAACTATTAGGTTGTTAACTTTAAAAGAACATGCTACACGGAAAGCAAAATATTTACAAAGAGGGAAAGTTTTCTCACTGGTCCATTGTTGGAAGTAAAGAGAGCCAAATAGGACTGTTCCTCTTGTCGCGTGTAGCTGCAGCAGCATCTATAAGTGCTTGAGCTGATGGTTTAAGATCCTTCTTTTTCCGTGGATGAAATCTTTTAGCTTTAACCAATACTGGTGACTGAGGGATAACACCATCTTTCTCGTCCTGCATTTTTGATGTATGCAGGTGTATTCTAGCCTTGGTTTTATGCATAAGAACTTCACTATCAGGACCATTACTTTGCTCTTCCTTATTAATAGAGCTCTGTGAACTAGACTTAACATTCTTTGTCCTATTTGCAACTTCAAGTAGACAATTCAAGGGTTGCCAGAGCTCAGATTTATCTTTAAAGCATTCATTTCCATTTTCTGTACTCTTATCTGGTGCATGGTTAGATGGCTGTGAAGTAGAAGAATTCTGCAACAGCTCAAGTGTCAGTAAATATAACAATTACAAGCTGGCTGAAAGAACTAGATACTTATGACAACAACATGATAAATGAGTATGTGCAGTTTAGAATATTTGAGTTTCATGCACATGAATTGAGTATTATGCCATTCCATTCACCTGCCTCCTATTCTGAGCAATCTTGCTCAGAGTCTCGGATGAGCTTGAATTTTCTGTACAAACTTCCACCTGATTAACTGCGTTCTTAGAAGGTTCATCAATAACAGGACCTAATCCGCGTAAGGCAGAAGCCCTTCTTCTAGCAGCAGTTTTTGTTCTCCTTCCTGTCAAGCCTATCTTTGTTGCTACTCTAGGAGTGTTAACTACTAAAGAAGAAAGTGATCTTTCTTTTCTTCTGATAGGCAATGTGATAGAAGGCACTTCAGGAGCATTAACCTTTCTCCTTTTGAGAGGAAAAATCTTTGATCTAACGTCTTGTAGATTGTGATCAGGCCTGTAAGCATTAACGTGTTAAAACAGATCTTATAGCAGGTTCAAAGAAATAACTGATATTAATATTCTTTCTACTGTGCCTATCAGGATTAAGACAACAATCATATTTGATCTGGAAAGAATGTGTCATTTGGAAACAAAACGTTCGTACAGCATTCGCAAGCTTTATGAAAGTTATCAAATTCCATGAAGAATCCACAATAAGAAACTGCCCTCCGATACTGTTGAAAAAAGAAAGATTATTTTAAAGTTTTATAATGAAATAACAAAAGTTATATTAAGAAATGTACCGAAAGTAATAATTCTTTTAATGAAAAAAGGCATACTAAAGTAGGTCAGAAGCAATAATATGGTCTCTCATGAAAAGGATAGTCGACTGTTGGGAAAGAAACGCGGAAACCTTTCCCCAAACTAGAGAGTACCTGCGAGAGAACCGAGCAAACAACGCATGAACCAAAACACCAAAAACAAACAACGCAGACACAGAGAATTTTTGACGTGGAAAACCCTTGCGGGAAAAAAACACGGGACGATCGGAGTCCAACCCTGAGAAGCCTCCACTAATGAAATAGAAGAATTACACCCTCTACAAACTTCTCCCGATCCAAATCGGATCCCCACAACACTTGGAAGCAAGAACAATGATTACAAGGCTACGAAGAACAAGAACGACGAGTAGAGATTACCCGAATCCGATTCTCCTTCGAAAAAGACCTTCAATCCTCCGTCTTCTCTCCCAAAGTTGTAATGGCACTCTTGCCTCCTTCCTCTCTCTTTTCTTGTGTTGTCTACAATGATTAGGGTTAGGAATAACCTAATATTAACTCCCCTAATCCGCAGCAAAATCTAAACCATCAGATATGATCCAACGGTAAGAAATCACCCTAAAAAATCCGCTCAGCCCCGACACACAGAGTTCGGCCAGAACTCTGTGTTCTCCTTCCAGCAAGGTTCTGGAACAGGGAGGCAGAGTTCGGCCAGAACTCTCCCCTGAGGCAGAGATCGGCCAGAACTCTCCCCTGGGGCAGAGTTCGGCCCGAACTCTCCCCCCTTCCTTCCAGCAGCTCCTCTGGCAGCTCCCGAGTGTCTCCGTCGACTCCGACTGGCCTCGTCACCTCCCCGAGCTTCTCTGACACACAGACGGCGCTCGTCGCACTCCGGGGTCTTCTCCACATAGGTTGGGAATTCCACCCACTCCAACAAATCTCCCCCTTCACAACTATGTGGAGGAGGTCGTCATCCCGACGATCTGCCTGCAGTACTCAAACTTTCCCTTCGGTAGAACCTTCGTGAGCATGTCCGCTCCATTGTCATCAGTATGAACCTTCTCAAGCTCCGCGTCCTTCTTCTCAACCACATCCCGTATCCAATGATACCGAGTCTCGATGTGTTTGGACCGGCTATGAAACGTCTGATTCTTCACAAGGTGAATAGCACTCTGACTGTCGCAAAGCAAAGTATACTGCTCTTGCTTCAGTCCCATTTCCTGCAGCAGCTTCTTCATCCACAGCAACTCCTTGCAAGCCTCTGTCGCCGCAATGTACTCTGCCTCTGTCGTCGACAAGGCAACACACTTCTGCAACCGCGACTGCCA
Source organism: Iris pallida (assembly GCA_029216955.1). Lineage (NCBI taxonomy): Eukaryota > Viridiplantae > Streptophyta > Magnoliopsida > Asparagales > Iridaceae > Iris > Iris pallida. The sequence goes on along the minus strand of JANAVB010010794.1, from coordinate 9,893,653 downwards.
CGACACCGCTCCTTCCGCAAACATCATCACGTAGCCCGAAGTCGATCGCCTCGTGTCTACATCTCCAGCCATATCAGCGTCGGTATACCCAACCAGCTTCGGCTCGTCACCACCAAAGGAAAGTCTCCAACCAGCAGTGCCCTGAAGATATCGTAGAATCCACTTGACCGCACTCCAATATACCCTTCCAGGATTTGAAAGATACGTGCTAACCGTACCAACTGCATGAGCAATATCTGGTCTCGTACACACCATGGCATACATAAGGCTTCCCACAGCCGAGGCATATGGAACCCGCTCCATATCTTCCTTTTCGTCCTCGGTAGATGGACACTGCTCCTCAGTGAGCTTAAAGTGAGCCGCAAGGGGACAACTCACTTTCTTCGACCCGTCCATCCCGAAACGCTGAAGTACCCGATGAATGTACTTCTTTTGGGATAAATGTAGCAACTTGGACTCTCTCTCGGCTGATCTCCATCCCAAGAATAGTCTTCGCTGCGTCCAAATCCTTCACTATGAAGGCCGCGCCCAGTTGACGCTTCAGCTCCGCTATCCTAGTGGCATTCCGACCCACTAACAACATATCATCAACATAGAGCAATAAAATGATGAAATCATCCTCGACAAAATACCTCACAAATGCACAATGGTCCGACGTCGTCCGTGCATAACCATGCTCCCCCATAAACGACTCGAACTTCCTGTACCACTGCCTCGGAGCCTGCTTCAGACCATACAAGTTCTTCCTCAACCGGCAGACCAAATGTGACTTGCCCTTCTCACAGAATCCCTCTGGCTGCTCCATGTACAACTCCTCCTCAAGATCACCGTGGAGGAATGCCGTCTTCACATCCATCTGCTCGACCTCCAAGTCGAGACTGGCTGCTAATGCTAGCACCACCCGAATAGACGAATGCTTGACGACAGGCGAAAAGATCTCATCATAATCCACGTCTTTCCGCTGACCGTAGCCTTCAACTACCAGCCTCGCTTTGTATCGAGGGCGAGTAGCATCATCCGTCTGCTTCACTCTAAACACCCATCGATTCTTAAAAGCCTTCTTGCCCTTTGGCAACCACACCAGGTCATAAGTGGAATTAGTGTGCAAGAAACTCATCTCCTCCTGCATGGCCTCCATCCACTCCTGTCTGTGTTCGTCTTCCATAGCCTCTACAAAGCTTTCGGGCTCTCCCCCGTCAGTCAATAGCACATACTCATCCGGTGAGTATCTCGTAGGTGGTCGACGATCTCTGTCGCTCCTTCTCAGTGGAGCCACTGGTGCTGGCTGTATACCAACAGCATCCTCCCCTTCAGGAACTGCCTCTCCGGCATGCTCATCCTCCTGAGGGACACCCTGACCACCATCAGCAGGCTGATGATCAAAGGTTGGGAGCTACTCCATGTACTGGCTCCCCCATAACTGGATCCTCTGCGATGTCCTCTGGAAACTGCTCGAAGCGAAATGACTCTAACTCAGGCAATTCCTCAGCCTCAGAAGGCGTTTCGGAATCCTGAGTGTTGGTCATGGTCTGATCCTCGACGAACACCACGTCCCTACTTCTGTAGAGCTTTCTTCCTACCGGGTCGTAGAGTCTATAGCCAAACTCATCCCGACCGTAGCTGACAAAGACGCATCGCCTCGTCTTCGGCTCAAGTTTGGTCCTCTCGTCCTTCGGTACATGTACGAAAGCCTTACAGCCAAACACTCGCAGGTGATTGTATGACGGCTCTTTGCCGTACCATACTTTGTCAGGCACATCACCCTGCAAAGGAGCACTAGGAGACAAATTAATAACATAAGCAGCTGTGAGAAGAGCCTCACCCCAATAACTGCCCGACAAGTTTGCTTCTGACAGCAAACACTGCACCCTCTCCATCAGTGTCCTGTTCATGCGCTCCGCTACACGATTGAGCTGAGGTATCTTGGGCGGAGTCTTCTGGTGTCATATCCCCTGCTCTCTGCAATACGCATTAAAGGGACTAATGTATTCGCCGCCATTGTCGGACCGAACACACAATAATTTCTTGTCCGTCTCTCTTTCAACAGAGGCCTGAAACTCTTTGAAAGTAGGCAGCACCTGATCCTTGGTCTTTAAGGCATAGACCCAAACCTTCCTGGAACAGTCATCAATAAAAGTTACAAAGTAAGATGCACCACCAATAGATTTTACCTTCATAGGACCGCAGACATCCGAGTGAATCAACTCAAGCAACGCCGGCTTCCTTGAACTTGGGTGACTTTGGAAAGACACCCTATTTTGCTTCCCGGCTAAGCAGTGCGTGCACTTCTCCAACTTTGTAGACTTGAGCCCTGGAATCACCTTCCTGTTCACCAAGTAGCTCATCCCCTTCTCGCTGATATGGCCGAGCCGCCTGTGCCACAACTCGGTAGACGCATCACTGACTGCGTTCACCTCCTGTGCCCCATGTGTGCTCCCCTCCATATAGTAGAGACCAGACTTCTTGCTTCCTCTGGCAATCACCATCGAACCCTTGGAAAGCTTCTACTGACTATTCCCGAAGAGACCGAAGAATCCCTCGTCATCCAACCTTCCAACCGACACCAGGTTGAAACGGATATCAGGGACATGACGAACATCTTTGAGAACAAGAACCGCACACGTCTTCGTTCTCAAATGCACATCTCCAACGGCAACCACATTCGACACATCTCCATTGTCCATCTTCAACACTCCACAGTCGCCTGTTGTGTAAGTGGCAAATAGTGTCCTGTTGTGAGATACATGTGCTGAAGCCCCTGAGTCCACCAGCCAAGAATTGTCATCGCAGGCGAGGTTTGTGATAACCTCATCACCTACGACGATCACATCGTCTCCATGCATCGAGGCCGCCGCTGTAGTGTTCTCTTCTTGCTTCCCCTTGTCGCCCTTCTTCTCTCTCTTCCAAGCGAAACAGTTCCGCTTGATGTGGCCCTTCTTACCACAATGGTAACACTCTGAGTCCTCGTAACGACCCTTGGACTTCCCCCTGCTCTTGTCTCTGCCACCACCTGGACCCCTGCTTTTGCCCCTTCCGCGGCTCTCTGAAATCAATGCCTCTGAGTGATGGGATGTAGATGAAGTGCCCTGAGAACGTCTCCGCATCTCTTCATTCAGCACCCCGCTATTGGCAAACTCCAGACTGACCACGCCCTCTGGAGCAGAAGCGATCATAGATACTCGTACGGTCACCCACAAGTCTGGCAATGTACACAGCAGCCATAGTCCCTGAACTTCGTCGTCGAACTTGACTCCCATTGAAGACAGCTGGTTAACCACGTACTGGAAATCACTCAAGTGATCCGTAATAGACGCCCCATCTTTGTACCGCAGACCCATCATCGTCCGGATCAGGAACAACTTGTTTACCCCGGTCTTCTTCGCGTACAGAGATTCTAGCTTATCCCATAACGTCTTCACGTGCTCAATATTGGCAACGTGGTTGTACACGTTCTCGTCAACAAACTGCCTGATGTATCCGCACACCTGTATATGCTCGAATTTCCAGTCCTCCTCGGATTTATCCCTGGGCTTCTCGGATGCAAATACGGGCAGATGTAGCTTCTTGACGAACAACAAATCTTTCATCTTGCTCCGCCAATAGTGATAGTTGGTGCCGTTCAGGTTCACCATGCGCACCGGCTTCGCGTCCATCTCTCCTCTCTAGTTTCTGTCAACTCCTGACACCCTTCTGAATTCTAGAACCTGGCTCTGATATCACTTTGTTGGGAAAGAAACGCGGAAACCTTTCCCCAAACTAGAGAGTACCTGCGAGAGAACCGAGCAAACAACGCACGAACCAAAACACCAAAAACAAACAACGCAGACACAGATAATTTTTGACGTGGAAAACCCTTACAGGAAAAATCACGGGACGATCGGAGTCCAACCCTGAGAAGCCTCCACTAATGAAATAGAAGAATTACACCCTCTACAAACTTCTCCCGATCCAAATCGGATCCCCACAACACTTGGAAGCAAGAACAATGATTACAAGGCTACGAAGAACAAGAACGACGAGTAGAGATTATCCGAATCCGATTCTCCTTCGAAAAAGACATTCAATCTTCCGTCTTCTCTTCCAAAGTTGTAATGGCACTCTTGCCTTCTTCCTCTCTCTTTTCTTGTGTTGTCTACAATGATTAGGGTTAGGAATAACCTAATATTAACTCCCCTAATCCGAAGCAAAATCTAGACCATCAGATATGATCCAACGGTGAGAAATCACCCTAAAAAATCCGCTCAGCCCCGACACACAGAGTTCGGCCAGAACTCTGTGTTCTCCTTCCAGCAAGGTTCTGGAATAGGGAGGCAGAGTTCGGCCAGAACTCTCCCCTGGGGCAGAGTTCGGCCCGAACTCTCCCCCCTTCCTTCCAGCAGCTCCTCTGGCAGCTCCCGAGTGTCTCCGTCGACTCCGCCTGGCCTCGTCACCTCCCCGAGCTTCTCTGACACACATACGGCGCTCTTCGCATTCCGGGGTCTTCTCCACATAGGTTGGAAATCCCACCCACTCCAACATCGACTCCCTTAGACCCAGAATTGGCAAGAGCCACGTGGCACACCCTTTATTTAATAAAGGTTAAAAACTGATCCATGTACTAGACTTGGTTAACACTATGTTTGGGAACTTTGTGGGAGAGGGAAAGGAAAATTTGAGAGAAAGGAGAATGGAAGGACAAAAAAGTAAAATTTACCACGTCTTGTTTGGATGACCAAAAAGTAGAGGACAAAAAAAGGTAAAATGTAACTTTTTGAAGAAATATCAAATTACTATTTAGACCAAATATCAAAAGCAACATAAAGGCCACAGAGAAAAAGACGACCAATTAATTGAGGTATAATTGGTTAACTTTTCACACAATCCTCTCATGTGTCTGCATTTTCCTCCCATACGTGGGAGAAATTTTTTTTGGTGGAACCCACATAAATTTTCTTCCAAATTTCTCTCTCCCACCCTTTCCAAACATCATAACTTCTAATTTTCCTCCCACTTTTCCCTCAAAATTTTCCCTCCCCCCTATTTTCCCCTCTTCCCAAATGATACATAAAGGATAAGATACTCACAAGCTTAGAAGGCTTATTCTTGCATGGATTCTTAAAATACAGAGCACAAGAACACTTCAAGTTGGAGCATTTTTTTGGTTTTAATTGAAGACTAGGAAAGATATTGATTTGAATTACAAAATGATTCTGTGCCTCATTACGCGAGTCATAGCCAGTAACTACTGTGGAACATATTAATGTGGAAGTAACCTGCAGGTTTTTTCCAATATCTAATGGGTAGGCCAACCTAACCAATTAATGTAATATTCTTAGTAACTACAGAAGAAAAGTAAAGATTGACAGGTTTGTAGAAAAATCAGAAATATCAGAATATGCAGGTAGGTGAAAATCTTATTATATGGAGGTGGGTAAAAGCCTCAACCACCACGACTACATGGATGACCTTCTTATTTATAAAAAATTTAGTAACAATAAATATAGAACAAAATAATCTAAGATAACAATAAATAATCAAGAAATATCTTCCTTATCCATGCTGATTGAGATGGATGAGTTGGAGGCTTAAATTGATAAGCTTGAATCTTGAACTTGTAATTGGTTTGATCCTCTAACATCTCCCCTCAAACTGTGCGCGGTGACTATGCACAGTTTTGTCGTCATCACCAATGTCCTTACATGCAACATGTATGTATGTATTTATTTTGTCTGGTATTGCTTTTGAGAGTTTTTCACACAACATGGGTTGTGTCTAAGCCAACCACGAGTTCGAGATTTTCCTTAGAAAGTGTTCCGATGATCCACCCACAAAAAGACGATCTAAGCCAACCATGAATCCGAGAGTTTCTTCAGAAAGTGTTTTGATGATCCACTCATGAAGAAGACGATCAGACCTTCGCCAAATAATAAAATCATTTGTTAGTTTTGGTGTAATTTTTTTTGCATCAATGGAATTGTTTGGATTTGATGTGTGAGATTGTTGGGATTTCGAGTGTTGGATTATTTGAATTTGGTGTGATGCATCAATGAGATTGTTTGGATTTGTTGTGTGGGATTGTTTGGATTTATTTTTGGCGCAAAATTTCCTGTATCAGTGGGATTTAGGATTGTTTGGATTTGGTGTGTGGGATTGTTTGGATTTGGTATGATGTATCAGTGTTTGGATTGGATTTTGTGTGTGGGATTGTTTGGATTTGGTGTGATGTATTTGGGAGGCAAACAATGTTGCATCGAGTGATCACAACCAGCTCTGATATCAAGAAGAAAAGTAAAGATTGACATGTTTGGAGAAAAATCAGAAATATCAGAATATGCAGGTAGGTGAAAATCTTATTATATGGAGGTGGGTAAAAACATCAACCACCACGATACATGGATGACCTTATTTATAAGAAATTTAGTAACAATAGAGATAGAACAAAATAATCTAAGATAACAATAAATAATCAAGAAATATCTTCCTTATCCATGATGATTGAGATGGATGAGTTGGAGATTTGAATTGATAAGCTTGAATCTTGAAATTGTAAATGGTTTGACCTCTAACCACTACAATGTCCTTCTATATAGCCTCAATCAGTGTTCATTTTGCTTACCTCTTGCTCTCACGGTTGGTGTGCAGTTCTTCAATGAACATGTTCAAACCATCTCAACATTCCCATATACTATCTCAATTGGAGCAACCTCAAACTTTCCAAGAATAAACTCAGTTCTCAAACCGTATCATATTGTATTTAGCCGTTCATCATCAAGGCTACTCTGAAATCTATCTACAATATCCTCATCAATCTTGTCACAATGAATAAAAATATATGAAAAGGTTAACAGTGATTGCACTCCAGGTACCCATGTGTTTTTCTGTGTGTATTATATATTGTTAGTTCAAAACTTCACTAAATTGGTTAATAGACGTCTGGAATTGTAAAATAAATAACTATGGGAAATACAATGAATTTCTTTTGATGTTGTTGGGGAGATCAGAACCAATGGTACTCAAAGCGAGATTCAACCTTTCTTCTCGACCTGCTCCCAGGAACAAGCAAGTTCTAATTGCAGTAACTAGCAATCGAACTACTGGAATGCTCTGATTTTTACCACCGGAACGTTGCAGCATGCATTTGGGCACTCCTTGCAGCTGTCGGATCATACTGTTGCATATGTTGATCTGATAGCAAACCCATGTTACACTGTTCAAGAGGTTTCACACTTTCTTGTGTATCCAACAATGTGTCGGTCTGCTCCTTATATAGGAGAGTCAACCAAAGTCAGTTATTAACTGAACAAGCCAGAAGTTAACGAATACGAGCAGACTCGTAACTCCTGTGCAGTTAGAACTGAGTCATTACTCGGGAACAACTGTTGAAGGTGAACAGACTCCCACATGTGTAACAGCAAGGCCACCCAGCTATTATAACAGCTGGCCAGTTAGCAACCTGAAACATCCAACAGTAGGCATTATCTTGCCACGTAAAAGAAAGCAGCCGTGAGATGCCAACTCCGTGTCCAAAGTGCCACTTTGCGCCCTAAAGTCCCAAGCCTGAATCTGAACTAGGCCCCTTCGAGGCCTAAGCTTTATAGGGATTAAATCAAATTAGTAGCAAAATAATATATGTATGATAGTGTTCCAACTTTTGATTTTTTACATACCAACCACCTCTATCTACCAATTGGGACAACGCACACCCTTGTCATATAATCAATATGGAATAACTACATAAATATTATTGGGACTCTCCTAAAATCGAACTATCGATTGGCCCAAGTCCGAACCCTAATTAGATCCTACGGACCTAGATTCTATAGGGATTAAATTATATGCGAATTATAGGGTTCGAGCCTTTAATCTTTTACACACCACCCACCTCTATCTATCAATTAGGACAAAACACACCCTTGTCATATAATCAATATGGAATAACTATATATTGAAATACTATTGACTTTGTCCCAAAACAAAACTACTAGTGGCCACTGGTTATGCATATTTCTGGAATCAAATCCCAATATATATTTGGCAAAAAGGTTCCTAAGATGCCACCACAGACTGAATTCCAACCAAATATATTAGTGGAATGGCCTACCTTAGTAAATTGAAGACAACTAACAGAGCAACCGGTCAGAATGAAGTCATTACTCCAATGCAACTACTGAAGGAGAACAACTATTTGCACGGACAAGGATATGACATGGTAAGGACATGACTATAAAGATACATCACCTATTTTGTTGTGTCATAGTGTATTTCGGAGTGTCCGTGGTATGTTTGATATGTATCCGATATGACACAATACAAATTTTTGGAGTGTTCGTGCTTCCTAGGTGAACTAACTCCTACATGTAGTTGCTAGGCTATCCAGCTATTGTAACAGCTGACCAGTCAACTATCTGAAACGTCCAACAATGGGCATTTTGTTGCCACGTACGAGGAAGCAACCGCAAAGGTACTAACCCGTGCCAAAGTGCAAACTGCAAAGTGCCACATGGTGCCCTAAAGCCCTGAGTCTAACACGAACTAGAGGCCTCAAAGGGGCCTAGGCTTTATAGGGATTAAATTAAATTAGTGTAAAATAATATGTAGATGATAGGGTTTCAAACTTTTGACTTTTTGCATATCAACCATCTCTAGCTACCACTTGGACGACTCACACCCTTGTCATATAATCAATTTAGAATAACTACATATTGAAATAATATTAGGTTTGTCCTCAAATGGAATTATCGGCGGGTCTGAGTCCGAAGTCGAACTAGGCCCCTTCGGGGCATAGGCTTTTTCAAAATTAAATTGAATGAGCGCAAAAGGATATGTGGATTATAGGGTTCGAACATTTGACCATTTACATACCACCCATCTCTAACTACCAATTAGGACAACACACCCTTGTCATACTATCAATATGGAATAACAACATATTGCAATACTATTGGATTTCTCCTGAAATGGAACTATCAAAGGTACCGGGTTACGCATATTTCTAGGATCAAATCCCAATAACATATATATGGGGAAAGTTCCTAAGATGTCACCATAAAGAATTTTCTAAGGGGCGTGTCAAAGGATATCAGTGCTTACATGCATCGCACCAAATCCCAACCAAATATATTGGTGGAATGGTAGTTATGGAAGGATGTGATGGGCTACCGAGTTTTGACACGTGAATTCTACTTTAGGAAATTTACAAAAGGTGGTACATATAAGTGGTGTGTGTGTCAACAAGCACTAGCCCAAGTGGTTAGAACTTGAAGACATGAAATTGAGTGAGCAACCCCTTATGGGTTCGATTCCCCCCGGGTGCAAATTAGTTTGGGGGAATCAAACCCTTCACTGGTTGCCCTGTCAGTTGTATGTCTTCCAGTTCCAGCCACTTGGGCTAGGTCATGTTTTTCTTTATTTTTTAGAAAATATTATTTCATACTAAACTAAAAAAATCGAACACAACTACATAATATACAACCCACACAAACTACTACCTACTAAATCCGGACATAAAATCCAGATCGTCGACATTATGAAGCACCATGATAACCAAATTCATGTGACCCTCGAAGATATGTCAATCCCTTCTCGCCATGGATGCCCGACATCACTTGCAAAGGCAACACAAATACTACGGAACTCCTTTGGGTCTTCAACCGACTAATCTTCTCGATCACGTCCTCGAAACTCCCTAACCAAACCTTGGACCCGAGTCTAATTTTCTTCTTCTTCCATATCCATCTCGATACGGCACGCTCAAAGAAAAGATGATCCCTTGTCTCCTCTCCGTTACCACACAAGGCAAAATTGGTAGCTCAAATGCTCACTCCAAACTCCTAAAGTCGCTTGTTGATAAAAGCCTATTGAGGGCCGCTTTATACAAAGAGACATCTTACTTGCCCCACCCTGCACCAAAATAACTTGTGACCAAGATACTCGAGGCTTGTTGTGCCCAAATCCCCTCTACTGCAGGCCTTAAAGAAAATTTGTCCGAAGTCGCTACCCCTCATGCCCAATAATCAGCCACTATAGTGTCCTCTATCTTTATGCCCGCAACCTCCTCACGAATTCCGAATACAGCGGAATGTTGTCTATCTTCCATTGTCAATTATAATACTAATCCTTTGATCTCCACAATGCATCTCGAATTCATGAATGACCACTAAGAAATTGTTGTAAATACGCTGACTCCAGATATCTTCTTCGAGTCCATTCTACCTATTAAATCTCTCCAAACCATTCTCACCGTAAACACGTTTTTTTAGTATTGCAAGGGACGTAACCCTACCCCTCCTTTCGTTTTAATTCTACACAAATCCGCCCAACTAATTGCATGGATGCCTCCTTTCCAAATGAATTTAGCACAAACTATATATATATATATATATATATATATATATATATATATATATTGGAAGAAATTTTTATATATATATATATATATATATTGGAAGACTGCAATTGTATTAATTAAATTAAAAAATTACAAATACAAGAGGTCATTCAAGGATGTGCCTTCCTTCTCATTATACTGACATCCTGCTCAATATTATGGATAATCTCAATGGTGGAAATCACCGACCCCTTAAAGATACGATTGTTCCGCACCTTCCAAATATATCTGACTAGTACAACAAATCTGATTCAGGCCTCGTTGTACCAAGCAAAACCTCTCCGCTTCTCTCTTTTGATGACCTCGACGATTGTTCTCCAGTCATGAATTTTCCTACTGGAAAAGTCCAACCTATCATGTTGGGCTAGCCAATTATCCCACGCCACCGGACATTGGAAGTATAGGTGCGTCATGGATTCGTCCCTCTGTCGGCACAATATACATCCCTGGGCCTCCAGCTAAAGTCCAAATCTCCGCAACCTATCAAGTGTGAGTAGTCTTTCCAGGCTCAATTTGTGTAGACACAACTGCATTTTACGAGCAACACCTTTGACCCATATCACACCCGCCAACTCCATTACCGGGTGTGTGTGTGTGTGTGTGTGTGTGTATATATATATATATATATATATATATATATATGGTAATAATTATTTATTCAAAAAATTTCATATAGGATAAAGAATTATAAAAAAATTGTAAAAAAGATAAAATATTTCAAGAAATTCATATAAAGATGCAAGCTCATGTCGCCATTAGCATTGGTGACATGGTGACTATGTCGCCATTACTAATAGCGACATGAGTGCATGCACTCGTGTCCAATAGCATTGGCGGCTTGGCTGCATTTTTGGTCAAAAATAGTAGTAGAAATAAGAACGTTACTAGTGAATGTTCGTGAACGTTATTAAAAAAATATGCAGTCATGTTTCCAATACTACTGGAGCTTTGGCAACTATGTCGCCGATGCTAATGGCAACATGAGTGCATGCTCTGATGTCGCCATTGCTAATGGCGACATGAGTTCATGCACTCATGTCGTCAGTAGTAACGACGACTTGTATCTTTATATGAGTTTCTTAAAACTTTTTATCTTTCTTACAGTTTATTTATAATTCTTTATCCTATATGAAATTTTCTATTATTTATTACAATTTTGTGCACCGAATAGCCCATAACCGGCCCGAAGGCCTACAACCCGGCCTAAAGGCCCACAAACCCGGGTCAAAGGCCCATAACCCGACCCGAAGGCCCACAACCATGCCAGCACTCTGGCCCGCACCCAGCTCGCCTGGCCCACAGTCGTCTTCCCTCTTTCATTCCCCTACCACTTGCAAATTTTAGAATCGCAATGGTAAAGAGGGGAAGAAATAAACGAAAATGAAGATTCAATGTATTATTGATGGTCTATTGATGTCCACATTATGCATACATGTGCACTGAAGATGAGAAAAACTTCACTTATTGGATACATTTATTTAAATACCCCACAAGATTACATAATCTACAAGATTTTGCCCCAGATTAAACAATAGTCAAATACGTAAATAAATGTGATTGTACTTTGAAGGTCTTGAATTTGATTTCTTATAGCGACATTATGTCTATTTTTAGTTACTTTTTAACTTTTTATTTATAAACCCTATGTGATGCCACCCTTAATAGTTAAGGCATTTTTGTCCCCCTTAATAAAAAATTGTGTCTGCCATTTGTTACAGACTTATTATTTTTGCCTACAACTCGCTTTGTGCGGCCCAAACTTTCTCCTCGGAGATCCGTGCAAGCATTTTTCAAACGCTTAGCTAGATCGATAAGGCAAGAATGAGAAAATGTAGAGCAAAACAGAGAAATCAGAATGTTGAAATCTCCACTATACTAGAGAGAGTTCACAAAACTTTTTGGGTGGTGATGGTGATGAAAAAATGAGACATCCCACATTTATATAGCCCCAAGGGCTTTACAAGAATGGCTAAGACCGCGACATGTGTCCACCATCTAATGGTGAAAACTTCCTAGATATTTACAAGACTTCATAATAAAATATTTACATGATAAGGAGAGTCTAGAACCTAGAAACTTAGAGAAGCCTTATGAGAGTTCAAGAGGACTCCATCATATTTTGAAGAATTCTAGAGTCTTTCAACTAAACCCCTTGGCTTGACATGTTGTGCAACATTGTCTCGGTGGGACAAAAAATCTTGTGTGACACACTGCTTAACTGCTTACATTCTTACATGGGTCCACCTATAAATACACTAGGTATGTGAAACATATACCTACACATTTAAAATCTCTCCTATTTTGTAGTTTTTTTTATAAAATTACATATAACGTAAGTAGTTCCTAAGGTGGAGCCACGTGTCAAAATCCTAACGACTCATTTTATCCTCCAATACTATAGCCCTTCCATATATTTATTAGTTGGGAGTTGGTGCAAAGAACGCCAGCATTTGGTATCCAATTGGAAATTGGCATGTGGACAACCCTTTGAAAGTTTCATAGGATGTCACCTTAGGAAGCCCCCCCCCCCCCCCCCCCCCCCTCCTCTTCTAAATTGGGAAGCTAAACGCATTTTCCACCCCTTAACAAAAATTTATATGCCTACCACCGGTATCAGGGGTCCACCCACAAACACATTGTGTATGTGAAACATAGACCTACAACATTTAAAGGATACATGGACACACCTCCTATAACTGTGCCCTTTCCTGGACACACACAGGTGGACTGTCTAAATTCAAAGGATCCAGAACATGATTTAAAATGATTTGGCGTGCGCATGTTCAAACCAAACATATCGACATATGATAAAGTAAATCTCTTTTACAGTGGAACCATTATAAATTTGTGTAACCTACTTAGTCTCTAAACCATACAGAGATATAGATACTCCACTAAGATCGATACGTATATAGACATGTGTTCATGTGTATATATCACCACATTTATGATATACCACCCCCTACGAATTCGTAATCTGTACCATTTTCTTATTTGTATGTGTCTGTGTCCATGAGTGACAACTATTCAACATCTATCGGAGGGGTTAGGACTGACATGAATGAAAGAATGACAGAAGGCTCCTGAAGCCCTTTAGGCACACCCTAGTCCTTTTTCACACATCACCTCAACATAACCTTATGTATCTTGTCAATCTAAAGGAAGTTTATACTTTTTCACAGGTACAGTTAAATGATATACATTTCTAATTAGCAACTACAGTAATGGCAGTTCAATATATTTGCGGTTAATATGTATATATCAAGAAACAACTAACAAAACCTCTACGAAGTCATAAAAATGTGTAGCTGACCTGAGCTTCTCTACTGGAACACAACCCAGATCAATGTTACAAATTGGGCAGCAGTCTACTTCTTCGTCAGTTAGCTTCTCGAAAATACACTTCCTGCAAACTGCTCAAACAAAAACAGAGGGAACAGATTTAGATCACTTGTTGAGAAAATATCAAATCTAGAAGTTTTGGCACACACCAGACCATAAATAACGGTCTAATGTGCAATTTCCAAACAGTTTCTTAACTAACCATGAACATTTCACAAGCAGAAAATCTTATTTACGTTGTCGAAAACAGAACATTCAAAATACTCGAAATAGATAATACATTTCTTCATTAAGTTTAAAGAAAGAATCGTAAACACATTTGGCACTGGCATGGATTAGTGCTCAAAAGAGTACAAAGAACATGCACACAATAAAACACCTCTGTAAAATTACCTATCAATCTACTATGAATTATACATGCATGCATACGCAAGTAGTAGAAGTGTAGAATTTGGTGTGGTAAATCCAACATAAACTTGGTCCCAGATGGGCGAAATAAATGTTTTTAAGAAGAAAATAAGAATTTCCTTGCTAAACGGACAACATCAACAGATTCAACACTAGCAACTCGAATTAGACTCCGGTTTGCATGGAGATGAAAATTAGTCTGCATGCAAACAAACAAAATCTTAAGGAAAATAAACAAACAAAAACTGGAGTAGGAAACTAAGAAAATAATGCGATAGGCCGGAAATCTTAAAAATATCAAAATTAGAGTATCCGAGAATGCTATATACAAAAGTGTCAGTCAGCTACTATGTTACTATGCTACATAGAATGTAAACACGAGTTCGAACAAACACCATTGAATCACCACAACCGACTGATCCAATTCAAAACTAATCTTAGACGGAGGAAATTTTATATGAATGAATAAATACATGTGTAAATTAATATCCCAACTATATATCCCAACAATAATATCCTAACTATATATATATATATAAGCCGTATGTATATTCTCACATAATTAAAAATTAAATAAATTCTAACTAATTGTTTAACTACCTAATATTAAGGTGAGAGATATTCTTTCTAACGTTATCTATTACAAATTCCAATTTAAATTATTTTTCAACAAATTATATATATATATATATATATATATATATATATATATATATATATATATATATATAGAGAGAGAGAGAGAGAGAGAGAGAGAGAGAGAGAGGTGTAATTGTTTCATGTTTGCTCCTTCCGGAATTCGAACACTGCCCACTAGGGTCATATGTCTCTAGTCTAACAAGCCTTTTCACATCGAACGCTCCCACGGGAATCGATCTCTTGACCACTTGGACCGCATGCCAAACCACTACCACTAGGCTATATATATATATATATATATATATATATATATATATATATATATAACTTGGTCAAATATTCAAGAAGAGGATGATCGACACCGATGCCGAAAATCCCACGATATATATGGGCAAAGTAGCTCCTGCATGAAAATCAACAGACGAGCTAGGGAGGGGATCAGGAAGAAGGAGACGACACCGAAATCTCTACGTACCGAATCGAATTAATACCGATTCATTCTACGGAAGGAAGAAATTGATGGATCGGCGAATCAGTAGGAAGAAATTCGACAGAGAGGGACCGGTACGCAGTACTCACAGGTGTGGAGGCATTCGGAGATGGTGGTGGCGTCGCGGAGGAGCTTGTCGCAGATGGGGCACGTCATGCACGCGGCCAACACCTCCCGCCGGACCCTCACCAGCTCCGGAGGTCCGGCTCCCTCTCCCGAGCCTCCTCCGGCACCCGCCGCCTCCCACTTCTCCCTCCTCTGGCCGGCGTAGGCTAGAGAGGTGCGCTGCTGCATGTTGGGGTCGTGGATTCTCTGGGGACGCCGAGGAGGCGGCTCCATTGGATCGGAGGTGTTGATTGGTGGGGTTTACGTGGAGGAGGAGGAGGGATCTGGCTGGGTGGACGGAGAAGAGAGAGAAAGAATCGAAGGAGTTGGTATATATATATATAGAGAGAGAGAGAGAGAGAGAGAGAGGAAGGAGGAGGAAGAAGAAGAAGAGGTTGGCGTGAGCTTGGATTTAGGCGAGAAAGAGAGAGAGAGGATCGATCGACGAGAGAAGCGAAGGTTGGGGGCGGAAGTAAATAATAAGGGGAAGGCTTTCTTGCATATATGTCCCCCTTAACTATACTTATTATCGGCGTATCTATAGGTAAATGGTCTATATTTACACTTCTTACAATTGTTTCTTGAGTTCCATTTGCTACTACTCTTGTCCCAAACATCGTAGGGCTATATTGTACTAACAGATATAGTAGTCTTATTAAAAAAGAATATATATATATATATATATATATATATATATATATATATTTATATATATATATATATATATATATATATATATATATATATATATAAAAATATATATATATATATATATATATATATATATATATATATATATATATATATATATATATATATGAAAGCGGATTAAAAGCTCCTCTTAGAAAACTCCCTAAAATTCTCCCTCACTCTCAGCCGTAATTTAATATTAATGTTAATATTAATGTTAATATTAACGTTAATATTAACATTAAATACTAAAATTAATATTAAACTTAACATTAAAATTAATATTAACATTAACATTAACATTAACATTAACATTAACATTAAAATAAAAATAAAAATAAAATAAATATTAACATTAACATTAATATTAATGTTAATATTAATATTAACATTAATATTAACATTAAATTACGGCCGAGAGTGAGGGGGGTTTTTAGGAGGTTTTTGAGAGAGAGAGAGAGAGAGAGGGCGGATCAAAAGATCCGTCTGCAGAGCCCGCAGGAGTTCCGTCCCTCCTGCACTGTTGGATCGAGCAGGCCACGCGGGCCCGCGTCCGTCTGCTCGATTATCAACGATCGAGGACGACAGGGCTCCTGCATGCGGCGCTTCCGATCCCCTCCAATATATTTTTTTCTTCTCTCCAATATATAATAATAATAATACTAATAATACTAATAATAATAATAATAATCTTATTTGGGTCAAAGGCGAACATAAAAAAATTTGTGACACCAAAGCGATGTTCTATAACATTGTTATATTGTCACGTCACAACTACAATATTCGTCACAATACTTCATATATTGTGGTAGTACTATGGTGTCGTTATTGTACCACTCTGTGGATGCAATATAAAGTTTGCGAACAACAATGCAACACATTATAAAAGGTAAATTATAAGGGCACAACATATTTTGATCATGGCTGTCCAAGTGTCAGTTTTTCATTATTTACAAGTTTGCCACTGAAAAAATTACTCAGGGCTATCCAAGTGGTAGGTATAAAAGATAAGTCTTATAATTTTTGTTTTCTTCCTCACTCTCCATTCCTCACAAGAAGAAAAAGAAGAAGAACAAGAAGGAAAAAAAAAAAAACAAGAACAACAAGAACAAGAACAAGAACATCAATTTTTGTAAACCTAGTTTATTTTGATTTTTTGCTCTCTTCTAATTTCTCAGATCTCTTTCTCCAAACCCTACTTTATTTTTCTTCTTCTTGTTTGGGCATTATGGATGAAACCC
Source organism: Iris pallida (assembly GCA_029216955.1). Lineage (NCBI taxonomy): Eukaryota > Viridiplantae > Streptophyta > Magnoliopsida > Asparagales > Iridaceae > Iris > Iris pallida. The sequence continues at coordinate 9,876,372 of JANAVB010010794.1, read as the reverse complement.
TAGTTGTAGAAAAAATTGGGTTATCAAATCTATTAGTTTATTAACCAATTTTTTTTTATTAATAGAAGAATTATGCATAAAATCCTAGTTGTAGAAGAAAACTATGGAAGAAATCCTAGTTGTAGAATAATTGGGTTCATATCAGGACTGCCACAATTTCTGACAGTCCTAGAAGTATTAAGGACTGCCAGAAATTGTGGCAGTCTTGAAATAGACTCGATGTACAACAGACTGCCACAATTGCTGGCAGTCCAAGAAGTAATTAGGACTGCCAGAAATTGTGGCAGTCTTGAAATAGACTCGATGTACAACAGGACTGCCACAATTGCTGGCAGTCCTAGAAGTAATGAGGACTGTCAGAAATTGTGGCAGTCCTAAAAGGGACATGCTCTACAACAGGACTGCCACAATTTCTGACAGTCCTAGACATATTAAGGACTATCAGAAATTGAGGCAGTCCTGAAAGATACTTGCTGTACAGCAAGTTCCTTTCAGGACTGCCACAAATTTCTGGCAGTCCTAAAGTCGACATTCCCGAATGAAAAAAACATGTTAGGGTTTATTTCAATCTTGATAATAGAGTGAAATATGCATTTTAGGATTTATTTCCATGCATTATTTGTGAGGAAAGAAATATTTAACCTTTATTTTCATACATTTTAGGGTTTATTTAATTTTTTGGGTGCCACCGAAATTGGGAAAGAGAAGGAAACTAGGGTTTTGATGGAGATGGTGATGATGGAAATGGTGGAGAAGAAGAAGATGATGATGATGAGAAAAAAACTAGGACTTTGATGAAGATGTGAGAATGAAAATGGTGGAGAAGAAGAAGATGGATAGAAGAAGAAGAAAGCTAGGGTTTGTGAAGAGAGAGAGTGAAATTTAGAAATGAGAGTGATTTTTTGGGTTTGGGGGGCTGTGTGGGCTTTGGACAGCCCCCTGAGTGGAATATTTTGATAGCCCTAGTAAAAGTTCCTCCCAACCTGGCTAGCCCCGATCAAAAAGATATGTGCCCTTATAATTAGCCTTATAAAATGACAATAATATGTTAAAATCTTGAATTATTAGTTGGCCAAAAATTATAATAAAAAAAATATTTTAAAAAATATATATAATATTTTCTATTTGTGACAAGAACGGATGTAAAAAAAAAGGACATGGAGAATATGTATCTGATTCGGTTATGACAACAAAACGATGTTCTATTTATTTTGTCATATCACAACTATAACATCGTCACGGTAGTACCATCATATATTGTGGAAGCAATATGGTGTAGTAACTGTACTCTTGTGTGGACGTAACACCAAGTTGCGAACAACAATACTATATATTATAAAATGGCACTAAAATATTAAAAGTTGTAGTACAAACTTTTTTTGGATTGTCATCGATGCGTTGAAATGGTAAGAAGAAACGTAACTGCTAAAATGTAAAAAAATGGAGATAAAAAATAAGAAAGTATAGAAAAATATGATATTTTATAACCAATAATAAATTTTGATTTTGAAAGTTTAAGCCAGAAGAATCTAAATTTATTTTGAGTAGCCATCAGATCACACATATATATTTTCTTCTCTTTTGAATATTTATATTAAGCAAAAGCAAAATTGCCCTCAATTCAGTGACTCCACGAGTGCGTCCTTCCATGACATGCAATTATATTTTTAGACTATATATGAAATTGCGAGTTTTTAGAGGGTGTGCATGAGAAAACCATAATAAAAAATGGGAGGACCGAGGAGGTTTTTTTTGGCGTACTAAGGAGAGCTAGAACAACGTGTCTCCAAGTATTCGCCTCTGCATTCTCTTTCGAACAGTGGTGCGAGCTAAAGTGCGCACCGCAAGACGGCTCACGTTAGACCATGCCTTGCTTTCTCTATTTTAAGACCATTGCTGGTGGTGGTTTGAAACGGGTCAACGGTTACACAACCCGTTATGGAAACGGGGTTTCTTTTCTTGCTACCAAACATTGTAACGGGAATATAAATATTTTGTAATCGAATTTTTAGTCCGTGTATATATATATATATATATATATATATATATATATATATATATATATATATATAGTGCTGAAAATTCACTCAAACTATCATGATCTACGTTTATTTGAGGACCAACTTCATTCAATTTATTTTTGAAATTAACTTCATTCATTTAATGCTGTCGTGTTGCTTAGTTATTAATTAAGAGGAACCAAAATAGACAATATTGCCAACAGTGCCATATGTTTTACTTTTCATCCGATCCTTCGTGTGAAGTAAGTTTCGAATGTACCCATTTTAGGATTACTTGTTCATATCAATAAATATAATTCATCTCTCCATTCTTCTTTTCTCATATTTTATAATATTAGACTACAATATGTTATGACATCTAGCTCTAACATGAAGTCTCACGATTCCTAATCATTCCCGAACGAAACATGTAAGTAAAACTAAAAAAAAAAAATCTTAGATCTGACTATTCTTCTTCTACAACCACAATAAAGTTGCTCACGACTATACACAAAGTTTTTCGGAAACTAACGTGACCTCTACATAAGACAGCTAAGTTATTCCTCACGACACAATTTTTTTCCAGGAACTAATGTGGCCGTCTATGACAGCAAAGTTATTCTCTCGGCTCATAAAGTTTCTCGAAAACTAACGTGACAGTCTATGGCAGTAAACTTATTCCTCGTGGTACGCAAAGTTCTCCAATCACTAATGTGGTCGTCAATAACAACAAGGTTGTTCCTCGCAGAACATAAAATTCCTTAGGAACTAACGTGATTCTCCGCAAAATTACAAATTTTTTTTACAGACGTCGTGGAAGTCTACCAAAAGCAGACCTCGTCGAAGTCTGCCAAAAACAGACGTCGCAAAAGTCTACCAGAAGCAGACTAGCAGACCTCGCAGAAGTCTGCAAAAAGCAGATGTTGTCACGCCCCGAGTCGACATAACGTTCGTCCCCGGTGTTATTATGCCGAATCGATCGTCCTCGCTAAGGCGTGACGTCGTACGAGTCTGGAATTGCACTCATATAAGGCAAGAACGTTACGTTGATTATTATATTGAAGCACCAAGTTGAAATTTCACAAATTACATCAGAATATAAGACGCAGTTTAGGAAGATAGAAATATGCTTTTCATTCATAGTTTGCAACGAAGTGCAAGTCGTAATTACATTGGATGCTATTGCGGCTACATTGATTGAAACAAAAGAAATATACTCGACAAGCTGCCTGAACTAACACTTGTCGTTCCATACATTTGTCCCTTTATACATAAGCCTACGATGAATTGGCTTCAAAATACTTCAGAATAGGAAGAGCTTCAAAACGCCTCTCCGCACTTCAGCTTCAGTTTAGAGCTCCCGCCGCACCTGGGGAATTGGGGAGGGGGTTAGCACACTTGCTAAGTGGACGAGACGAACCAACTTGTCTAAATCGACTCTGATTGTTAAGGTAGGCATGCTTTAGAGTTTTCTTTCTATTAGAACTAAATGAATTCAGTTCATATCGATAGCCATCTTTGAAGTAATAAAGCATACAATGAAACATAACGTTTTATCACAATTCTTACCACGCCGTGCTCGTCCCTGCATAAAACAGAGATAGTAATTATATCTGCATAAGACAATAGGTGAGCATGCTACTATCTTACATGTGGTCATTGGTGTTACACACCACTTGGGACTTAATCGAATTTGGCATACGATACTACCCTTTCAGCCTAGGTTGCAAGCCTTACTGAAGGTCCGGCATGCCTCGCGCCAAAGTATGATAAATTATTCCCCCTAAAACGATTCGATTCCGATGCCCCGGATAGCATTTCGAGAAAAACGAACTTGTGCACAAGTTGTCCATGACCATGCCAATGAATGAATATATGAGACCGATTGTATAACACGGACAATATTAAGTAGCATTATCATTTGGACTCATGCGAGAGTTCGTTTCCTCAAAGCCGTAGATTCTGATTTAGCGTCCCGTAGGCACCAAATAGCCCGAGTCATCATAAGTCACCATCGACGTTTCATATTATTTTGCAGCACGTGAAATAGTCTATCTTTTTACTAGAACCTTGAACTTTTCGATTTTGGTGCGAAACTTATATTTTTAGAGTATATAGATTTCTCTAAATCGATACGTTTTTTCCGAATTCTTAATCTTAGTAGATTGGCATGCATTTAACTTGACATCGTTGATTTGAATAAGTTCGAGGCAAATGAATTTCGTTTGAGGGACAATGTAGAAAAGAAGGGGCCGAACCACGCAACAAATACTTTGATCGTGCCGACCGTCGAAGCGCTTCGCAATGTTCAAGCTTTAGTTACGCGAGCTCCTGCAATGGCACCAACACTTAGTTATAATTTCTTCTTTATTCCTTCGCTTCAAAATTCGTAGATTGTATTCAGAAAATGACACGAAAGCACTTTCATCAAAACTAAGCAGCAAAAGCTCCAAGAAAACCATACAGCAGTCCGGTCCCGTCGAAGGGACTCTTATATAGAGCTCACTCGCCGAGACGCAGCCCGCTGCATCTAGGACTTATTCCAATAGAAGTTGTTCAATTAGTTGGATCGATCCTCGTAACATTCGTCCAAATCGATTTGATCGATGCCACAAGGTGTTATCGTTTACCAAGCTCAACGATTGTAACGCCCCAGAACCAGAATACTGGAGAGCGGGGGCGTACATAGCCAGCTACATATATTGAAGTGCAACCCACCTCGCTATACGGTCACGGCTGTCTAGATACATGAGGGTTTAACTACAAGTCAACAGTCTCCTATGGTCATGAACAAGCCTATTGTCTCAATCTCAAGCAAGCAATAATAGTTACAAGATGTCAGAGTACCAAATATATAATAGCAAGGCGTTCCATACATTACATATTGGATGATCATGAAGCTAGTCGTACAAAATGTCAAGACTAGCAAGAGTTCAGTCATACATGATCAACCCTAGGATCTGTCAATTATGTTACAGCCCATAGGCAGACAGTAAATAAAGGTACAATACGAGCTAAACAAGTGCTCGTCGGCTAAACGCCTCAAAAGAATATTTTACAATAAAGTGGGAGGACAAAAAAAACCCACTCGTTATCAGGGTTACGCCTGGTGGTCACCATCTGGTTGGAAGATAGGTAGATCCTCTGGAGCTGCTCCGATATCTGGCCATACAAAACCAGCTGGGTCAGACCCCAGAAAGAGCAAGTGCCACAAAGGGCTTCACTTAGGAACTAAAACCAGCATACCACAAAGAATATTAAAGATGATTATAAACGAAACAAATAGTAAGAAAGATAACAACAGTAAATTGAGTACGAGAAAACCATTCAAGTAGCCAGGTCACAACCCTTAAATCAAACAAGGACCGGGATTGTAACCCTTCCCCTGAATAGAAATCCGTCTCAACTACTATTGGTACGGTATAGACAATAAACGAAGAGAGGATACAGAACTGCTGGGGAGCCAGGTTACAACCCTTAAACCAAACAAGGACCGGGATTATAACCCTTCGTCTGAACAGAACTGGACCCCTGATCTTTATTGTTAAGGCCAGTGTAAATAATTATGTTACCGAGGTAAGATAAAACATGACAAGCATGTCAGGGGGCGCAATAGACATAAACGAAAAGAAGACACAGAACTGCTCCAGGAGCCAGGTTATAATCCTTAAACCAAACAAGGACCGGGATTGTAACCCTTCGCCTGAACAGAACTGGACCCCCGATCGTTATTGTTAAGGCAAGCATAGATAATCATGCTATTGAAGGTAAGGTAAAATATGACAATCATGACATGGGGTTGCAATAAGACAATAAACGAAGAGAGGACACAGAACTGCTCCGGGAGCCAGGTTAAAACTCTTAAACCAAACAAGGACCGGGATTGTAACCCTTTGCCTGAACAGAACTGGACCCCCGATCGTTATTGTTAAGGCAAACATCAATAATTATGTCATGTCACAATCTTGCACCGGATCAGGATAAGACTAAGCTGGAATAAACTCCATTCAATCAATCACGGCCAATCAAGAGTACAACTTGATATTTAACTAACTAAGATTATCACAGACCTAGTTACTAGCAAGATGCAATAAGATTATCCCAACAGCCATAAGCCCTGCAGACCATCCGGTTATCCAGGCCGAATGTCCGTTTATGAAGAATGCAACACGTGACTGTGTGCTGGAAATGTACCCTACTCGTCGGTAGGCTACAAGTCCACTGAATGCGCCCAGATAACAGGATTGCCTGTAGCTGGGAATCTCTTCATGTCTACTGAATTATTCTAGTTAATTAGCCTTAGTCAATTTCAGCAGGTGCCCCTGACCGTGGTATTTAGGGTCCCCGTCCTAGACATGATGCAAGACAGTACTTTATTTGTACAAACATAATCGTCCACGGTGTCCAGGTCAATCATTCTTGTCAAGTTGTCATGTCATGTTAGCCATCGCAACAGCAATCTGAGATAATCATGTCAGGTATACTTGTCATACCATGCCATGCTCAATTATCATTTCCAATAATTGAATAAATTCGTGATTATCAAGTTCATGACAAAAGGCGTAAGATATAAAATGGGCGTAAAATATAAAAATGGTAAAGGTGTACGCCATAGGAACTCAAGTCTCTACGCGCGTACTACTACGCTAGACCAGGGGCCTTCAAGCGTAAAGTGGCTTACGCTAGCAAAAGCAAGGTAAGATAGCTCTACGTGAGCAAGGGTACACGTGGGTGGGGTTTTACGCTAGCCGGGCTTTACGCTCGTAAGATTTACGCACGCCAACTCTCGATCAAAGCTTTACGCGAGGAAGCTTTACGCGCGGAACACTCGGCAAACTTTACGCTCGTGAGAGCCGGCTCGAGCTAGGGATTTTATGCTAGCTGGATTTTACGCGAGCGGGAGAGTCCCGAGCGTAAAATCGATTAGCTCAGCGTAAACGAGTATGCTTGGCACGCGATGCGTGAGCGTAAAGGGGCACTACGCGAACACGTTAAGACGTGAGCGTAAAAGGCTGAATAATACGCTGACATGTTGTCACCCCCAGTTTTCAAATTAGGGGTATTTTTGTCATTTTCAAGTTTTATAATTTTTGAGAATTTTTATTTGTTTTATGTGATTTTTTTTGGGATTTATTTGGTTTGGTTTGGATTTTATCCAATTCGGACTCAAGTTGGAGACCCGGGTAGCCTGGACCCTAGTGGGACCCACATACTAGCTGGGCTTGGCCCACATACCATCATAGTTAGGTTAGAAATCATAAACCCAACTTTCATGGCTTAATTAGTCATTTTAGAGCTTAATTGGTTAATTAGAAACAAATCGAACCAACCCGAAACAAATCGAACCAAACTAAGTCTATTGGGTTTGGGGCTTATTGGATCCTACCCAAACCCATTTCCCCCCACCATGGCCGGCCAGAGCCATTCCCCCCTTTCTTCTTCATTAAGTCACAACTCTCTCTCTCTCTAAAAATTCCTTTTCTTCCCAAGCTTTTCTTCCCTACAGAAAACTACTTTAGGTATGTAATTATTCCTCATTATTACTCTTCTCCATTAATGTCTTCACAGTAATTGTAGAAATGAGTCTCCACCATTTGCCCATAATTTTCCTAGGGTTCCCTAGAAATCTAGGTTAAAAAAATTATTAGGGGTTTATATATATTGAATGGTATATATATGTATATATAATATATATAATAAATAAAATAAAAATATATATATGTATATATATGTTTAAGGTATTTGTGTGTGTAGGGGAAATGGTAGTGGTGGTGTTTGTGTGTGAGAGTGTGGTGAGAGTGTGTGTTTGTGTGTGTGTGAGAGTGAGTGTGTGTTGTGTGTTAGGGAGAGTGTGTGTGAGTGTGTATGTATTACTATATATTATCTATATGTGTGTGTCTATGTATATGTATATCTAATGTGTGTGTGTATCTGTATATATCGATAGAGGGATGGATATTAGATTATTATATATATATATATAATATATATATATATATTATAGAATATATATAAAAAATATATATATATTATATTATATATAAATATATATTATATATAATATATATATA
>JANAVB010010794.1:9801178-9847438 GCA_029216955.1 Iris pallida | reverse complement strand
CACTAAGAAAAAGTTTTATCCCAAAACTTAAGAACAAGGGTCTGATCTTAAATTAGACAAACAACGAAGGGTACTTCTCCTTCATCTCCGCCTCTATTTCTCACGTCGACTCTTCAACTGAATGGTTCCTCCAAAGCATGCGGACCAAGGACATCGACCGATTTCGTAATACTTTCTTCTTACGGTCCAAAATTTGAATAGGCTCCTCCGAGTAAGACAAGTTAGTATGTAGCTCCAACTAATCGAAGCTAACCACGTGACTTGTATCATGCACATATTTTCAAAGTCGTGAAACCTAGAAAATATCGTGCACATCTGCCAAGATAGGAGGTAGTGCGATCCGATAAGCAAATGTTGCAACTCGCTCGATGATCTCGAAGGGGCCTATAAATCTCGGGCCCAATTTGCCTTTAACGCCGAACCGCATCATGCCACGAATGGGCGTTACTTTCAAAAACATATGATCCTCGACCAAAAATTCTAGCGGTCGTCGACGAAGATCTGCGTAGCTCTTTTGTCGACTTTGCGCGATATAGTCTATCTCGGATCAAGCAGACCTTTTCGACAGCCTGCTCCACCAGTTTCGGTCCGAGCACTTGTCGCTCTCCGACTTCGTCCCAACATATTGGAGAACGACACTTCCTCCCGTAGAGTGCTTCATATGGAGCCATCTGAATGCTCGACTGATAACTGTTGTTATATACAAACTCTGCAAGCGGCAAATGCGTATCCCAACTAGTCTTTAGATCGATCGCACACAGACACAACATATCCTTTAAAATTTGATTCACCCTCTCCGTCTGACCGTTTGTCTGGGAGTGGTATGCATAACTAAAATTTAGTTTGGTCTCCATCGTTGCTTGTAGAATCGTCCAGAAATACGATAGGAATCGCCCATCTCTGTCCGAAATTATTGTGGCCGGTACCCCGTGCAGTCGAACAATCTCGTCGATATAGATTTGTGCTAATCGATCGACGCTCCATCCTACTTTAATTGCGATGAAGTGAGCCGACTTGGTCAATCTATCCACAATGACCCAAATCGCATCATTCTCCTGCGACGTCTTCGGAAATCCCATAATGAAATCCATCAAAATGTTGTTCCACTTCCACTCGGGAATGGCGAGGTTCTGCAGCTCTCCGCCTAGCCTTTGGTGTTCTGCCTTCACTTGCTGATACGTCGTGCACTGCGACACAAAAGTAGCCACATCTTTCTTCATGTCGTGTTATTAAAAGTTTGTGCGTAAGTCCTTGTACATCTTGGTACTTCTAGGATGTAACGAGTACTTCGTATAATGTGCCTCCGTCAAAATTTCTTTTCTGAGTTCGGCAGTTTCAGGAATACAGACCTTCCTTTTAGTCGCATTGTCCCGTCTCCGCCTTCTGTAAAGTCAGTCGCCCTTCCTGTTGAAATCAGCTCGTGCATCTTTTTCATGAATGAATCATCTTTCTGTGCGGTCTTTATTTTGCTAAGAAGGCTCGACCCTAGCTTTAACTGAGCTAGGTGCAGGTGTCGATACTCAATTCTGAGTTCGATACCCATGGCTTCAAGGTCTCGTCGTATCTCATTATTTAGGGCCAGTGATCCCATAAATATTCTGCTCAGCGCGTCGGCTACGACGTTTCCCTTGCCCGGCGTATACTCGATCGTTAGCTCGTAATCTTTTATGAGTTCAAGCCAACGCCGCTGCCGTAAGTTGAGTTCTCGTTGCGTAAACAAGTATTTCATGCTTTTATGATCTGTGTAGATTCTGCAAGCCACACCATAAAGGTAGTGCCGCCGGAGTTTTAATGCAAATACGATCGCCACCAATTCTAGGTCATGCGTTGGATAGTTTTTCTCGTGCTGCTTCAACTGCCGTGAAGCGTAGGAGATGACTTTATCTCTCTGCATGAGTATGCACCCGAGGCCAGTTCCCGATGCATCGTTGAATATCTGAAAGCCTTCTAGACCATCTGGAAGTACAATGATTGGAGTTGAGACGAGCCGTTGTTTTAACTATTGAAAGCTGGATTCACAGTCGTTATTCCATTCAAATACTACTCCTTTCAGGGTGAGGCGAGTCAGAGGCGATGATAGTTTTGAAAAGCTCCGCACGAATCTTCGGTAGTAGCCTGCTAAGCCCAGAAAACTCCGAATGTCGCTAGTCGAGGTAGGTCGTTTCCAATCTACCACCGCTTTAATATTTTTTGGGTCCACCACGACGCCTTCGATAAAGATTACATGTCCGAGGAATGTCACACTACTCATCAAGAACTCACATTTACTCCGTTTGGCATATAATTTGTTTTCACGCAGAGTCTGCAATACCGTCTTCAAGTGTCCTGTGTGCTCTTCTCGATTCTTTGAGAAGATAAGGATATCATCGATGAACATGACTACAAATTTATCAATTTGGGGTCGGAAGACTCGGTTCATCAGATCCATGAAAGCGGCTGGGGCATTCGTCAAACCGAACGACATGACTAGGAATTCATAATGACCATATCGAGTGCGAAAGACAGACTTCGATACGTCATCGGACTTGATCTTCAACTGATGATAGCCTGAACGAAGATTGATTTTTAAAAATATTGACTTGCCTTGCAGTTGGTCAAACAAGTCATCGATTCGTGGCAAGAGATACTTGTTTCGTACGGTCGCCTTGTTGAGTTCACGATAATCGATACATAGCCGCATCGATCTGTCCTTCTTTTTCACAAACAGTACGGGAGCTCCCTACGGAGAGACGCTAGGGCAAATAAATTTGCGGTCTAGCAACTCTTATAATTGTACCTTCAGTTCCTTCAGTTCTGCTGGAGCCATTCGGTAAGGCACTTTTGATATCGGCCGTGTATCCGGGAAGGTGTCGATGCTGAATTCTATTTCTCGATCCGGCGGCATCCCGGGCATCTCATCAGGAAAAACGTCGAGAAAATCTGCCACAACATCAGTCTACACTGTGTTTGTACTATCCTTTCGTGTATCTCGAATAGATGTCAAGTATCCCGCACAGTCGGAATGTAATATACGCCTCGCCGAAATTGCTAATACCACCATGGCCGTCTTCGAGACCGTACCGCATGAACATGAGAACCTGTCTTGCCAGGAAGACAAAACACAACTCTCTTCTCCGCGCACTCGATTATTGCATGACAAGCGCCCAACCAATCCATGCCCAGGATTATGCCGTTCTATTTGATGTCTAGTACGACGGCTTCTAAGGATAGATTTCTTTCTCCGATACAAATGTGGCCATTCCCACAGATAAAGTTCGCAGGCATATCGACTCCTGATGTAGTGCTAACGCTAATGTTCATATCTATTGATTGCATGGTTATTTTATTTTCTTTTGCAAAATCAGTATGCGTCACACCCGAATCGAATAGTATTCGAGCATGTATATTTTTATAGAGTAATATACCTGTTACAATAGTATCGGACCTAAATGCCTCATCTCGAGTCAATGCATAGACTCGGCCTTGCGCTCCATAGCGTTGATTCGACGGGTTCACTGGTACCGCATTCACAACTTGCAGTGTAGGTGCTTTATACGGATTTGGAACATTTTTTGGGGGTGTTGATTTGGCTTCCTCGTCTGACAGAATTGACTGAAGTGGCCTAGCTCGTCACACTTGAAGCATGTTCTCAATTTATAATCGGGTGCTCGGTGTCCACGCTTGCTGCATCTATTGCAAGTTACTGTAGAAAAGTGATCTCAATTCTCAAACGTGTTTTGACGCTTTGGCACCCCCGATCCCCCGGTCGTTAGGTCGTTTATTAAAATTGTTACGGACGACCGACACGGCTCGTTACGACATACGGTCGAAGATTCGCTCACTATCAAGTGCAGCTTCATAGGATTCACGATAGGTTTGGCATCGCTGATTCATGACGTCCCTACGCAATTCGTCGTTGAGGCCTTGTTGAAAACACTCGCACCATTCTTCTTTGTTGGACAGGAAGGCGCCGACAAATTTTGCAAGTTTTGAGAAGCTTGCATCATAATCTTCAACAGTCATATTCCCTTGCGTCAACATAACGAACTCATCCCCCCTTCTGTCAATGGATGGTACGAGGAATGTACTGCTCAAGAAAGGCTGCCTTGAATATTTCCCAGAAAATCTTAGTATCGGAATCGATTTCGTAGATTTCCTGCTTCTTAGCTGCCCACCAGTCGTAAGCCCTCAGTTGTAGCTGTAATGTCGTACATGTTATCCTCTAGGGCCCTTCAATGCTAAGTAGATTAAATAAGTCATCAATCTCCGCGAGCCACCCCACTATCACATCAGGCTCGTTCGGCCATTGAATTTAGGTGGGCTCATCTTGCGGAACCCCTTTGCTTTGAACAAGGAAGAAGAGTTTATCATTTGCGGTTGAACTTCTTCCTCGACTTCATCTTGAACATCTTGCCTCTCTTCGGATACCACGATCGTTGCTTTGGTATTGCCCACCATCTTGCTTACGATTTGCATTAGGTCGTCCATTTGCTTCTGCTGAGCACCAAATTGGGTTTTGATTTGCATCTGAAGCTGTTGCTGCTGCAGCTCCATCAACTGTAGCATTTTCTCCATCGTCGCTTCGTTAGGGCCAGTACTCTTCGAACTCGACGTACTATCCACGGTTTGGGTTGTTGTGCCAGGATTATTCTTATTTTTCTTAGTCATTCCTATAAAATAAAGTAAACCCGTTAGTATTTTTTAACATATCTACGGGCTTACCTGTATAAAACTTTTAATTCACGCAGCATGTTGACAAGCATTCAATCGAGCAATCGCAACGAACATTCCAACAATGAAACATCTTTCAAAAATCCGAGGAAACATAACTGTGCTCTGATACCAATTTATCACGCCCCGAGTCGACATACCGTTCATCCCCGGTGTTATTACGTCGAATTGATCGTCCTCGCTAAGACATGATACCGTACGAGTCTGGAATTGCACTCGTACAAGACAAGAACACTACGTTGATTATTATATTGAAACACCAAGTTGAAACTTCACAAATCACATCAAAATATAAGACGCAGTTTAGGAAGATAGAAGTATGCTTTTCATCCATAGCTTGCAACGAAGTGCAAGTCATAATTACATTGGATGCCATTGCGGCTACATTGATTGAAACAAAAGAAATATACTCGACAAGCTGCCTGAACTAACGGCTATGCTCGTCCCTGCATAAAACAGAGATAGTAATTATACCACGGCTATGCTCGTCCCTGCATAAAACAGAGATAGTAATTATACCTGCATAAGATATAGGTGAGCATGCTACTATCTTACATGTGATCATTGGCATTACACACCACTTGGGACTTAATTGAATTTGGCATGCGATGCTACCCTTTCAGCCTAGGTTGCAAGCCTTACTGAAGGTCCCGTATGCCTCGTGCCAAAGCACGATAAATTATTCTCCTAGGATGATTCGGTTCCAATGTCCCGGATACTGTTTCGAGGAAAACGAACTTGTGCACAAGTTATCTATGACCATGCCAATGAATGAATATATGAGACCAATTGTATAGTGCAGACAGTATTAAGTAGCATTATCATTTGGACTCATACGAGAGTTCGTTTCCTCAAAGCCGTACGTTCTGATTTAGCGTCCCGTCGGCACCAAATTGCCCGAGGTATCATAAGCCACCATTGTCGATTTGAATAAGTTCGAGGCAAAGGAATTTTGTTTGCGGGACAGAGTAGAAAAGAAGGGGCCGAACCACCCACCAAGTAGTTTGATCGTATCGACCGTCGAAGCGCTTCGCAACGTTCAAGCTTTAGTTACGCGAGCTCCTGCAATGGCACCACTACTTAGTTAGAATTCCTTCTTTATTACTTCGCTTCAAAATTCGTAGATTGCATTCAGAAAATAACGCGAAAGCATTTTCATCAAAACCAAGCGGCAAAAGCTCCAAGAAAACCATACAGCAGTCCGGTCCCGTCGAAGGGACTCTTATATAGAGCTCACTCGCCGAGACACAGCCCGCTGCATCTAGGACTTATTCCAACAGAAGTTGTTCCATTATTTGGATCGATTCTCGTAACATTTGTCTAAATCGATTTGATCGATGCCGCAAGGTGTTATCGTTTACCAAGCTCAGCGATCGAGTCAGATGGCCATCTAAGTTTTTGACTGATCTGACTCGGCGCAAGCATATTATGAAGTTCATCGTCTATCGAAAGCGGGACACTACAGATGTTGTAGAAGTCTGCCAGAAGTAGACCTTGTAAAAGTTTGCAAGAAGAAGACGTCACGAAATATATGAGCTTCACGGAGTGGAGCTGCCCAACGGAACAAACCAGCTTTGCAGAATGGAATTGTCTCGCAGAACATAGCAACTCCATGGAATGGAGATTCCTCGCAGAATCTAGCTTAGCAGAGCTCTACTCCACAGAACTCTACAATTTTGCAGTTTGTCGTGAACTCCATAGTTTCACAGTTTGCAACAGAACTCCACAGGAACTCAGACCCTAAAACAGTATAGGTTTAGGAGGCTCCTCCCGCAAATCCCGGTGAGGGGAGCCAGGAGACGATATCTCCTAACTCCGTTAATCCCAAACTATCGTGGGGTGGCGGGTTCAAAAATTTAGCCTCGTTGTCATAGTTTTCTAAAAGCAAAAGTTGACGAACGTATAGCCCCGTCCTGACAACCCTACATAGGCATAGTATTTTGCCAGAAGCAAAAATATGAACTTCAATTAGTTTATATTGTACTTGAAGTTCATCTTGAAGTTGTAGTTCATAATTGAACCAGAAGTTCGTATTGAACATGCAGTTCATAAGTGAACCCAAATTTCATATTTGAACCCGAAGTTCATCTTAAACCTGCAATTAGTTAAGAACCCAAAGTTCATAAGAATCTAAAGTTTGTAATGTGCCAATAAAAATGGCTAAGACATTAGCCTTTTTCATATCGCTAGCATCGTCTCAGCGATACACTTTGCCATAATGGTAAAGTGTAAGCCCCCGATCCATAAATTTTTATTCTTATTTATTTAGTCATGTTGGATAGTTCTTTCCTTAAGATTTATTATTTTTATTTATCAAGTAATAAAATTAATCCTAATTAACTAATAAATGAACTAAATCCTAGGTTAAATCCGAATAAAAAAATCATAGGTGATTATGAACTAAATAATAAAAAAATTAAATCTACAACCTTATAACCTATTTTCCTAATAAATTTAACTTTCTTTAAAGATGAACTAATATCCGTCCTTCATATTTGATTTAAATCCTAATCTACATAGGCAATCAATTCAAATTAACAATTAAAACCCCACATCAAGGCATCCAACTACTTATCTATCTAATTCAAAATTATACTTATATGAGACTATCTACAAACTATAAAACTAGCTATATATCTATATCTATACTATTATATAATCAGAATATCACTATACTATTATATAATCCAAATACTAGGAGTATTGTTTTTTCTTTAATCTTCTCTTCATGTATCTCCTAGCCAAAACTTCTATGTTCTAAAAATATTTTCACATTCGCATACTCCATCGCAATCCCGTCAACTCTTGACCTATCTTGTCTTACGCACCAATCTTTTAGTCTTTTCCTTCCAATGTCTGCTCGCGCAACCGAGGAACTCCACCGCGTGAGCAACACAACATCTGTCGGCGAGCTCGCCATCGGCAACATATGTATTAATTAAAGTCACAAGTTGATTTTATATGTCCGTGTTCATTAATAATTATATCGATGTCTAATATTGTTAGTTTGATCAAAATTCTTCTCTTCCTTAATTTGCCATTTTCGATATGTAAACTATTTGAAAACTTTGGTCCAATCATACATTTAAAAATGTAAAAATTAGGTGTCTTTCCTCCTTCCTTTTCTTGAAATATCTATACCATTATATAATCCAAATACCAGAGGTATTTGGATTATATAATTTCTATACATTCTAGTATTTGGATTATATAGTTTCTATACATTCTTAGATAAAGTCATTTTAATATCAGGATAAGAATGTCATTTGCACCATCCACTAATTTTAAAAATGTAAATATTCGTTACCTACTCCTCTCTTTTAGTATGCATGCATGCATCCTCTCTTTCTCTCTCTCTCTCTCTCTCTCTCTCTTTCTCTCTCTCTATTTCTCTCTCTATTTCTCTCCATCTAAAATTTTACATCTTCTATTTCTCTCTCTCTCTCTCTCCATCTAAAATTTTATAACTACTCATGGTAAAGCAGGTGTTGTCCTCTACTTTTACCTTCTCTTTCATAACCACTTCCTCCTCATAAGATGATGATGACTAATCTCAAGTAGCCTCATTTGTTGGCATATAATACTGGCATCTCTGAACCTCCGCCATTTCATTTAAGCAATGTCTAATATCTTCAATTATTTTATTTATTCCTTTTTTAAGTCATCCATAGTTCTCCACATACAATGACTAAACATCAAGACAAAAAAATTACTTAATAATTCAAGCCATATATTTAAACAACGAAAGGGATTTAAAGATGTAATTTGAAAATTAATCATCTAATAATTCAAATAAATCTATATCTATACTATTATATAATCCATATACATTCTTAGATAATGTCATTTTAATTTTAGGATAAGAATGTCATTTACGCCATCTACTAATTTTAGTATTTTAAATGTCGGTTACCTGCTTCTCTCTTTTAATATGCACATCTTCCCCCCCTCTCTCTCTCCATCTAAAATTTTATAACTACTCATGGTAAAGCAGGTATTTTCCTCTACTTTTATCATCTCTTTCGAAATCGCTTCCTCCTTCTATGATGATGTTGACTCCTTCGTAGAAGCCTCAGTTGTTGGCATATACTCCTGGCATCTCTGAACCTCTATTATTTCATTGAAGCAAGGTCTAATCTCTTTATTTATTTCATTTTTCTTAAGTCATCCATAGTTCTCCACATACAATGACTAAACATTAAGACACGAAAACTATCTAATAATTCAAGACATATTTAAACAATTAAAGGGATTTAAATATGTTATTTGAAAGTTCAATTATGTTACGCCCAATACCGAAATATAAAGACGGACATGGCAAGCTACCCCGTATGAGGTACGAAGACGTCATACGGCGATTATGGCTGTCGAGAGAATAGGGAGTGCATGCTACAATCAAGTCTCATATTGTCTACAGAGCATCTACGTCTCAATCAATCAAAACAAGAAACAGTAATTAATGATCATATAAGACAAAACAGTAAGGCATCTCCGACGTTTCATCAAAATAATTTACGAGACTAACTATACAAAATGATAAGATAGTATAGAGAGTCAACAATACATGACCATAGTCAGCTGCAGTCTGATTAATTACAATTATGTAAGAAAACTAAATGTCCAGAATATCCAGCTAAACATGTGCCAGTGGCTAAATGCCAAGTACAAAATTGATGATATCAGAGTGGTGAAGAAGAGACCCACTCGAGCCCTCCGACATCCATGCTTCCAGTATGCACCATCGTCAAGGAAGAAAGCTTGATCCTCGGGCTCCGGTACGAGATCTGTCCGAATAAAACCAGCGGAGTCAAGCCCCAAATAACAAGTATCACAAGGGAGTACATAGAATGAGACAAAATCCAAGCAATCAAGTAAGACCTAGGCCAAGGATTATAGGCTTAGATCGTATCATCGAGACAATATGACACCCTTACAAACAAACAAGGACAAAGAGTGCCATAATTGTGCCGACATAAAGTACATCCTATAATCATAGTCAGGTTATAGGCTTCTGCATCGTAACTTTGGTTCATAGCATGTCGTAGTAAAATAGCCCAACCCAACAACCAAACAAGGACATAAAAGATGCCTGGGTTATCCCAGTAATGCAGATATATATATATATATATGAATCCTCATAACTTTGGTCAATCAGTCCCACGACTTTCTATAATATGCCTGGGTTATCCCAACAATGCAGATATATATATATGAATCCTCATATCGTGTCGGTATTCAAGCAAGGCTAGTTGAACCAATAATACATGAATGTACTAAATGCACCAATCCCTTGTAATGCTACCACGCTAAAACAAACAGTAACGGTTCCAGCTCTCCTATAGGGCTGGCTCGGCATATAATAATCAGATACTATACTCTACTAGTGTGGATGAATATACAGTATCAGTGGTGGATAACATGTACTCCCAGACAGATGTTCGACATGGCTGGTAATGCACGATCTCGGGATTCTATTCTGTCATGCCCCAGTACCGGAATACGTAGACGGACTAGGCCAGCTACTCTATATGAGGTATGCAAACGTCATACGACGATCGTGGCTGTCAAGAGACAAGGGGGTGCATGCTACAATCAAGTCTCCTATGGTCTCACAGAGCAACTATTCTCAATCATTCAAACCAAGAAAACATCAATTAATGAGCATATGAGATAAAGCAGTAAGGCGTCCCCGACGCTTCATCAAAATGATCATAGGGATCTAGCTTTATAAGTTAGCTAGCCCAGAGAGTCATAGGTACATAATCGTATTCAGCTGCAGTATAATTTAACTATAATTATGCAAAAGACGAAATATCCAGATTAACCGACTAAACAGGTGCCGGTGGCTAAATGCCAGAACATAAGTGTTGAAAACTAGAGTGGTGGAGAAAAGACCCACTCAAGTCCCCCGCCAGCCATGCTCCTAGTATGCCATTGACGTCAGAGAGGAAGGTCGGATCCTCAGGATCTGCTACGTGATCTGGCCAAACAAAACCAGCGGGGTCAGCCCCGAATAGCAAGTACCACAAGGGAGCACAAAAGGGTGAGATAAAACCCAAGCATAAAATAATAATACTAGTAATAATAAAAGCTTTCGATCGTAACCTCGGTCCACAGCCTGTCACAGCACGATAACCCAACCCAACAACCAAACAAGGACATGGGTTGGACCATGCACCATGACAGTCCATGTCCCTCGGCTACTAACGGACGTTACAAAGCACAGTCAAGTTATTTTCAAGCGGCCATTCATTCCTGCGGCTCTTTATATTTGGCGAAGTTATCCCCGCGATACTGATTAAAGGGATCCTCAGATCGTGTCAACCCAGCAGGGCTAGCCAAACCATTAAACATATAGCACATTGATTATGCACCGGTCCCCCGAAGGGCTACCGCGCTAAAACATATAACACATAGCTCGTAGAAGTCGGATATAGCCATCCGCAATAGGCGAATGAAACCATATCCGTGGCGGCCAACCCGACACGTCAGGACTGGACCTGGGGTAGCTAGTATTGCACGATCTCGGGATTCTTTCCACTCAATGCATCTACCAAGTTAGTTGCATAGTTAATTCATAGGTTATCCTCGGAGTTCATATGTCATGGTTATATGCTCACTCCCCTAGATGTCGTACATTGTACGAGTACCCCAAGAAGGGATCCGTACTGGCTCATGGAGTCATACGTATGTACCCCTTTCTTGGTGTAATGCAACACACAACACATACCACGTCATTGCTACCGACCATTCACTATGTAAATGTTGGACTCTTAGAGGTACTAGCAGGTATCACGTAAGAACACTTAGCACATAGGATAGCACCTCGGTGCTCACATAGATTGTACCTTAGTACACACATAGGGTTATCCAGCACACATATAGGTAGTCAGATCAGGAATGAGGACCAAGACACAAGAGAAAAGAGAATAAGAAGGCACTACACACTTAGGGTATGAAGTGCTCGTAAGTCATGAAGTGGCCCAAACGGTGCACGGATAAAAGTACAAGGTGAAAGGTGCACAAGGTGCCATAAGTCACATATGAATTCTGGTTAAAGTGAGACATAAAGATTCTTGAAGCTAAGACAAAGATCTATAACTTTCATGTTTTGATTTGGAAGAAATTCTGGCCATAAATCAGCCAAATAGGACATAAAACAGCCAAAAATAACCAAAATAGGCACTATGTGGCACTATACATCTATACGGACTGAAACTATGCAGCCAGGCACTATGCATCTATGCGGACTGGCACTATGTGGCCAGTACTATGCATCTATGTGGACTGGTACTATGCGGCCAGCACTATGCATTTATGTGGACTGGTACTATGCAGCCAGCACTATGCATCTATGTGGACTGGCACTATGCATCTATGCGGACTGGTACTATACGACTAGCACTATGCATCTATGCGGACTGGCACTATACAACCAGTACTATGCATCTATGTGGACTGGCATTATGCATCTATGCGGACTAGTACTATACGTCTATACGGACTGGCACTATACGGCCAGCACTATACATCTATGCGGACTGGCACTATACGGCCAGCACTATACATCTATACGGACTGACACTATGTATCTATGCGGACTGGCACTATACATCTATGTGGACTGGCACTATACGGCCAGCACTATGCATCTATGCGGACTGGCACTATGCATCTATATGGACTGGCACTATACGGCCAATATTATACATCCATACGGACTGGCATAATACATCTATACGGACTGGCACTATACGGCTAGCACTATTCATCGTCCTTGCCAGAACCAGGATAGATGAACAAAGAAGATGTCCAAATTTTACTTGGTCATAACTTCTTCAAAATAAGACGAAATCTAACTTTTCAAAGGTCAAAATTGTGTAGAATCAAATTCTCTACCACATGGAACAATTAGTTTTCAAAAACCAGTAAGTTTGATAGATCAAAACCCAAAAAACCAAAAATAACGTAAACTTAGATCTATAAGAATCCATTCATCAAAATCGAAAATACCAAGTACTAAACTTGTAGAGAATGATGAGAAAAACAATATAGACAAATAATATCAAAGGAAAAAAAATCAAGAATGAAAAATGCATAAATCTCCACTTTTGAGCAAGTTGAACTTGCCTAAGTGGGTTAGTGATTGAGGGAAATAAATGAGAGAGTGAATGAGGAAAGAGAGTGTGGAAGAGATTATTTATAATGGGTGAGGGTTGGCTTAAGAAAAACCTAATATCTAAACATACTCTAACCATTCCACTAATGACATGCTTAAAGGCTACATGCAACCATTAATAAATAATAAATAGAACTATGCACATGCTAAATATATGATACCATGTACATAATTCATGAAAGAATACATATATTGTGATCGGGGAGTGACATCTCTACCCTCCTTAGAAAAATTTCGTCCTCAAAATTTCTGCCAAGACAAGATAGAGAAATCAAAACAAGCAAGATACTAATTACAAGGCTAACTATGCATGCAATCTCATCAATTTTAACAGGCATTAGAGAACAATCATCCACCCTAGTAGGTGCAACAGGAAAACATATTACAAAGACATAAGGATAAATATACCTTCTGAGTCGAACAAGTGCGGATATCGAGATCTAATCTCATCCTCGTGCTCCCATGTCGACTCCTCCAGTGAGTGATAGCCCCAAGCGACGCGGACAAGATTAATAGTTTGGTTCTTGAGCACCTTCTCTCGCCGATCCAAAATGGATACGGGTTGCTCCTCGTAAGTTAGGTCGGTACCGATGACCAGCTCAGAATGATCGAGGATGTGACTCAGATTCGGGACATATCTACGCAACTGAGATAAATAAAACAAATCATGTACATCACGTAGCAAAGGCGGAAGGGCAAGACGATAAGCAACATCGCCTACCCGAGCGAGAATATCAAATAGACCAACGTATCTCGAACTAAGCTTTCTTCGGGTTCCAAATCTAATGACACCCCGAGTAGGCAAAATTTGCAGAAATACTTGGTCACCAACACCAAACTCTAGAGGCCTACGATGTTGATCTGTCCAGTGTCGGTGTCTGTCATGCACAACTCGAAGCCGCTCTCTTATCAACTTGACTGTCTCCACTGTCTGCGTGATCATCTTCGGTCCCAATAATTTTTGTTCTCCCACATCGTCCCATGCTAGAGGGTACCTGCATTTTTTTCCATATAATGTTTCGAACGGTGCCATCTGGATACTTGCCTGATGACTGTTATTGTAAGAGAACTCTACTAAATGAAGATGATCTTCCCAAGTTCCGCCGAAGTCTAAGGTACATGCTCGTAATATATCTTCCAATGTCTGAATGGTTCTTTGTCATGACCCACACCCGTTTTCTGGGATACGAATGCGTGTCCAAGACAGCCTATGCCGCAGTGTCGACGGTAGAACGCTGTATAGCCACAATGCTCAAAATAATAAATAATTCTCATTCAAAAAATTAATTTAACTTACAATATTCACAAGTTTTATATTTGCAGAAAAATATAAACTCTTACAATATTGAAATAATTACAACTCATCTATCTAGCTAATCTCTAAGTTTCCATCTGCAAGTACACCCGTATCTCCCAATGCTAAGTGAAGCCACAGCTAACCTAAAAAATGTTAGTTTCTAGTCAGGAATGGAACGAGTACAATTCACTGAATACAGTTTCAATAAATAAAAATGACTATACAACAGAGGTTAGCCCTTAAATATATGATTTGAAAAAACACAGAAAGACAAAATAAAACTAAACAAAAGAAAACAGTAAACAAACACAAAGACAATACTCATCGACTAACTGAAGTACCTTTGATATGTGATCGGTCTCGGGACAATTACACGACACGGTCTACGATATCTACACTGTATAATGTACACGGTCTACACTGTATAAAGCAATAATAAAATACTATCTACACTATATAAAGCAATAATAAAACACTGTCTACACTGTATAAAGCAATAATAAATTACGGTCTATACGGTATAATGTAATAATAAATTACGGTCTATACGGTATACACTGTATAAGGTCAGATAACACATCCTTGGTACTTTACCTCCCCGACACGATAAAATATAACAAACATAAAAGATAGAAATCAAATATCTATTGACTAACAATGAGGTATAGTAAAGCTCAATATCGAAAATAAATAATAAACTGTACTCGCCTGTGGTCCTTTGCTGGTGAAACCGATAATCCGAACCACTCAGTGTGCCACAATAGTCAAAACTCGTACAACAATCTCCGGATGCTGAAATAGATATTATCAATGTTCTTAGAATAGTCAAATTAGTTAGGATTGCCTGTCCTCAAGTCTAATTCTGGACACAGGGGCAAAACGGAGTGTCCGCCGTTGGACACACTTTGCACCAAAAAGCATACCAGAGTCAATGGTCTCTAAAGTCGTCAAACTACACGTCTATGGATTTGTTTTGAAGATACGAACCCAACCGTATGTCCAAAGTTGGATTTCGGCAGGCCGTAAACAAAATTGCCCGTTGAGTCGGATCATGGGACCCACAAAACGACGATCCGGTCAACTATCTCAGAATCGAACCAAACTTGGCATACAAGATCAGAAAAATGATACGGTCCTGTTGGTGCAAGTTTCGTCTCGATCTGACGAACGTACACAAAGTAATTAGGAAATTTGCACAGAGGTAGATATGGTGAATTTCGACGGATACGCATCAAATTCGTCGCGCACACGCAACCAATTTGAATTCCGTCAAAGCTCACACGTCCATGAAACCATTACGCACCTTTCAATGCTTTTGGTTCGCGACCACATCGCCCGGATTGGCGGGATGCACGTCGTATCAAAGGTTTTTTGTAAATTTAAATGTTTTGAAAACAGGTTTTTATCAGTTTTGGTCGTCCGATTTTTTGACGCACAGTCGACGAAATTCGATTCTAAAAAAAAAGAATTCGAAGCCCTATAGGTTGTCTTTAACTATTTTCTATTAATTTTTGGAAACTCCTAATGTCCTGATCATAACCTATCTTCCAAAACAGGATTTTCAACTACGGGACTGTTCTGTTTTGAACAGATTTTTGCCAATGTTGGCATCGATCCCTCAGGAAATCTAGGGAAACTAAATTCGAAATATTTGAAGGGGTTAAGAGTCATATAGATAGACTTCGTACCTGACAATACAACTCTTAAAATGAATAGCCGAGTGCTAAGTAATCTCGACGCAAAGTGGGGTGTTCGACACCACTGCTACTGCTGCTTGCTGTTTCTACCGCGGCTGCGGTACTCGACTGCTGGCAGTGCCTGGCCGCGCCCGGCCGCCGGTGCACGCGCGTGGGGAGGGGGTCGCCTGGGGTCGACGCTGGTGTGGGTAGAGCTAGGGTTTCTTCCTCCCTCTTTCGCGTTATATATATATATATATATATATATATATATATATATATATATATATATATATATATATATATATATATATATATATATATATATATGGTGAAAGAACGGGTGTTCTGCTTACGCGGGCTTGGGTCCACTGTTCCCGCAAGGGAACAATGTTGATATCTTTTCTTTTTTTTTTCTTTTTTTATTATTATATAAAACTATACACACACACACACACACACACACACACACACATATATATATATATATACATATATATGTATATATATATATATATATATATATATATATATATATATATATATATATATATATATATATATATATATATATATATTAAAAGAAAAATTTTATTGAAATGAAAAGGAGGCTCATAAAGAGCATTACAGCAGTTGTGGAGCCAACAAAAAACAAAACGGGCTCCTAAAACACAGGTAGTAACAGAAGACATCAAACTAAGCAGAAGATTGAAAGTCGAAACCCGATCACGAACCGTCGCACGAAACCCGAGGAGGGAACATGCATAGGGAAGCGAGCAGGCATACTGGCTGCCCGAAGAGAAGGGCTTGCCCTGAAAGATTTTTTTTTTCAGGAGATTCAAAATATGAAAAACAAAATTTAAAAGTCAAATGGGACACGTGGGCGCTGGGCCCGAGGGGGTGTGCGCTGCCCGAGGGGGAGCTAGTCCCTAGGGGGAGCGCAACGCGAGGAGGGCGCTGTGCCCGGGGTGGCGGGGGGTTGGGCTCCCGACCGGGAGCCAGGCGGGTCCGGCGCCGGAGGCCGGAGAGGGTGGCCGGGAGCGGAGACGCTGGCGGAGAGAGCCAGCCCGGAGGGGAAGACCGGGCTCCGGCTCACGCCGAAGAGAGGCGTAGGGCGGGGGACCTCCAGGGGGAGGGAGAAGCGGACGGCCTCCGGGCGGGGCGAAGCGGCCAGGAAGGGGAATGGGAGGGGTCGTTGGGCGGCTCGCGTGAGAAGGGGCGGCGCTAACAGACCGCGGGGGGGGGGGGGGGGGGGGGGGGGGGCGGGGGGGTCAGATCTGGACACGCAACCCAAGGGGCAACCTGTCCAAAACATTGGCGCGCGGCCCGATGATGGCACGCAGCGCAAGGCCTCGGGCCCCCCGCGAGCAGGCCGATGGGAAGGCCGAGAGGGACGGGGGAGAAGCCGGAGGGGGTGGGGCTCCGGCGGTGGAGCCAGCCCGGAGGGGAGAGACGGGGGGGGGGGGGGGGCGGTGGAGGAGGCCGGCGGGGGGATCTGCCGAAGAGGGATGGGGGGAGGAGGCGAGGGAGACCAGGAAGGGACGCCAGCGATCGCCGGGGGCCGGACCGGGCGGGGCCTACCGCCGGCGAGGGGGAGACTCCGGCAAGTGGCGGAGGGAGCGCCGGAGGGCGGCGCTGATGGGAGGGAGAATGCCAAATGGAGGGATCGACGGGAGCGGAGCCGCCGAGATCTGAGAGGGCCACACCTGAGCTGGGGGGGCTCCCGGAGGGAGCTCGCCACTCGCAAGGGGGGGAAGGGAACTCCGGAGGGGAGAAGAGAGAGCCGGCCGCGCCAGAGCCGCCGGAGGGGGATGCGGTCGCTGGGAGACGCAAGGAGGACCCATTTGAGGGAAGCGGGGGCTACTGCAGGGGCGAGGCAAGAGGAATGAAGGGCGGAGAGGACGCCGGAACGGTGGGGAGCGAGCCAGGCCGGGCAGCAGGCGGCGGAGGAAGGGGATCTCCACCGGAGGGGGGTGACGAGGCGGGCGCCGGGGTCCAGACCAGGGAGGCTGGCACTGCCGTGGAAGGGGACGGCTCGACGAGGGGAACGACGGGGGGCCTCGAAGCAGGCGAAGGCCCG
The DNA here is from genome assembly GCA_029216955.1 of Iris pallida. Taxonomy (NCBI): domain Eukaryota; kingdom Viridiplantae; phylum Streptophyta; class Magnoliopsida; order Asparagales; family Iridaceae; genus Iris; species Iris pallida. The sequence goes on along the minus strand of JANAVB010010794.1, from coordinate 9,829,496 downwards.
CCTGGAGGAGCAGATGACCCCGGATGAGGAGGAGGCTTCCGGCGCCTGGCGCGGCGGCGCCGAGAACGACGTCGAGGAGGGGGCTGCTTGCGTCCAGTGTGGTGGTGGAGGGGAACCCCCACGGCGGAGGAAACACGACGGAGGAGGAGCCTCCCCACGACGAGAGGACGTCGGCGAGGGGGAGGGCCCCCCACAGGGGAGGCGGCCAGTCGACCGACCACCCGGGGCCTCCGCGGAGGGGTGAGCCTGGGGCCGGGCCGAGGAGGCCGGCCGGCCAGGCCAGCCACCCGACGACGATCGGCACACCCCTGCACCCGCTCCCAAGGAACCCGCTCTCCATCACATATATATATATATATATATATATATATATATATATATATATATATATATATATATATATATATATATATATATATATAATCTCCATACAACCCGAATAAATTCTAATAGTGTTAGGGGTGAGCATTCGGTTTATTCGGTTTAAACCGAACCGAATAACCCAAAACCGAATTGGACCGAAACCGAATAAGCAAAACCGAAATCGAACCGAATTGGCCCAAAGCCGAATCAAACCGAACCGAATTAAATCGGTTCGGTTTTCGGTTTATTTGGTTAATTTATATTTTTTTGATTTTTTTGAGCTTTTTTTGTTAATATATATAGTAACTAAATATACATAGACATATTTAGTATATACCTATATATATTTAGTATATACCTATATATATTAATACTTATATATATAGTACACACACACACAAATATATATATATATATATATAAATTAATTAATTAAAATTTCTTATTCGGTTTTCGGTTTTGGACCGAAACCGAAACCCAAAACCGAAACCGAAACCGAAACCGAATAAGAAAATTTAGTATTTTCAAAACCGAAACCGAACCGAATTTTTTAAAACCGAACCGAACCTCTTATTCGGTTCGGTTCGGTTCGATTTTCGGTCCAAAACCGAATAATGCTCACCCCTAAATAGTGTAGGGCCTACCTATATAAATATGAACACCTATATTATAACATTTATTTGACAAAAATAATATAACCAATAATAATAGAATAATATTATATAATAATAACCTCAATAATATTGATAATAAAATAATAATAATAATAATAATAATAACAAAATTCAATAAATCAATAATGGTGTATATAATATTATGTACAGTCTAATAAACTCAAAAATGTACAATGACCTATTTTATGCAAATATTATTGATTATCAAATAATAATGATATTTATAATATTTAATTATGAATACTTGGAAAATATTCATTAAATCATTAAAACGGAATACGACACACTCATACCAAATTCCATCAACACGGATGTCATTGGACGTACCGCATGACTACATGGGCTTGGGCTTGTTTTGGGTCGAATCTGGACTAGTTCGGTACAACCGGGTTCCCTAAAATTCAATAATATAATTAACAAATAAATAAATCTTTGGTAAGGGTTAAGTCGCAACTTGGCCTGGTTTTCCTAGTTAGGACATCACTATGGCTCGTCTTTCCTTACCAGGGCAAATACACTAGTCAAGGCACGCCATTGCACTATCCATGCCACGATTTCTACTCACCTTGTACTCCAAAACTCCATCATGGCTAAAGTCATCTACCGTAATAATTAACTAAGTAATTATTTATAAAAATTCTAAAAATCACCATTTAATCCAAATAAATAAATAAATAAATATTATCAAAATTTTGGGAAGAGGAATTACAAATCTACCCACCTTAAAAATAATTTCTTTCTCAAAATTTAAGGAAAGAGTCCATCATTTATGATAGAAGACGGTTTTCATTAGCTATCATCTATTCTCATGGTCATTTCGTATTACGAATTCTTGAGGATTTCTACCCACTTTTGGTCACACTACTCCTTAAAACTAAAATCTTATAATCTTCTAACTAGTTGCTAACAATCCTAGCAACAGATATCTACTGCATATGGCATCTATAATCCTCTTCTATCTATCAAGCAACCCAAAAATTTAACAAGCAACAAATTTACACAAGTAGCTAAGAAATATTGATAAATTCTAATAAGCAGACCATTCGTCGCTCTAAAATAGGAAGGACATGAAGATAAGGAAGAATATTCGAGAGCAAATATAAAATTTCAAGAACTATAGAGAGTATCCAATGATGCAGATAGAAAGAAAGTTTATGAACCATTGACTTATTTGCTAGATTGGGCTACTCTAGTCCAGTCACTTTCTAAATCGAAGAACCCTTCGTTTCTTAGAGGGGCTTGCAATACATGTAATACAGAAGTTCCATTTTCGAAGTTTAATCTAAACAAGATCCCATAATAGAACGGAATTTGAGATATTAAGGTTGTGATCTTTTCCGTGGTTATTTAAACACACGAACAAGGGATAAAAATGCAATACAACATCGTATCGCGACTTCCAGGTAGATGGAATAAGGAAAAGATGCATGAGGTGGGGACTACATAATAGGTATAGGGACCTATTTCAAAAATTTTGGTTTTATAGTCCAAATATGGTGGTATGCATGGACGGGTCTTACTGGGTCTTAATGGGTTCCCTAATTAGTGTAAAACCCCTAAATTTCTACTGATTTTATTTTATTTTATTTTGGTACTGATTTAAAATTTGGTATTGTACGTCGTGTGGTCGTATTTTACGTTGCACACAAAATTTATTTTTCGAAATTGCTCGACGAGTGCGAATATGTGCGAGCGTACATATTTTTAGGAAAAACATTTTTATTTTTTAGTTTCAAAATATATATAATAAGTATTTTAGTTATCGTCCCAAAATTCCAAATTTGATATTTTATTTATAAAACCTTTATTTACATAGTTATAAGAATAAATAATTTCTTTTCTATAAAATGGTATATTAGAAAAGTAGATTTATGTAAATATCATTTGGACATTAGTAAATATTTATTGAGTTTAATTGTAAATAATAATATATTTTTGAAATTATTTTATTAGTATTTTTGGAAAATATATTTCGGAATTATTATGGCGATTTAAACCTTGATTTGAAATTTGGATTTATTTAAATTGTTAAATATTGGAAATTTGATTTATCTCATTGATTTTATACTAGAAATTTAATTAGATTTAAATTTGAATTTGTATTTGGATTGGATCTGATTTATTTAAAAGGGGGTTTAAATTAATCCTAATATTTATCTAACTGGGTATTCCCACCTCCTATAAAAGGAGAGGTACTCCTCCAGCATTTTCCCATCCACAACCAAGTGCATCGTGTCTGTGCCTCCTCTCCTCCACTATTTTTTTCTTTCATACAAATACAATAATTTTGTTCTGTATCCGACAATCCCGGATACCCCGTCCGTGTCTCGCAGGACACGACGGTTCTGCCATCACCATCCTCGTCTCTCCGAATCCCGTCGTCGCCGTCATCATCTTCACCACCACCATCGTTCCCACCGATACCACCACCACCCCTTCCAGCCATATCCGGCCGTCCCAAAGGCGGCACCCCCACTCCAGCAACCAACCGCACCTACGACGTTCGGCCAATCGCCAGCACCTACCCTTCGCTACCCCGACCTTTCCCACAAATCCACCACGGCCTTCATCACCGTCGTCCCCAAACCCCCTCGGCAGACATCACCACCACCATCAACAGAAGTAATGAGGAAGGGAGAAGAACCCTAACCTGACCGACTGTCCGCCCGCCTGCCGGAAGTTTCGCCCACCTGTCGGAAGCTCCTCCCGCAGCCAGATCCGACTTCTTGTGCCCATTCGCCGAGCCGTGGCTGGCCGTGGCGTGACCGACCAACCGACCGGTCGCTCCTGCAAGTAGCCGTTGCCGTGCGCCCTCCGCGCCTCCGGCCACCGGCGCCGCCTCACAGCGACCGCCGCTCCGCCTCGAAGCTGCCGACTGCCCCAACAGGCCGGCCCCGCACGTCCGCCTCCACGCCAGGCGGCAGACGCTGATGGAGAGGCTCTCTCCGCTCGAACCCCCTTCCTCCGCCGATCTCCACCGTCCCCGGAGCGGTGCCGAACCCTAGCGCCTCCGTCGGACTTCCCACGCGCCGACCATCCGAAGAACCGCCTCACGGAACCCTATCACCACCGTCCTCGCCCGTCGCGAGCGACCCGTCTGAGCCCTGGAGCCGCGCGTGCACTAACCTCCGCAGATCTCTCTCCGCTGCCTCCGCTCCTCTGCCCCTTTGCCGGAGACGCGTCCGACCGCTCGCCGCCTCCGGCCGGCGGCCATCCGCTGGTAAGAACCCCCGCCCCTTTCTCAGTTCCTCTCTCTCTCTCGTGAAATATTGGGGGGGAGGAAGTGAAAGATCAGTAAAGATATTTATTATTATTATTATTATTATTATGATTAGTATTCATATATATAACTTTGGTTATTATTATTATTATTTATTACTGATATTATTATTATTAGTTTTATTAGTTTTATTATTATCACTAATATCATTAGTTATATTTTCATTACCATTATTATTATTATTATCATTATTAAGTATTGTTAATATTATCATTAAAATTATTATTTTTTTCTTAAAACATTAGTATTATCATTACTATTTAATAAAATATATCTATAATATTTACCAATATATATATATATATATATATATATATATATATATATATATATATATATATATATATATATATATATATATATATATATATATTTTGAGATTGAAATATATTTTGTAACAAGGTTATATTAAGCTTGGGCTCTAGCTGTATTATATTACGATGTGGAATTTTAAAAATCTTTATGTATAATTTTATATCTAAGCTTAATAATTTTTACCTAAATAGCGTATTTTAATAAAACTAAGTTTACAAATGATTCCTAGATTTTCAAATATTCATTATTTTAACTAATAAATTTATAGTTTCCAAATTATAAATAATTAATATGCATGGAGATTTTATTTGAGCTATAAAGGCATTTATTTTCCTAGAAATATGATTTTTAGGATTAGTTAATTTCAAGTTGGGTAGTAGCGTATTACCGCCTACAAAGGATAGTTGGAATTTTATTTTGCTATTACATGGTGGTATACACAAGAGAATAGCTAGATCGAGAAAACAAATTTATGATTTATGATTTTTGGAAATTGTGAAATAGTTTATGATTTATTGGGATATAAAACCGATTTGGAAAAACATCTTTAAATTGTGTCACATGATTTACGATTAAGTTCAAGTTTGGATTGAATATGTTAAAGTTTATCTCGAATTTATTAAAGTGTTTAAATTTTATAATTCGTGATTTTGTAAACGACTAGAGAATGTGGAGGGTTATGATTTACGGTTTATTAGAGAGCTTGAGGTTTTAAATTGATTCTACGATTTACGAATTATAAGTATTTAATTTTGAGCTGAAGAGATAATGGTAAAAAGGTTTGTTTGAAATATTTTTGGAAGATATGAAATCGACTTGAAGGAAAAATATTTAAAATTTGCTCATATGATCTATGATTTATAAAGTTATTTAGATTTCGAGTTTAAAAACCTGGATTATGGATATTTAAATTTTGGAAAAAAAAGAGAAGAAGGGAGGATTACTTTTTGTGACTTATTGGAAGCTAGATATTCACATTTGAAGGATATATGATTAAATTCAGGAGTTATTTGAATGTTCCATTTTGTAATATGAAATTCGGTTGATAAACTCATTAAATGATGAGTTTAAGGTTTGGAAAAAAAATTATGGATTTATTTATTCGATTTGCGAATTACGAGGATTGTTCGAGATGGACTAGAGATTTAATTAAATTTTTGATTAAAGTTGACAGTCTAAGATAGTTGGAATTTTTGCGGAGTATCTTGAAAATTTTTATTGAGAAAATTTTGAGGAACTTGAAATTTTAGATTAGATCATATATTGGTAGGGAACCAAGAAGCAAGTAAAATCACCCTAGTAAGATAGAAGTATTCCACATTAGATTGCCATGCCACCTATGACTATGATATTGCATATACACAAGTATAGTTAGTCATCGACCAAACCAATGAACATATCTTTGACTTACTCGACCTTCCCTCAAATCTAGATCATTATTCATGACCATCTAATTGTTTGAAACTAGAAATGATTAGAACCATTCCCTTGACCATACCCTTATCTATGAACTTTTTCTAGAAATTGTCTCTCTAACTTATTTAGCCTTGACCTACGAGATTCCTAATTATCTTTATTTGTGCTTTAACCTTCATTTTGTGCATTAATTAGTACGTTATGAAAATCCACTTTCTATTTTGATCATTTGGCGTTCCCCATCGTGACTTTGATATTTGGAGCACAACACTAGACTTTCCCTTCCAACAAAATTTATATGCAAGACCTAGACGAGCTCACCTTCGTGTAGGTATATCATGTCCCACTAAAACACGTCCCCTTGTACTCTATTTTTATGGTACGACTTTCGGGCCATAAAGACTTAACTATAACCTATACCATGGTACCGAAATACTTTTGACTATATAGTTGGACTCGATCTCGACTCAAATCTTCGGCCCGATTGCGATCTACTAAATCCGTTAAATGCTTAACTTTGCGTTTTATCTTGACTGCTTAACCCTTGTCATTATTTTCATGTTCCTCTTGATTCACTTAGACACGTAACATTTTTTTTTCTTTTCGCTTGTTGCAACCCTTACTCTTTTCCCTTCTCACTAAATTGCGTGTCATATTTCACCTTGATTCCTCTATGGTTTATACGATTTGACTCATGTTATGATTTCCTTGCTCGAAGCAAAATGTGATAGAGGTTAGATTAGGGAGCCCCACAGCATGGATAAATAATGAAGTTGGTACAGATGGGACATAAATGGGAATGTGCAATAAATCCGAATCAATGAAGTAAGGAATGATATATTATGTTTTGATGAAACACTCGAGGATAAATAGACTTCGCGACTTTCAAATTTGTTTTGAGGTAACTACATATCGAGTGAATTTTTTTTCTAAGGCGTTGATGGTTTAAGAACCAAAGTTATATATTAAATTTATGGATGCAATTTTTGATAAAGACAATGTTGGCGTTGCTTTCGATAACATATGGTGTTATGATAATATTATTTTTCAAGGGTAACCAATTGTTGGAGAAAGAACCCTTTTTATTTTTGATTAAGTTCTAAGATGATTAGGAATATGAAGTTAAGATGAGTTTTCATCAAAAGAGGAGTTTGTTGAATTCAAATTTTCGAGAGAGACTAATGAATATTTTAGAAAATTTTCAAATATGATGATAAATTTTTTATGAAGGTATACCATTAGTTTTTGAGATTTATCGAACATAGAAGATGGACTTTTATTTTGGTCCCTACGGATGCAGTATACATTGACCAATAAATACAAATTTGTAGAAACTAGACTTTAACTTTTACTTGGGTCAAATTGGTTGAAAGTTTTGAAATTTTAATTTTAGAGAAAATTATGGCTTGGAAGAATATATAAGTGAGCTAGTATAAATGGAAATTATGGAATTCAAAATTTAAGACTATTTGAAAATTACATGACGAGCTAGAGGAAGCTAGAATAAAATTATACTCATATTGGTTTTTGGTAACGAGACGTGGTACGAAAGAAATTAATGGAAAGATCGATTTACATGAATATTGAAATCAAAGGATTAAGAAGATTATTACCTACCAATGAGGTTGTCTTTCTTAGGTTAATATTAAGGTTGATTGAGCTTAGTCATTGATTGATTGTCATGATCGAAATCTAAAACCATCAAAATTTTATTCTAGTCGATCGAATGACACGTTGCCATTGAAATGTCACTCGCCTCCTCGGCGAATATTACGTTGCATTCTCGTGATCTCGTATATCTATTCAAATAAACACTTTCCATCCCCTTCGCCCTACCTACCCTAATTTTTCCTAAATTTCGAGGACGAAATTCTTTTAAGTTGGGTAGGATGTAAAACCCATAAATTTCTACTGATTTTATTTTATTTTATTTTGGTACTGATTTAAAATTTGGTATTGTACGTCGCGTGGTCGTATTTTACGTCGCGCACGAAATTTATTTTTCGAAATTGCTCGACGAGTGCGAATATGTGCAAGCGTACATATTTTTAGGAAAAACATTTTTATTTTTTAGTTTCAAAATATATATAATAAGTATTTTAGTTATCGTCCCAAAATTCCAAATTTGATATTTTATTTATAAAACCCTTATTTACATAGTTATAAGAATAAATAATTTCTTTTCTATAAAATGGTATATTAGAAAAGTAGATTTATGTAAATATCATTTGGACATTAGTAAATATTTATTGAGTTTAATTGTAAATAATAATGTATTTTCGAAATTATTTTATTAGTATTTTTGGAAAATATATTTCGGAATTATTATTTAAACCTTGATTTGAAATTTGGATTTATTTAAATCGTTAAATATTGGAAATTTGATTTATCTCATTGATTTTATACTAGAAATTTAATTAGATTTAAATTTGAATTTGTATTTGGATTGGATCTGATTTATTTAAAAGGGGATTTAAATTAATCCTAATATTTATCTAACTAGGTATTCCCATCTCCTATAAAAGGAGAGGTACTCCTCCAGTATTTTCCCATCCACAACCAAGTGCATCGTGTCTGTGCCTCCTCTCCTCCACTATTTTTTTCTTTCATACAATACAATAATTTTGTTCTGTATCCGACAATCCCGGATACCCCGTCCGTGTCTCGCAGGACACGACGGTTCTGCCATCACCATCCTCGTCTCCCCGAATCTCGCCGTCACCGTCATCATCTTCACCACCACCATCGTTCCCACCGATACCACCACCACCCCTTCCAGCCATATCCGACCGTCCCAAAGGCGGCACCCCCACTCCAGCAACCAACCGCACCTACGACGTTCAGCCAATCGCCAGCACCTACCCTTCGCCACCCCGACCTTTCCCACAAATCTACACGGCCATCATCACCGTCGTCCCCAAACCCCCTCGGCAGACATCACCACCACCATCAACCGAAGTAATGAGGGAAGGGAGAAGAACCCTAACCTGACCGACTGTCCGCCCGCCTGCTGGAAGTTTCGTCCACCTGTCGGAAGCTCCTCCCGCAGCCAGATCCGACTTCTTGTGCCCATTCGCCGAGCCGTGGCCGGCCGTGGCGTGACCGACCAACCGACCGGTCGCTCCTGCAAGTAGCCGTTGCCGTGCGCCCACCGTGCCTCCGGCCACCGGCGTCGCCTCACAGCGACCGCCGCTCCGCCTCGAAGCTGCCGACTGCCCCAACAGGCCGGGCCCCGCGCGTCCGCCTCCGCGTCAGGCGGCAGACGCTGATGGAGAGGCTCTCTCCTCTCGAACCCCCTTCTTCCGTCGATCTCCACCGTCCCCGGAGCGGTGCCGAACCCTAGCGCCTCCGCCGGACTTCCCACGCGCCGACCATCCGAAGAACCGCCTCACGGAACCCTATCGCCACCGTCCTCGCCCGTCGCGAATGACCCGTCTGAGCCCTGGAGCTGCGTGTGCCCTAACCTCCGCAGATCTCTCTCTCCGCTGCCTCCGCTCCTCTGCCCCTTTGCCGGAGACGCGGTCCGACCGCTCGCCGCCTCCGGCCGGCGGCCATCCGCTGGTAAGAACCCCCGCCCCTTTCTCAGTTCCTCTCTCTCTCGTGAAATATTGGGGGGGGGAAGTGAAAGATCAGTAAAGATATTTATTATTATTATTATTATTATTAGTATTAATATATATAACTTTGGTTATATTATTATTATTTATTACTGATATTATTATTATTAGTTTTTATTAGTTTTATTATTATCACTAATATCATTAGTTATATTTTCATTACCATTATTATTATTATTATCATTATTAAGTATTGTTATATTATCATTAAAATTATTATTGTTTTCTTAAAACATTATTATTATCATTACTATTTAATAAAATATGTCTATAATATTTACCAATATATATATATTTTGAGATTGAAATATATTTTTGTTACAAGGTTATATTAAGCTTGGGCTCTAGCTGTATTATATTACGATGTGGAATTTTAAAAATCTTTATGTATAATTTTATATCTAAGCTTAATATTAATTTTTACCTAAATAGTGTATTTTAATTAAACTAAGTTTACAAATGATTCCTAGATTTTCAAATATTCATTATTTTAACTAATAAATTTATAGTTTCCAAATTATAAATAATTTTCTAAAAATAAGTTATATTTATTACACAAATTTTCTCAAATATCTTTGATTGCGACTGATCATCTTTTCTATTTTCTCGCAACCTTGGACCTCTACTGGACAAACATAACTTGTAGGATTATCGCACCACATCAGGCGACACACCAGGCAAGATACCTTGCCATTAAACTGTTTATATTTAGTTGCATATTATTACATATCACTGTTCATTTATTTCCAGTTTTTACAGTTCCTGATTTACTGCCTGTTCAGTGATTAATAATTTACTTTGTTATTATCCTTTGATTGCATGTTGACCTAGAGTTAAGGGACTACCGTTGTAGTGTATTGCATATGCCTTGACACAGTTGTACCACGAGGATGTGTGAGATGAGTACATATAGAGGTTCTTGTGTGTGGGCTGATCCCCCATGCGCATGCGATAGGGCTAACTGCTAATAGAGGCATGTTAGGAGACTTAGCAGTTAGTAGAGGTATGTGAGACATGGATGTGACTCTGTTAGGCATTGGGTGGGAAGAACAGTTCCTTGACGTATGGGTCCTTATGCACTTTCCTATTACTGATACTGCTTGGCCTCTGACATTCGATGAATGTTATACTTTGAGGTCTCTGGTATCCTGATGGGACCATGCCTGAGTTACTGCTACTGAGCCAGATACCCATGCGTTGGAGGTTTGTTCTTAATCGCATAAACACTGTAGTACGGTTAGATTACCTTATTGTCGTCTTGTCACTTATTTCGGTTTGTGATATATTATATATTCAGTTTATTATGGCATGTTCTTTGTGTATCTTGTTACGTCCCTCTGAGGACCTGGTTATCTCGCCAGGTGTGTGCTCATATGATTTCTGCAGGTGCTCTAGCTAAGGCCATGACTTACGCGCTATTCTTCGAGATGTTGCTCTTGGATCGTCATCTCCTCCGCTCTACCAAATTCCTTTCCTTGTACATTTCTTTCTTATTTAAATTAGTTGGTAGTGGATTTGTCTCCGCCCAACGATTGTATACATGACAAATTCAAAGTTACTTTTATATCATATTAATCTTTGTGGATGAGATTTAGTACCTTGGTTACTGCATTTTACAGCTTATGTATATATACGAGGGTCCATATACTTCGTATGTATACAGCTGGCATGATTATGTTCTAGTCCTACGTATTTTGGGACTGGGGCGTTACAATTAGACATCACTTGTTGGTTGGATGAACCTTGATTTCAATCTATATTGCTGGACAAGATCCCAATGATAAAACTATTTCTACTAGGTTAGGTAATCTAGAATAGGTTTTCACCCAAGTGGTTGAGCTAGATGGGCAGTCGGATTGGTTAGCTAGGTCCCTAAAGCCCAAAATTGCGCCTTCAGTGACTTTTGTATTTAAGTAGCACGAGAAGACACAATTGAGTGGCACACTAGTGATATGTGCGTAGTGGGCTTCGAGTAGATCACAACCATATATTGGGTCGAAAGGTTCGAGTCGAGCTTGAGTCTCTAATTGTAGTCGGGAAGTATACTGGTATCATGGTAAGGGTTATAGTTAGTCCTTTTGACCTGAAAGTCGTACCACAAAAATAAAGTACAAGGGGATGCGTTTGAGTAGGACATGATATACCTAGATGAAGGTGGACTCGTCTAGATCTTTTATAAAATTTGTTGGGAGGTAACAACTAGTATTACGCTTCGAATATTAATGACACGGTCGGGGACACAAAATGATCTAAATGGAAAGTGGGAGTCCATGGGGCACTAATTACCATCCTAATGGAAAATATTCTAATCAATCGGTAATCCACGTATATCTAAAATTTTAGAAGGCTTTCAGTCCACTCACCTTAGAAACTAGGACATGGTTTTAGAAATAATGAGGTTAGAAGAATTCCAAAGTTCAAATATTGTACCTTGACTCTTGTTAATAAAAAATAAGGCACGGCGTACGGGATACGATAGATATAAGTCAAGTTAAGGATCGTTCTTCAATAAATGGAAAACGAGTGTGTACAATGACACATGGTCGATAAAATAGAATGATCTACTCGTCATAGTATACAAGCGTTATCGACGGGGTAACCAACTCTAAGGCGCATCATATGAAAAGATTTCTAACAACTGAGTTGTGAGTTTCTATTTGTATCAAGCCTGCCAGACTATTGTCACAAGGGTTCCAGTGGTATGGACTGTAGTGATATGTATTGCTGTTGACAACTGGTAGATCATAATATGACAGGATATTTAAGCTATGGTATTGGCTAAGCTAGTGACTGTGGTGTTCTGTCACGCCCCAGAACCAGAATACTAGAGAGCGGGGGCAGACATAGTCAGCTACGTATATTGAAGTGCATCCACCCGCTATACGGTCAGGCTGTCTAGATACATGATGGTTTAACTACAAGCCAACAGTCTCTTAGGGTCATAACAAGCCTAGTGTCTCAATCACAAGCAAGTAAGTAATTGTTACAAGATGCAAGATCACCAAATATACAATAGTAAGGCGTCCCAAATATTACATATTCAGCTGATCATGAAGCTAGATTACAAAATATGAGGACTAGCAAGAGTTTAGTCATACATGAACCCTAGGATCTGTTAATCATGTTACAGCCCGTAGGCAGACAGTAAGTAAATGCAATCGAGATAAACTCGTGCTCGTCGGCTAAACGCCTCAAAAGAATATTTGTACATAAAGTGGGAGAGCCAAAAAATAACCCATCGTTGCCCTGGTTACGCCTGGTGGTCACCATCGGGCTGGAAAGTCGGTAGATCCTCTGGAGCTGCTCCGTATCTGGCCATACAAAACCAGCTGGGTCAGATCCCAGAAAGAGCAAGTGCCATAAAGGAAGCTTCACTTAGAAACTAAAACCAGCAATTAGCACAAGGGTATAAATAAGTAGTAAGAACTATATATAGAAATCAGGATGATATACGACGAGACAACCATGGAACTATTCAGATAACCAGGTTACAACCCGTAAACCAAACAAGGACCGGGGTTGTAACCCTTTATCTGAACGGAGCTTGGTTTCCACCATTTATCGCAAGATAATATAAGAAAGCAGGATATGCAACAAGCTTGTACAAGATCAAGACAAGACTGGACTGATTATTCCCCATTCAACACTCATGACCAAGCAATAAGTACGGCTTGATACTTTAACTAACTAGGGTTGTCACAAGCCTAGTTACTAACAAGATGCAGCGAGATTGTTCCACAGCCAAAGTCCTGTAGACCATCCAGGTTACCCAGGTCGAATATTAGGGGTTGAATTCCGGTGGGTACATCGTCCAGGAAATGCATGTACCCTTAAGTAGCTTGAAGGGTGTAACACATGACAGTGTGCTGGAAATGTGCCCTACTCGACGACAGGCTACAGATCCCAAGCGCGCCCAGGTAACGAGATCGCCTGTAGCTGGAAATCTCTTCATGACTATTGTGTTATTCTAGTTGTTAGCCTTAGTCCATTTCAGTAGGTACTTCTGACCGTGGTACTCAGGAGTCCCATCCTAAACATGATGCAAGACAAGACTGGTTCATTTGTATAAGCACAAGCGCCCATGGTCTCCCGGTTATTTATACTTGTCATGTCAGGTCATGTCATGTTAGCCGTCGCAACAGTTATTCGAGATATATCATGCCAGGTTTTTTGTTAAGAGTGCGCCACGGCGGGCCACTATCATGTCATGTTACTTGTCAAGAGTGCACCGCTACGGTCACTGTCGTGTTCATGGTACAAGTACGGGATAACACAGTGCAAGCATTCCATCAATAGACCCAAGTTATACTGAGAGTCAAAAACATGGTTAGAAATAATAATAAAATAATAATAATAGATAAATAACAAGGTAAGGCACAGGAAGAGCCATGCAGCTAGAAAAATGAGTCCATGCGGCTGGATGGATGCGGTTTCATGCGGCTCAGAATGATTGGGTCTATGCGGCTCGGGATCGGAAGCCCATACGGCTCGTGGGGGAAGAGGCATATGCGGCTGGTGGGGAGCAACGCTATGCGCTGAAAAGGACAGAAGCTTATGCGCTGGAGGAATGGGCCATATGCGGCTGGAGAAGTGATCCTTATGCGGCTGGGTCAGGGAGCAGTCCATGCAGCTCGGGTGAGAAACCTCATGCGGCTGGATATGAGTCCAATGCCATGCAGCAGGAATTTTATGCAACATGATCAACTCATGCGGCTGAAGTTTAGTTCATGCGGCCGTGTTAGACTGGCCCCCACGGCCAGTAAATAGGCCTTATGCGGCTCGGGATCAAATCTTCATGCGGCCAGGGAGTTAAGTCCCTACGGCATAGGCCATACGGCTCAGAAGAATGCAGCAAGGCTTATGCGGCAGCGAGAAAACTTGCCGCATAAATGCTATGCGGCTAAGTCCATGCGGCTATGAACTGTGCTTCTTTTCCATCCTTCCTAGAAGAAGAACGCTTCAAGCCATGGCTCCCAAGCTCCACGAATCTTTATCCTAAGTCCAAATGAACTTCATAGGTCAAAAAGGGGCAGAACGAGATTCTCTACAATATAGAACCATCAAAACTTGATAATAACAAGATTAAATAGATCAAAACCCAAGAAATCCGAAAATGAAATAAACTTAGATCTACAAGCAATGAGCCATGGAAATAACAATGCCAAATTCTAAAGTTAGAATGCTGTGAGGGAGAGAATGGAACAATAAAATTAGGGTTCCTCCATGAAGCAAGATGTACTTGCCTAGACCTTTCTGGTAGGTAAGGAGAGTAATTGTGGGGAAGAAGAGTAATGAAGAGAGAGAAAGAGTTAGGGTTAATAAATGGTAGTGGTGGTGGTAGGTAGGGGGTTCTCCCTTGGTTCATGATGAACCAAGGCAACCAAGCCTAGTCGAACCAACCCAAGGTAGACCAAGTCAAACCAAACCAAGATGAACCAATCAATGAAATATCCAATAGACCAAGCAAGGAGACATGCAATACAAGATAAAATACATATACGTATTCCAAAATACGTAATACGAATAACAGCATTACAACTCTATCCACCTTAAAAAAATTCCGTCCTCGGAATTTAATTAAGAGGCTAGAGAGACAAGGATAAGTATATTAGTCACAAGCAAGCTATAACTAGGAAATCAATCAAACAATCAATCATGCAAGCAAGGAATCGAAGGCATGATATAGGAAGACATCATACCTCACGAGTCAAACAGGTCGGGATATCGCGATCGGATATCATCCTCACGCTCCCACGTTGACTCATCCAAAGAGTGATGACCCCAAGCAACTCGGACTAACTTGATAGTCTTATTCTTGAGCATCTTCTCTCTCCGGTCCAATATAGACACGGCCTCTCCTCATACGAAAGGTTGGTACCAACAACCAATTCGAATGATCCAGGATATAGCTCGGGTCCGGGATATACCGTCATAGTTGGGATACATGGAACACGTCATGTACCTCGCGTAGCGACGGTGGAAGAGCGAGACGATAGGATACATCTCTTCTCGCTCCAGAATGTCGAACGGTCCTATATACCTAGGACTAAGCTTTTTCCGTACGCCGAAACGAATGACGCCACGGTTAGGCAAAATTCTTAGAAATACATGTCGCCGACAGAAAACTCAAGAGGACGCCGATGAGAATCGGCCCAATGACGCTGGCGATCTTGGACAACTCGAAGATGGTCCCTGACTCTCCTGACCACTTCAACTGTCTGGGCAATCATTTCGGACCGAGCATCTGCCTTTCTCCAATATCATCCCAAGCTAGCGGGGATCTGCACTTCCTACCATACAGTGCCTCGAACGGTGCATCTGGATACTGGCCTGAAAACTGTTGTTGTATGAGAACTCCACCAGTTGCATGTGATCTTCCCACGAACCACCAAAGTCAAGTGTACAGGACCAACATATCTTCAAGAGTCTGGATCGTGCGCTCTGATTGACCATCTTCTTCGGATGATATGCTGAGCTGAACTGGAGATGAGTTCCCAAACTCTCTTGCAGGCTACGCCAAAAGTGCGACGTAAATCTTGAATCTCGGTCCGAGGTGATACTGACTGGCACACCGTGAAGCCTGACGATCTGCCTAAGATACATTTCTGCTAGCTGAGCCGTCGACTGTCCAACTCTGAATGAAGAGAAAGTGGGCCACCTTCGTGAGCCGGTCAACTATAACCCAAATAGCATCTCGACCAGCTGGGGATCTAGACAATCCAGTCACAAAATCTATGGTTATATGCTTCCACTTCCATTCTGGAATCGGCAAGGGCTGAAGAAGTCCTGCTGGCCTCTGATGTTCAGCTTTAACCTGTTGGCAGACCAAACACCGAGAGACAAACGGGCTATCTTCCTCTTCATGCCAATCTACCAAAAGTGCTAACGAATATCACGGTACATCTTCGTACCACCGGGATGAATGGAATACTGAGAACTGGGGCCTCTGCCATGATCTCCTGTCTGATATCTCCACTGGGTACACAAAGACGCTTACCATGTCGAAGTGTACCATCTTCATGAATGTATAATTTTGGTCATCGTCCTGTTTCACACTCTGCTCTGAGTGTTGAAGCTTAGAATTGCTGACTGCATCATCCGAACCTCTCGACTATAGTGGACTGAACCTGCATACTAGCCATCAATGCCACACTGGAAGGGAGAACAACTTCGATACCTATCTTCTGAAGGTCTGCTAACAGCTCTGGTTGCACTGTTAGGAAATAAACTCGGCTCTTCTACTCAATGCATCTGCTACGACATTGGCCTTCCCAGGATGATACTGTAGGTTGACATCATAATCCACAAGAAGCTCCAGCCATCTTCTCTGACGCATGTTAAGATCCTTCTGGGTGAAAACATACTTCAGGCTCTTGTGGTCGGTGAAAATTTCTACCCTATTTTCGTACAAGTAGTGCCTCCACAACTTAAGTGCAAACACTATCGCGGCCAGCTCCAAGTCATGGGTTAGTAATTCCTCTCATGATCACGAAGTTGTTATGACGCATAAGCTATTACCTTCCTATGCTGCATCAGAACGCATCCTAGGCCTCTGCCTGAAGCATCACAATATACTGAGGATCCTCCGGTCCCATCTGGAAGCATAAGAATGGGTGCCATCATCAAGCCTCGCTTCAACTTCTCAAAAAAATCTTGACATTCTGCTGTCCAAGCAAACGATACATCTTTACGGGTCAACTGGGTCAATGGCGCTGAGATCCGAACAAAGTTCGAAACAAATTGTGTAGTAGCCGGCCAAACCAAAAAACTGCGAACTTCTGCAACTGTGCTGGTACCGGCCATGTCTCAATGGCCACAATCTTCTGGGGATCCACTTCCACTCCTTCTCTGGTGATGATATGACCCAAGTACGAAATGCGATCGAGCCAAAACTCGTATTTACTAAACTTGGCATATAACTGATCTCTCTGAAATTCTGGAGGACAACTCAGAGATGCTCATGCTCTGCTACACTCTTGCTGTAGACCAGGATATCGTCTAGGAACATAATCACGAACTGATCCAAATAAGGCATGAAGATGCGATTCATGAGGTCCATGAATACGGCCGGCGCATTGGTTGCTCAAATGGCATAACAAGGAACTCCCAATGCCCATACCTCGATCTAAAAGCTGTTTTGGAATGTCCTGCTCTCTGACTCTGATCTGATGGTATCCTGAGTGAAAGTAATCTTCGAGAATATTGCTCCCCTTGAGCTGATCAAACAAGTCATCTATCCTCGGAGAGGGTATCTGTTCTTGATTGTCACTGAATTCAAGGTACGATAATATACAATAAGCTGGATGTACCATCCTTTTTTTCATAAGAAGCATCAGGGATCCCCAAGGCGATCCACTAGCACGAATGAATCCTTGGTCCTGAGTTCTTCAATCATCTTGTACAATATCTCCAATTCTGACGGCGCCATCCTGTAGACTCTTTCTGAACTGGAGCTGTCCCGGGGATCAAGTCGATGGTGAACTCGATCTCCCGTTCTGGCAGCATCCCTGGAAGCTCTTCTGGAAAACATCTGGAAATTCTTCAACTATCCGAGGTAACTGCACTGCTGCGACTGCCATCCGCAATACTGGAGGGAAGGTTCTACTTCGCCTCAGAAAAAAAAAACTCTGGCTCACCTGGAATGCTAAAAACAACCCTGCCAATATGGCAGTCTATTCTAGCATACTAGTTCCTCAACCAATCCATCCCTAAGACCACATCATAATCGGCCATCGGGAACTCGATCAATCTAGCAGAGAATTCTCTACCGCTAACTACGATCCGACACGAGGAAAACACTTATACTTCCACAAGTCCATTATCAGTAGTATATTGAGCCTTACTGATAATGACTCGGGCTCCAATCTTATCCGTGTCGCGATTCGTGCAGACATAAATGAATGCGATGCACCAGAATCAAATAAAGCTGAAGCTGGAAAGAAGTTGACGAGAATAGTACCTGCCACTACCTCTCCTGGTGCTAATCCTTCCTCTACAGTCATCACTATAGCCTGACATGCCCTCGCGTGCGGGTACCTTCTGCTGAAATCCTTGCTGCCTGTTCTGACTCAGGGCTTGGGCTTGTGCATACTGCTGGGGGTATTATTGCTGGAATGCCTGGGACTGAGGCGGCAAGGGCCTCTGAGACTGATACTGATGCTGCTGTCTGGTGCTGGTCCTCTCACCGAAGGACTAAAAAGGTTGGACAATGATGAACTATCCCCTATTCGACAGGATCCAATCTTATGATCTGCTGCTCCACAAGCCAGGCACAATTCCTGCGCCCTGCGACATTCTGCCACCACATGTCCTGGCTTCCCGCAATGAGAACATCCTACCACGGAAGAGGGCTTCTGTCTCTGCTGTTGAGGGTACGTCAGGCTGAATATTGAACCGATCACTGAGGCCGCCTGTCTCGGAGCTCCAATAGTCAAAGCCCGAACTGCTGGGGCTGGTGCTGAAGACTAATTCATCTGGCCGTGAGATCTCTTCCGGCCTCCGGCCCTATCCACAATCCTCTGGGAGGTATACTCATGCCTCCTAGCTGCTCTCAAGACTGCATCGAAAGTCTGATGCTCAAACTGCTCAACTGCCAATAAAATCTCTAGGTGAAGCCCATGCTAGAATCGCTGGGCTCTATCGAACTCGGTTGCTACCAAGGGGGGGAGCAAACCGACTGAGCCTGGAAAACTCGGCCGCATATCCGTCGACCTTCCTGCCCATCTGCTTCAGATTGGTGAACCTCGTCTGTAGATCGTATCGAGCTACAACATCAAAATACTTAGTCTAGAATCTCCTCTGAATACTGCCCAAGCAATGGGTGCCACTAATCCCACCTGTGCCGCCCACCAGCTGTGGGCAAGATCTAATAACTGCAGGCGCACCACGGCCACCTTCTCGTTCTCTGGAGTCCTGGTTGCTTCTAGAATCACCTCAGTGTCCTGAAGCCATACATCCGCAGCAATAGATCTTCGCTACCATCGAAGAATAGAGGGTTCAAACGCTTGAAGCTGTTGGTCGCACTATTACCCTGATGACCTCCTCTGGTCAGAGCATCCGTCACTCGCCTGGTACAAGGCATCTCCTCTACGATCTTAGGAAGCTAACAATGATCTGATAAGACCCACCAAAGTGCCATCAGGCTCTGCAGGCTGAACTGGCTGGACTGGTGGTCTCTTTCAATAGGCAGGACTCTGGAGGCTACTCCGGAATGCTGGGATTGATCTCCAGGTTGCTGCTGGTCTACGAGAGGTGCTCCGCCTTGATGATCGGCAGGGCCAGGTACTATGCCGCTGAAGAAGACGACATAGAGAACAATAAGGAAGGACCAAGACAGATCAACGATACAAATATGTGATCAGGACAAGAATTCCAGGGATTCAGAGGATACGAACAGAGATCAATAGCGAGTACTGATTGGGACATCTATTCGGTAAACCCTCACATATCTTGATTTATAAGAGCTGCATGGGCCACCACTTAAACCATGTCATGCCCAGAACCAGAATACTGGAGAGCGGGGCAGCCATAGCCAACTACGTATATTGAAGTACATCCACCTCGTTATACGGTCACGGTTGTCTAGCTACATGAGGGTTAACTACAAGCCAGTCTCTTAGGGTCATGAACAAGCCTAGTGTCTCAATCACAAGCAAGTAAGTAATTATTACAAGATGCATGATCACCAAATATACAATAGTAAGGCGTCCCAAACATTACATATTCAGCTGATCATGAAGCTAGTCATTACAAATATGAAGACTAGCAAGAGTTTAGTCATACATGATCAACCCTAGGATCTGTTAATCATGTTACAGCCCGTAGGCAGACAGTAAGTAAATGCAATCAAGCTAAACACGTGCTCGCCGGCTAAACGCCTCAAAATATTTATACAATAAAGTGGGAGAGCCAAACAAATAATCCACTCGTTGCCCTGGTTATGCCTGGTGGTCACCAACGGGCTGAAAAGTCGGTAGATCCTCTGGAGCTGCTCCGGTATCTGGCCATACAAAACCAGCTGGATCAGATCCCAGAAAGAGCAAGTGCTACAAAGGAAGCTTCACTTAGGAACTAAAACCAGCAATTAGCACAAGGATATAAATAAGTAGTAAGAACTGGAAATATATAGAAATCAGGATGATATACGACGAGACAACCATAAAACTATTCAGATAACCAGGTTACAACCCGTAAAGCAAACAAGGACCGGGGTTGTAACCCTCTATCTGAACGGAGCTTAGTTTTCCACCATTTATCGGCAAGATAATATAAGAAAGCAGGATGCAACAAGCTTGTACAAGATCAAGACAAGACTGGACTGATTATTCTCCATTCAACAATCACGACCAAGCAATAAGTATGGCTTGATACTTTAACTAACTAGGGTTGTCACAGGCCTAGTTACTAACAAGATGCAGCGAGATTGTTCTACAGCCACAAGCCGCTGCAGACCATCCAGGTTACCCAGGTCGAATATTAGGGGTTGAATTCAGGTGGATACATC
This sequence comes from Iris pallida, assembly GCA_029216955.1. Classification (NCBI taxonomy): domain Eukaryota; kingdom Viridiplantae; phylum Streptophyta; class Magnoliopsida; order Asparagales; family Iridaceae; genus Iris; species Iris pallida. The sequence continues at coordinate 9,808,328 of JANAVB010010794.1, read as the reverse complement.
GTCCAGAAACACATGTACCCTTAAGTAGCTTGAAGGGTGCAACACATGACAGTGTGCTAGAAATGTGCCCTACTCGACGACAGACTACAGATCCCAAGCGCGCCCAGGTAACGGGATCGCCTGTAGCTAGAAATCTCTTCATGACTATTGTGTTATTCTAGTTATTAGCCTTAGTCCATTTCAGTAGGTACTCCTGACCGTGGTACTCAGGAGTCCCATCATAAACATGATGCAAGACAAACTGGTTTATTTGTACAAGCACAAGCGCCCACGGTGTCCCGGTTATTTATACTTGTCATGTCAGTCATGTCATGTTAGCCGTCGCAACAGCTATTCGAGATATATCATGCCAGGTTTTTGTCAAGAGTGCCACGGTGGGCCACTATCATGTTATATTACTTGTCAAAGTGCCCCGCTACGTCACTGTCGTATTCATGGTACAAGTACGGATAATACAGTACAAGCATTCCATCAATAGACCCACGTTATACTGAGAGTAAGACATGAGTTAGCAATAATAATAAAATAATAATAATATAAATAACAAGGGTAAGGCACAGGGAAGAGCCATGTGGCTTAGAAAAATGAGTCCATATGGCTGGATGGATGCGGTTTATGCGCCCAGAATGATTGGGTCTATGCGGCTTGGGATCGAAAGCCCATGCGGGCTCGCGGAAGAGGCACATGCGCTGGTGGGAGCAATGTTATGCGGCCGCAAAAGGACAGAAGCTTATGCGGCTGGAGGGAATGGGCCATATGCGGCTGGAGAAGTGATCCTTATACGGCTGGGTCAGGGAGCAGTCCATGCGGCTCGGGTGAGAAACCTCATGCGGCTGGATATGAGTCCAATGCCATGCGACAGAATTTTATACGGCAGGATCAACTCATGCGACTGAAGTTTAGTTCATGCGGCCGGGTTAGACTGGCCTCCATACAGCCAGTAAATAGGCCTTATGCGCTCGGATCAAATCTTCATGCGGCCAGGGAGTTAAGTCCCTGCGGCATAGGCCATACGGCTCAGAAGAATACAACAAGGCTTATGCGGCAGCGAGGGAAATTGCCGCATAAATGCTATGCGGCTAAGTCCATACGGCTATGAACTTCTTCTTCTCCATCCTTCCTAGAAGAAGAACCCTTCAAGCCATGGCTCCCAAGCTCCACAATCTTTCATCCTGAGTCCAAATCGAACTTCCATAGGTCAAAAAGGGCAGAACGAGATTCTCTACAACATGGAACCATCAAAACTTGATAATAACAAGATTAAATAGATCAAAATCCAAGAAATCCGAAAATGAAATAAACTTAGATCTACAAGCAATGAGCCATGGAAATTAACAATGCCAAATTCTAAAGTGTTTTAGAATGCTATGGGAGAGAATGGAACAATAAAATTAGGGTTCCTCATGAAGCAAGATGCACTTGCCTAGACCTTTCTGGTAGGTAAGGAGAGTAATGTGGGAAGAAGAGTAATGAAGAGAGAAAGAGTTAGGGTTAATAAATGGTAGTGTGGTGGTAGGTAGGGGGGTTCTTCCCTTGGTTCATGATGAACCAAGGCAACCAAGCCTAGCCGAACCAACCTAAGGTAGACCAAGCCAAACCAAACCAAGATGAACCAATCAATGAAATACCAATAGACCAAGCAAGGAGACATGCAATACAAGATAAAATACATAAACGTATTTCAAAATACGTAATACGAACAACAGACATTACATGTTCCAATACTAGTTGGGTCTTAATAATAAAATTTACATAACTAGGGTAATATTTGTTGAAAACTAATCTCGGAATGAGTGTCTACCATAGTCATGGTAAATTTGTCCTTACCTCTGTCTATCCATCTCGTGTCTAAACTGTGGCTTTGGTCGAGGAAAAGGTTGAGTTAAGGCTTAAGGGTTGCTAGTTAAAGCAAGCTTTAGGCAAATAATTAGAGACTCACAACATTTGGTTTCTTAGAAATAGATAGTCTCCTAGGTTGGCATTTTGACTAAGGGTAAAACCCTAATCATTCGCAAATTCAGAGGGCTAGAAGGTCCCAATAGTAGTTTGAGGGTCGAGAGGAGAACGAGTAACTCAACCACATGGTTGGCCGATGGTAGCTACACTTGCGTATACCACTATCGTAGCCATGGGGAATACTCTGTATCTCTCTACCAATTATGAGCTTTCGTCTTTCTAAATCAGTGAAAGACAAAAAATAAAGAGTTCAAGGGAGATGTCAATGAATACAATTATGTGATTCAAATGCGAACGTATAATCAAGAGGAATTGTCAATGCAGTCGCGGATGAGATTAGATACCTCGATATCTCAATCCACGTGGGATAATCAAAGAGAGGGCGAACCGACACTAAGGTTGATCAGACCATAATACACCGATTTGATTAGATAATATGTTAGTAGGCTTCCCCAATAAACATATGTCTTGGATCAAGCTCGATAAAAGAGTAAACTTGTAAAACTAGGCTGTAATAGCAGCGTTGGTTAAGATAGTCAAAATAGAAGTATGCAAGATTTTTGAAAAGAGTCACAAGTAGTTCGAGTTTTGTGAGAATCAAAACCTTACCCGGTGTTCTTGCTTATACAGTCTTCCTACTATTTTCTTATCCATAAGGCCTTGGTCGACTAATGGGTTATGGACCTCTATATTCTATATTCCAAGTAAACCTATTAGTGTCAGTCAATTACCTCATCAATAGATCACAAGGACCACGGAGTGCTAGTTTGGGAGACATGCTACCCAACTTGCAGAACTTCCACTAGTATTGGCTTTGGATCTTATGGGACATAAAGGATATTTTCCTATCCTCTATAGTATCCTAAACTTGTAATCATGTCTGAAGTCATTTCACCGAGGATTATGCTCGCCCGTATACTCTGGCTGTGGTAAAGCCTTGGTTTCGTAACTCAAATGATACAAAATCGAACAATTCTTAACTCTATCCAATATTGACTCAAGGGTAACTACGATCAAAAGGACCACTAGCCATAGTTTTAGCAATATTCTATAACCTATATTTTCTTAAACTAATTTTAACTCTAGGGGTCGTGCCTCGCCAGTGCGCTACTGGCTGTAGTGAATCTATAGTCTCCATAATTCAAATAAATGGACAGTGCGCTGCTGTCCTGCCATTATGAGTTAACTAACATTCTTTTAACTATATCTGTAAAAATTTATGAGCTTCTAGAGATTCAAACAAGTTGACTATGAAATAAAGCGTAAGTATTTGTCCTATCAGTCACAACCCTTAAAATAAAAGATTGAACATGAAGGAAATAACTGAAGACAACAGAAATACAACCATTCTCATATCTATTTCATGTGTATTTAAACCATGGAGGAAAACTTTGAATCGAAACTAACTCGAGGTCCGTATATGGATAACATAATCAAAATTATATAAAAATAATAATTCTTAGGGTAAAATAGGAACTAGGTAGGCAATTCGGACTAAGATATGAGGATGATCTAAAGAGGCAAAGAGAAGGATTTGAACAATTTATCAAGATTAGATCATTAATTCTAGGAACCCCTGTCTCACCAAGTGAATAATCTATCCACATTGGATCATATCGTCATATCAAGCGTAATAGTGTACCTACGGGGATCTGATAAATATCAAAATTAATAACTCCTCATCTAAATTGCATGGCCTAGACTACCCATCGTAAATTTGTATAAGGGACTCCTAGTCCTAGTCATTCTCTTAAATTAAATTAACCCTAACTCGTGAATGAGCATTTCCTAGTCGCAGGCTCGCAATAGTATGACTAACTTAAGTACTATCACGAGTTCGCATGATTACAGAAACAAACCTGCATGGGCCACCACAAAACTTGTCACGACCCGCACCCATTTTTCGGATATGAATGCGTGTCCAAGCAGCCTACGCCGCAATTTTGGCGGTAGAACGTTGTATAGCCATAATGCTTAAAATTACAAATAATGCACATTCACAAAATTATTTAACTTATAATATTCACAAGTTTTACATTTGCAGAAAATATAAACTCTTAAATATTGAAATGATTACAACTCATCTATCTAGCTAATCTCTAGGTTTCCGTCTACAAGTACACCCGTATCTTCCAATGCTAAGTGAAGCCACAACTAACCTAAAAAATTTTTTCCAGTCAGGAATGGTATGAGTACAATTCACTGAATGCAATTTCAGTAAATGAAAATGACTATACAACAGATGTTAGCCCTTAAATATATGATTTAAAAAACACAGAAATACAAAATAAAACTAAACAAAAGAAAAATAAATAAACACAAAGACAATACTCATCGACTGACTGAACCTTTGATATGTGATCGGTCTCGAAACAATTACACGACACGGTCTACGATATCTACACTGTATAATGTACACGGTCTACACTGTATAAAGCAATAATGAAACACTATCTACACTGTATAAAGTAATAATGAAATACTGTCTATACTGTATAAAGCAATAATAAATCATGGTCTATGGTATAATGCAATAATAAAGCACGGTCTATACGGTATACACTGTATAAGGTCGGATCACACATCCTTGGTACTTCACCTCTCCGACACGACAAAATATAACAAACATAAAAGACATAAATCACATATCTATTGACTAACAATAGGTATAGTAAAGCTCAATATCAAAAAAAAAAATAAACTGTACTCGCCTGTTGTCCTTTGCTAGTGAAACCGATAATCCGAACCACTTAGTGTGCCACAATAGTCAAAACTCGTACAACAGTTTTAGATGCTGAAATAGACATTACCAATGTTCTCAGAATAGTCAAATTAGCTAGAATTTCCTGTACTTAAGTCTAATTCTGGACACGGGACAAAACGATAATTTTGGGTCAAAACGGTGTCTGCCGCTGGACCCGCTTTGCACCGAAAAGCATGCCAGAGCCAATGGTCTCTAAAGTCATCAAACTACTTGTCTATGGATTCGTTTTAATGATACGAACCCAACCGTATGTCCAAAGTTGGTGTCACGCCCCGCTCCCAGAATTATGGCGAGCCGGGTACGTAACATCATCCCAGGCTACGCGACATACAAATACGCCAGTATCCATATTCGCGATTGTCGCCCGTAAGGTTCGTACATAGGTAAAAGCAGGTCATAACTTACATAAATTTAGGTCACCAATAATCTGAAACTAAGACATTCTAACTAATTGAACATGAGCATAACTATTTCTACCCAGTACAATTTTGGGTCCAACTATAACTTATACAATTATACCTTAAACAAGTAGAGAAAGAGAATTCTTGTTTCGACTTGGACGTCTTCAATGGTATCATCACGTCCTTGATCTCCGGTTGTCCTTCAGTACCTGATAGCGGCTTCACTTGGTACACTGCTACAAAACCTAGTGAACAATACTAGGTCGTTTAGAAACGACAAGCAAGTCCTCGGCCAAAAACGCTTAAGGAGAATATAATAAGGAATGAAACGTAAAGATTTTCTGTTAGAAAATAGAATATGCGATTTTACATTGTTATAGATTTCATTCATTTAAACAGTATAAATCCTTTTGGCTTTAATTAAAATGGGGTAATTTTCTCCTAGAATGAAATGAAATTTGAGGGACTAAACCATGCACCCGATGTTCTATCGATGTATATGAAAAAATAAATTTCCGAGCTTCCCTTGAGTTTATCATAAATTTTGTCTCCCTTGGACAAAATTGAAATATGCCTCTCTTGGACAACCTAAAATGCAATACAATTTGGAGAACCATCCCTGAACATTCATAAAATAGTTTCCCATCAACAATCCCGTTAACCTGGGATCAGGCTGTGAATTCGGTACGGTGCTTAGTATCCGGCCTGGAGCCTCCCTTGGGCTTATAATCATCTATTCGATGTTGCTGTCATATAGATGTAAAAATCTGAAGCACAAAAATAAGAGCCTTCCTTGGGCTTAATAATCATCTATTCGATGTTGCTGTCGTAATAGATGTAAAAATCTGAAGCACGAAAACAAGAGCCTCCCTTGGACTAAGTTTGCCTCCCTTGAGCAAACAAAATACGTGAGCTAAGCCTCACAAACTCCATTCGCATGGCCTTACGAATGAGTAGAAATTTACTGATCTTTTTAATTTTATTGCTATGGAACTATTTAGGAATATCCAGGTTGTTCTCCTCCGCCCAATGCTTCCTAGCTGTTTCTAAGTATCTTTTCTAAATGACTTTAAATCTTAGGGAATAACCCAATTTTTTAGAAAGTCGGGAATTTGACTATCTCTTGAATTTTCCAAAATTTTGGCAAAGTCTCCTTTGTATTATGAGACCCTGAAAATTTACAAAGACGCAATATATGTATAAATTAAAATCCGGGTTCACCGACCCCTTCGGTGGAGCAACCCAACACCGGAACCACTCAAGTAATAATTCGGGTTCGCCGACCCCTTCGGTGGAGCAACCCTCAACACTGGAAACTCACAAAACAGTATATAGAGTGCAGTTTGAAGTTTCTTACCTTGGTAAGCGATTTAATGAAACTTTCTTACATAGTAAGCAAGCAAGCAAACAACCTTTAATTTTTGATACGACCATTTTCTTTATCTACAATGCTAATCAAAACTCAAGAAATACCATTATTAATAACACAATGATACCAAGATAAAAATTTCTTAAATGTTATCACATACTAAGTAATTTGTTTACTTGTGATATTGGCTAAATTAAATCTAAGAGTTCAACTTTAACTTATACTTGCCACAATCCATAATTAGCTTTTTGAAGATGCCAAATGAGTTTTAAAATTGAGATCAAGTAAGCTTAGGGTTACCCTAATATGTATGTATCCATAATAGTCATTTTAACTAAATAATTGTGTCAAAACATGTCAATTTGGTATATTTATTTAATGCGGACAGAATTGAAATATTACGTTAAAAACTGAAACTAACTCTTGCAATCACAGAACTCTTTAAAACTTCATACAATTTTAACACAGCTAAAAAGAGTAGATAATCAAGAATAATATCTTTTCCTTGCTTAACAAATTAATATTCTATTTTATTTGTCATGATATAATACAAAATATTGTAAAGAAATGTTCTTTGCTTTGTGACTTGCATGACACCAAACATATACATACCTATACATGTACGTGTATATTATATACCTCTCAGAGTCCTTGAGGAAA